>JACEFZ010009456.1:22500-245000 GCA_014155875.1 Cepaea nemoralis
CGATTCTGAGCGCGTTTGCAAGCCTATGTAAATTATCAATATATAAAATAAGCTCATTCAAGATGACTATTTTTGGAACGTTGTCTCTCCCCCTAAGTGCTGGAATTAGGTCTTTAAAGCGAGCAAGTGTACGATCAAGTCCATCTGAGCGAATCTTTCTCAGCCGACGCTTACGTCTGCTCAGCCGACTCTCCCGCCTCCAGATTTGTTTGTGAAGTTCAGTAGGCCTGGAAACTCGCTTGGCCGTTGATTTAGCTGCTTTAGTAGCTGGCTCATGGGCACTAGCAATTGCACTATCAAGTCTACTTGGGCGATTCTTTCTCAGCCGACGCTCACGTTTTCTCAGCCGACTCTCTCGCCTCCAGATTCGTTTGTAAACTTCAGTCGGCCAGGAAACTCTCTTGACCGTTGATTTAGCTGCTTTAGTAACTGGCTCAGGTTTGCTAGCTTCAGAACGGTCATGATCACAGTCGACACAGTTGCTGCTGCACTGCACTTTGCTTAATAACCAATCTTCGGCGTGTCCTGGTAAAGTGTTGCACTTGGTGGTAGAGTTTTCATGGGAGTCCGAACTTTGTTTTTGTTGTATCATGGTTTGTCCCTGCCTGGCCAGGTTTCGCTGGTGGTAGTTGCTTGCTCGCCATAGGTGTTAGCATGCAGGACCAGAGTAGAGCAACTGGAGTTTCCACCGAGACAGAGGGATTGTGAGAAATATGTCGAGCCTATTCTGCTGAGCAGTGGAGTATCTGCTATGGTCTTCTCAATTGACGTCAGTACCACCACCTGTGAGCAAGAGAACAGGTCAAATAACAGTAAAAGACATGAAAAGGCATCATAATTTGACGTGCATAATTTAATGTGGCATTGTTAAAGTTTCGATGTGTGGTTGCACATTACCAAACCAATATTGTGCGTGACGTATGATTACCTACTGACGTTTTCTTGAGTCCGGCCGAAGCTTCTGAAGGGGGATATCTACTGGGGAACCGTGTCCACCATGACAGTTAATAAGTACACACGTAAAGAGGTGTCTATAGTTGGTCATGCGTCGAAGAATACTTGTTCCTGCAGCGAGGCGTTGTCGTCACTTGGAGGTGACAAGTTCAAATACCTGTCTGTAACTATAGCTTTGAATTTTTATATTGTCTAGTGCGTCCGAGAGTCTCTAATTCTTACCCCTACTTCTATGAGCGCCAACAATACGTGTGTATTTATGTATTAACACATGAAGGAGGAAAGGCGGTGGTTCGCTGGAGGGACTGACAGGCTTAGTCTTAGTGTACTTGTTCGGGTAGCCACTTGGTATCCGCTATATGCGGGGATTTGTTTCGCAGACACAGTCGTGTGCGGGGATTTATGTTGGTGACTGAGAAATTGTGAAGATACCCGAATAGAAAGAAAGACATTCAATGGCTAATTGTGGATTAGCGTTTGCGGTGAATGACTGCAAGGAGTTATGCAACGCTGGAATAATAGTCATGAGGAGCTTGAATATTCATGAATTGCTACGATTGTATAGTTTAGTGATAGAGACGCACTTCTTCATTCAACTGATGGCTCATCATGTATGTTCAATAAATGTCTTATCTTGAAGCCTTGCCAATGGATTGTTCCGTGACTGCTGTATAGAACATTATCGTTGGACAGTCGCAGTTGGAGATCCTCCATATTTGGCTATTGGGGCCAAATGTTCGTTATAAACCCTTAGACACTTGGTCCTGACAGACACGCCACAGTGGCAAAGGTAATATACTTTATGCCCGTGATGAAACCGGGTGTTGGGGTAGCCCTTTGATATACAACCGTCTTAACATGAAAAGTTGATCATACTAGATCAGTGGTTCCCAAGCTTTTCAAGCAGAGGGCCATATCTACTATTTTCGGTAGTTAAATGGGCCACAACGTTATAAAATTATAAAAGTCTTGCAATATCGAACAAAATTATAAAACTTTAAAGGCAGTTAATGTCAATACTACACTGCGGTAATTTTTTGGTTTAAAATCAAAACTTCATTTAACAATAAATATTTAATCAGTTTCGAAGATCGCTATTAATGTAATTAATTTACAGTTGTAACTGTTCTTCATAACGTTTCGTTGCGAACTGAACAGGAGTATTCGATAATATCTTAGCATAACAATCTAGCTCTAGAGAAAGTTGTAAGGAAGGTAAAGTAGGAATGTGCTATTGAAGGAACATCCAGACTGCTTGGTTATGCAGATAGTGTCGATATTATAGGGGAAAATGAACAACAGACATTGGAAATATTGACTCAAAGGAAAAAGCTCAAATGGGGATGGTTATCAACCAAGGTAAGATAGAATAGGTAATGTCAAGAAAACTTTGGCCACATACAAATAGAAATGACCATTAAAAGAACGGAAACATACAAATACCTGGGTACAATCTTCAACTGCTCCAACATAATAAGGGAAGAAATACAAGCTAGAATCAACTGTGGAAATAAGATATACTATGCACTACAAAATCTGCTAAAATCAAATGTGCTATCTCGTAACACCAAGATCACAATATACAAAACACTGATTAGACCAGTTGTGCTGTATGGTTCTGAAACCTGGAGTACAACTAAAGGAGACGAAGCCTTGTTACAAACCTTTGAGAACAAAGTCTTAATACGCATCTTTGGGCCCAGCGTCTGCAGCCTACCTTGTGCCAGCCGTATTGGTTACCCATTCCTCTGGGAAACACGAGGCAAGGCCGAGAGAGGGAACATGTCGTTTGGGCACCACATGTTTCTCTGAAGCTCTGCCCAGGCACTGTGATGGAATATTGGTCACATTCCAACTCACATACTTTGGTCTGTCAAGACTGCAAGGTGCCATTCACTCAGTAGGGGGAATACTCAATGTCTAGCGATGTCGATATTATGTAAAACTTGAAGGGGAATGCTTATTGTCTAGTGATGTCATTATGTAAGAGTAGAAGGGGAATGCTTATTGTCTAGTGATGTCATTATGTAAGAGTAAAAGGGGAATGCTCATTGTCTAGTGATGTCAATATTATGTAAGAGTAGAAGGGGAATGCTCATTGTCTAGTGATGTCATTATGTAAGAGTAGAAGGGGAATGCTCATTGTCTAGTGATGTCAATATTATGTAAAACTTGAAGGGGAATGCTTATTGTCTAGTGATGTCATTATGTAAGACTAGAAGGTGAATGTTCAATGTCTAGTGATGTCGATATTATGTAAGACTAGAAGGGGAACGCTCAATGTCTAGTGATGTCAATATTATGTAAGACTAGAAGGGGAATCCTCAATGTACTAGTGACCTAGATACTAGTAAATTAAGTAAGATGATCCCAAAACATTTTCAGATAACCATTATGGGCTGAACCGACCAGGGAGCCCAGGTCACCAGAGTGACCACAGAATGTAGCAGGTTCAGTTTTCCATACCTCAAGGCGTCGGCTATTTGACCTATCTCAAAGTCTAGTTCTTTGTAAAGTGCTATCTTCCCTTGAACAACCTATGGGTGCCTTACGTACTTAAATGCATTCTCTTTCTCTCTCTCTCTCTCTCTCTCTCTCTCTCTCTCTCTCTCTCTCTCTCTCTCTCTCTCTCTCTCCGCTCCCCCCCCCCCCCCCCGTCTCTCATTTTCTCTCTCTGCCCCTAACCCACCCCACCCTGATGATTTCTTGAATCCTATTATAGTTTATCACAGAGATCTGGAAATTTGGTGCAACGGATTGTGGAGAACAACGCACAATTAGTTTGCGGAGTCATTAACTAATATACTAATAGGCACTATGAAAATAAAAATGAAATCAGAAATTGGAGATTAGTAGTATGAATTTGCAGAAGTTAACACGCCATACAACGCTATATGCATCGTGAGAAAATTAAAGAATGATTGAAATAAACAGAGCTGTAATTGTGCTTTTAACAATTCCATTTGACAAGGTGAAACGCAAAAGAAATGATTAGAATGATGGAAATCCCCGGGAAGGTTAACCCGGTCAACAAATGCCCGCAGAAGTCGGATGTGTCGGCCTAATGGCGCAAGAACGCAGTTCTGCTGTAAACCGGCACAACGCAATCACATCCGAAAAAGAAAAAAAAACTCCGGATGAACGATGAAGAAGAAGAATGTTGGAAATTTAAAACGGTGGAAATAATTAACAGGTATTGGCAACAAAGCAGCCATTAGATATAACTAATTGTAAACACAAAGGTTTGACAGGCCTGTGTACTATCACCCGATCTAGTATTCAATTTGTACAGCGAAGTAATGAGATCGATAGATGACATGCCAGAAATGTTGGTGGTAATATTGTAAACAATCTGCGTTATGCCAATGACACGGTTTGTTTTGGTCGCTGAAAATGGAATGCAATTACAAGAAATGATGGATATAACAGCAACAGAAAGTAACAGAAAAACAGAAGTAATGGTTACTGCAAAGGAAATGTTTATAACCATAGGCAATATCAAAGTGAATGGAAGCAAGTCAATGTTGTAAGTATTTGGATACTTTAATAACAAATATAGAATAGCAAGAAGAAGAATAGAAAAAGAGGGAAAATCAAAAACAAACACACACAAAAAGACGAAGGAATTATGGAGAAACCCTAAATAAAAACTACAAGGAGGCAACTAGTAACTTCTACAATAAATTAGTACTGTAAGAACCAGTGAAGAACCATTTGACCGAACTGAAATAATTAACAGCGAAAAAGGAGAATTAATAAGTGAACAAATACGAATCCTAAAAAAGATGGAGGCAGTACTTCGAAGAACTTGACATTCCATCAGATGCCACAGGAATCCTACAAACTAAGAGATGCCATGGAAGAACTAGAACCTGACATATTGAAAGAAGAAAGAAGCCATAAGATTAGCCCCATTGAATAAATGACCGGGACAAAGCAGCAAGAGAAGTAGGATCCGCATGGCTACATATATTGTTTAACCATGTTTGGGTAGAACAGACACCACGAGACTAGAAGCGCCATAATTGTCCCAATTTGGAAAAACAAAGGCAGTAAGGGAGACTGCACACAATACTGAGGCATTTCCCTTTTCAGGCATACTGGAAACATTTTCTGCAAATTTCTAGAGACAAGAATACGACCTACAATAGATGTACAGCTAAGTGAAACAACTTGGATTTAGGAAAAAACAAACAAAGGATGCACAGATGCCATCTTTGCTGTTTGATAACATAGAAAAATCAACCTAATTTAATAAAATACTATACTTAGCCTTTGTCGACCAAAAAAAGGCATTTGATAGAGTAGATAGAAATAAGCTGTGGGACATTAACTGATATGGAGTAAGTGCACAATATCTAACAAACTTATGTTGAAGTTTATACAACAACAGTGAATGTACAATAAGAACAAGCGGAGGACACTCAGAACCCGTTACCATAAGATCCGAAGTATGACAAGGTTGTGTCCTGTCCCCCTTCTTGTTTATAACCTATATAGACAACACATGTAAAGAAATCAGCCAAACAGAGGCCGTAACAACACCGCATGACGACCAGAACACAGAAGAACCAACGGCGAATTACACCATTAAAGAAATATTTGCAGACGTCAAGCACTAATAGCTAATAGCAAAATCAGAAGCATAATTACAAGTCCACATAAATAGTCTACATGAAGTGTTTAAGGTGCATAATATGAAAATTATGCATCAGTAAAACATAGTCAATTACTATAAGCAAAGACGAAAACAAAAAGAATCTAAAAGAATACCCCATGAAACAAGTAAAGAGCTTTAAGTATTATTAGGAAGTATAATATCAAATGGCAAATCAGAAGACGAGATCGAAAATAGATGCAATAAGGCAAACCAATTCATTGGACAAATGGCACGGATACTAAAGATCAAACAACAAACAACGTATCAATAGATTTTACAAAAGGCACTCAACACAATCTTCCTACCAACTCTATGCTATCTATGCCAAACCTGGACAACGACCCCAAAAAAACAAAAAAAAATTAAAAAAAAATAAAAATAAAAATTACAAGATTCGTGAGAAGAATACTCAATATATAAAGAGGGGGAAATCAGAAATGAAAAATAAAAAATCGGGAGTAATGTAGGGGTTATCTCAGTGCTAGATATCAGAAAACAAATGGCTTGGCCATATAACTAGGCTACCAACTAACAGTATGTAACAACAAGCAATGATGTACAGACCAGAGGGAAGCAGAGGAAGAGGCCGAGCATGTAAACCATGAACAGAGGGAATAACAACCCATGGGAATCACAATGTATGAAGCCCAGAAACGGGCATTCTCCCGCTGTTTATGCTTCACCTCAACACCGCAAGGTACAAGAGGAACAAGAGATGAGATGAACAACAGAAGAAATATTAAGGCGGTTAAAGGCTGGAATATACTAAGCAAACGCAGCATTTCACAAGATGAAGCATATTCTCTGCAATTTGTGTCAATCGAGGCGAAAATTCTTAAGAGCTTTGTTGAGCCAATCCTGGTGTACAGCAGCGAATGATGATCAAGTAGCAAACAAGTGGGGAATTATGTGGAAGTTCTGAGATGTTTTTTAGAATAACGATGAGAACAGTGGACAGATAAACAGAGCAATGAAGATATCTTCAAGTCAGTTAACTCACAACGAGAATGGGTTAATTGCATCAGAAGAAGACAGTCCACATTCTGTGGGCATGTTATGAACAGACAAAAGCTGGAGTACGTTCAAGTGTGACAACGGGAAGACAGGAGGGGCAGAGAAGCAGATGGAGACCACGAGAAAATATGTCGATAGTTTGACATCATGGCACGGAGAAACGTCGGTAACAGAATTGAATGGAAACCCCCTCTGCTGTGTGTCCACCGTGACGAGGTAGAGGGGCTTGTGCGTCCCAATGACCCCAAGAGCTATGCCGACGGTAGCACAGCTACTGGTAGGGCCACCCATGTCGGACAGGTCAAGGGAGAGGGACCAGACGAAGAGACACACAAACCTGCTGCCTTGTAGGTAGACTGGGGACAGTCAAAGGCTAGGGAAAGCACCCCAAATACATGCTTGTCGAAATCGGATGTACTGAGCCACAGGCTTGACAAAGCAGTGCAACGTGAAACCTGCTGCCTTGTAGGTAGACTGGGGACAGTCAAAGGCTAGGGAAAGCATCCCGAATAAATGCTTGTCGAAATCGGATGTACTGAGCCACAGGCTTGACAAAGCAGTGCAACGTAACTTAATTCATGATGTCACAAATCAAAATTAATCGATATGGTGCTAATCCCGTGAAGTCCCATCAGGCGGTGATAGTGCCGGGCCCCCTGCCTCGAGGGGGTCCACCCATGACTACTGGTGGTCACCTTCCCCTGTGCTGTGGAGTCAAGGCACAGAGGAGTAGGTTAAGAGCTATTGACCAAATACCCCGGACACTCAACATACTACAGTGGAATGCCGAAGGAGTTTACAAGAAGAAAGACTCCCTAACACAGCGTCTTCATAAAGATAGAATAGATGTGGCATGCATTCAAGAGACACACCTCAACGCCAATCACAAATTCTCAGTCAGAGGATATCAGGCCACACGTTTCGACCGCGAAGGACACAAAGGAGGAGTTCTAATACTTACACGAAATACAATACCTTGCAGCGAAGTATCTGTGATCTCTGACAACCAAACAGAAATTATAGGTGTTGATATAATGATAAAGGACGTGAAAATAAGAATCTACAATCTGTATAGCCCAGCAGATAAGGACCTTACACTCTCAAACATGAAAATAACTGACACAAACTGCATTATTGTCGGAGACTTTAATAGCCGTTCAGAAAGATGGGGATACCCAGATACTGACAAAAGAGGAGATGAATTGGAGGACTGGGAAATAGACTCAAATCTCCATCTACTCAACAAAGCGGATGACACACCGAGCTTCTACTCCAGAAGATGGCTTACCACTTCTACTCCAGACTTAGCTTTCTGCACAGGAGACATCCTCCACAAAACCGATCGCCATGTGCTGGACCAATTAGCAGGTAGTGACCACAGACCAATCAAGCTTGAAATGAATATGGAGTATGTTCCACAGGAGCAAAAGCCCTTGCCCCGCTGGAATTACAAACGAGCAGATTGGGACAGATTTGCCATACTAACAGACAAATATTGTGAAAACATAAATACACGATATGGCAACATAAAGCAAATGGTGGAAAGTCTAAACAGAGCGATAATACAGGCAGCCACTGAGTCCATTCCTAAAGGAGCGAGGAAAAATTACAAACCATACTGGACTGAAGAACTACAAAGTTTGGAGGACAAAGTTGAAGATGCCAGGAAGACAGCAGAGAGAGAACAAACAATTGAAGCAAACATCTCTCTCAAAGCCATCTCAGCAAAATATAAAAGAACAGTAAATCAAACAACAAGAGATTGTTGGAGGGAAAAAACAGAAAACCTGAATTTTGACAGGGATGGAAACAAACTATGGAAACTAGTGAAAGCCATGAACAATGAAGGACCTAGAAAACAAACAAATAACAATTAAACAAGGAAATGCCTTGCTTACAGGCAAAAAGGCTGCAAATGCACTAATGGAACACTATGCAAATGCAAACCACATTGATATTACAACTGAACAGAAGAAAGCAATCAAAGACAAACAGATACATCATAGAAATACAGAGACAGCAGCAGAATATATGATGGCAAATCTAACAATGGAAGAAATGGAACAGGCAATAAATACCCTAAAAAAGAAGAAATCACCAGGAAAGGATGGAATCACAAATGAAATGCTAATAGAACTAGGCACCAAGGCAAAGAAGAAACTACTAGCAGTCCTAAATAACAGCTGGAAGAGAGGAATAGTCCCACAGGCATGGAAGGAAGCTTTACTAATACCAGTCCCAAAGAAAGGAAAAGACCTGGAAGAACCAAATGGCTATCGACCTATCAGTCTACTTAGCTGTGTAGGAAAATTAATGGAACGCATTATCAATGGCAGGCTAACATGGCATCTGGAAGAAAACAAACTCTTAACACCACACCAAGCAGGATTCAGAAAATACAGATCCACTGAAGATCAAATAACCTATATAGCTCAGGAAATAGAGGATGCCTTCCAAGAGAAAAAGCACACACTAGCAGTCTGGATAGATTTAGAAAAAGCATTTGATAAAGTATGGAAGGAAGGACTGAAAGTAAAACTGCAAAACATGCATGTTTGTGGAAAAATGTATAAATGGATCAGCCACTACCTTGAGAACAGAACTGCCAGGACAAAAGTACAAGGACAAACAAGCAAAATGATGCTGCTGGAGCAAGGTGTCCCCCAAGGAGGAGTTCTTTCACCAACATTATTCCTAGCATATATAAATGACATCACAGAAAATTTTCCAGCCAGAGTACACACATCCTCCTTTGCAGATGACCTAGCCATATGGACATCTGAAGAATATATTAGTACAGCTAACAGCAGAATACAGCAAGCCTTATTAGCGCTAGAGGACTGGTCAAAATCATGGCTAGTGAAGATAAGTGAGGAGAAAACAACATGCACAGTGTTCTCCCTCTCAAATAAAACTCAGCAACCTAAGCTGGTATTGAATGGAAAAATATTGCGCCATGAAGAAAATCCAAACTATCTAGGAGTCACCTTTGATCGTCGCCTGACATGGAAGACACAGGTTGAGAAAAATCGAACAAGAGCAAGGCAGAGAATGGCAATCATGAAAAAGCTTGCTGGTACAACGTGGGGAGCAGATGAGAAAGTTCTCAAGAAGTTATATACTGGACGGGTGAGGCCAGTACTGGAATATGGCATTGCAGCTTGGGCAACAGCAGCTAAGTCAAACTTTAACAAAATAAGTAGAGTCCAAAACCAAGGAATGCGAATCATAACTGGAAGCCTGAAGACAACGCCTATTAATGAACTAGAAAAGATCACTTGTTTACAACCAATGCAGGATAGAAGAGATAGCAGAGCCCAGCAACAAGCAGAAAAATTTAGAAGATTGACAGACCACCCTATGTACAACAGATTTAATGGTTTTGGAAAGGGAAGACTGAAGCGTAGCAACTTTGTAGAAACTGCAAAACGAAGGATTAGGGCAGATCCTATACTTAACATATCAACAGTCAAGCCCATACACAATGCACACGAGTTCCCAGCTTGGAGACAGCAGCAACTGCCTGAGATGATAGAAAACATTCCTGGTATTGAGAAAAGAACACTCAGCATGAAACCGAAAGAAGAGAAATAACCCTAAACTACATAAAAGAACATTACCCAAGCAGGAATTGGACCCATGCATATACAGATGGATCAGCCAAAAATTCAATAGAGAATGGAGGAGGAGGAATTCTCCTAAATTTAAAAAATGGAGTGAAAAAACACATTCAATGGCAACTGGAAAATTTTCAAGTAACTTCAAAGCGGAGGTAGAGGCATTGAAAACTGCAGCAGAAATGCTCCTGATGGAGGAAAATAAAGAGAAGCAAATAGCTATCTTCACAGATGCAAAGTCAGCTGTCTCAATACTCAAGAGCAATAACAGCACAGAACTAACTGACCTAAGAGCAGCACTCCATGGTCTATGCCAGAAATCCAAAAAAGTTGTAATACAGTGGATCCCATCACATTGCAGTATACCTGGAAACGAAGAGGCTGACAGACTGGCAAAAGAGGGCGGACGACTACCACAGCCTGACATAGACATAACCTATAATGAGGCAAAGAGGTTGATAAAAAGCACTTATAGAACCAAATGGGAATCTGAGCATCCAGGCCATCAGAAGGATGATGCATATTACAAACTCGACCGAAGAGAACAAGTAGCAATCTTCAGAGTCCGCACAGGACATAACAGGCTGAAATACCACTTGTTCAATAAACTAAAGATAGGAGATACCGATGAATGTAATTGTAGAACTGGAAAAATGACAGCAAAACATTTGCTGCAGGATTGCCCAACGTATGCAGAACAGAGAAAGATAATTTGGCCCACACCTGCTTCATTTGAGGACAAGCTCTATGGAGATATCAACAAGCTCAAGTTGACCGCAGCTTACTTTAACTACATACAGGTTGACATTTAAAGGTGCATGAAGACCCAGAGGCATGAAATGGAATATTGCTTGGATAGCAAATCCATTATGTGGAAAGTCCGAATCGAAAGCTCGCTGTGTGGGCTTCATAAAAGGTGGAAAAGTGTCCTAGTGGCACGAAATGGAATATTGCTTGGATAGCAAATCCATTACGTGGAAAGTCCGAATCAAAAGCCCATTGTGTGGGCTTCATAAAAGGTGGAAAAGTGTCCTAGTGGCATGAAATGGAATATTGCTTGGATAGCAAATCCATTACGTGGAAAGTCCGAATCGAAAGCTCACTGTGTGGATGTCATCTGCAGACTGCATACTTCTGGTTTCCGGAAGAACAGCCTATGGTGAACGGAAGGCCCAATATACGGAAGTGAGGCTAAGCAGCCATGTGCAGGACGTGACGATTCCTTGGGTGAGCCCAGTACCAGAGCGCTATGTATCGGCTCTGCAATTATGGAAGCCTCCTTGGATGGCGGGGAATGCCCATGGTCTGCCCCTGCCTTCCCTTGAGGGCTGACCAGGATCTTTGGCTGTTCTATATGGACCAGCTGGGATGGGGGATAACACCACAACGGTGAGAGTCAAACGTCCTAAGAAACCCCCGGGAAGGTTAACCCGGTCAACAAATGCCCGCAGAAGTCGGATGTGTCGGCCTAACGGCGCAAGAACGCAGCTCTGCTGTAAACAGGCACAACGCAATCACATCCGAAAAAAAACTCCGGATGAACGAAGAAGAATGGAAACAAGAGACAAGACGGCTGTGGAGAGACAAGACTAAATAGGCATGATCGCCAACGCCACGCGGCTTGGAATACAAGAAGAGAAAGACGAACGTGTTATGATAGCAAACATTAATTTCAATTATGTGACAATATAATGTGAGAATGAAACAAAATAATGAACAAAACTTACCGACTTGACAGCGTCTGACTGTCCACCAAGTCTTGATAAAATATCTCTGGGTCACCCAACATGAAGTATTAGGTTAAATGTTTCCTTTCTCGTCACCGCAAGTCTTGATAAAATATCTCTGGGTCACCCAACATGAAGTATTAGTTAACTGTTTCCTTTCTCGTCACCGCAAGTCTTGATAAAATATCTCTGGGTCACCCAACATGAAGTATTAGGTTAAATGTTCCCTTCTTCGTCACCGCAAGTCTTATATCGGCAAGCCTTAATCCTTAAAAAAAAAATACGCTCAACTTTTCACGCTGTCCCCGCTGTCCCCGTCACCAGATTGTGAATGTCCACGAAATCACTCCGCCTGGATTCACAGCCAAAATCACTTTCAATGTATATCTAAAAACATTTTAATCTATACAAAATAACCATATCTGGTGTATTGTAATGTGTATGTTTGATAAATGATTGTATCAATATTTACATAATTTGCATGGTAATTTTTTTAATACCGTTGTTTATTTGTTATTTTTTGATGAGTTGTAATTACAGATGGCGGGAAAGATGAAATGAGTGGGGAGGGGAGGTTGGTCATTTTATTCCAGGCCAGTAACTTGTGGCGAAAAACTATAAACACGTGTCACGTACTGTCAGTGAATGAAAGTAAGAACCTGTATGACAAACACTTGTGTGCACACAGATGAGATGTACTAATTGTCTTCTTTTCTGTTGGTCATTCCCGGGGGGGGGGGGGGGGCTACGCGGTCTCGAGGTATTGTGCCCGCCTCGAGCGCTGGAGGTGCCGGGTTCAAGCCCCGGTAAGGACCGGGATTTTTTTTCACGTGGACTTCTAGTAACAAAATTTCCCCTGGTCTCTGGGTAGTGAGATCGGACGCCCGTGTGTATTGTTGCGTACCTAAAAACTCCCTTGGCAGTTGGAAATCGAAAAAGAGTAGCCTAACGGCGCTGCCCGCGCAAAATTTCGAGTTAAAAATCTACCCAAAGTATTTCAGGATCCTCGCCGGTGCTACGGAGTTCGTGCACTGAGCTGAGTTTCTCCATACTCAGGTTTGAGTTAGGAGGAGAACGCAGTACTTATGGGTTGCACCCGTGTGCCGTGATGTTGATCCAACGACTAAACTAAACTGGTCATTCCAACTCCCGGGGTTGTTTTTCTCTTTATCTTCAGAAGGCAGTGTTAAACTACTGAATTAAAATTGTCCAGTAAATGCTGGTGTTGAGGGCAACGTCCTGTAAAGGATATGCAGTTGCTTGTCTGTCTCTTTAATCTATTTGTCTGTCTGTCTGTCTGTCTGTCTGTCTGTCTGTCTGTAATTAAGCTTAGACGGTCATGCTATTGGAAAACTTAGTGACAACTGGCAAGACTTATGAGAAACGAGCACTGGGAAGCCAGAGAGATACATGTGATGCCTTGAACAAGAATCGTCATGGCGCGCGCGCGTATTCGCACACACATACACAGAATGAGAGAGAGAGAGAGAGAGAGAGAGAGAGAGAGAGAGAGAGAGAGAGAGAGAGAGAGAGAGAGGAGAGAGAGAGAGAGAGAGAGAGAGAGAGAGAGAGAGAGAGAGGGGAGAGATGTTGAGCATATGATTATAACCCCATATGTTGTATAGACTAGTCCCAACCCCAGGGTTGGCTGACTTTCCGGTACAGTCCGTTTATAATTAAATAATTCACTGTCCCGAAAGATACTTTTATGAAAAACGCTTGTCCCGGCTTTCTTCTCCTGTCAAATAAAAACTTTATCGCATCTAACTTTTTCTCCATCTTCATTTGGTTAGCTGTATATACTACAGTAAGTTGCAATCAACCCTGGCAGTTTATTTTTATTTATTTATTTTAATTTGTGTGTGTGTGGGTTTGTGGCTGTCTTTAGTTTCGTAGACAAGTTTACTTTCAGTGCATGGCGTGTGACGAAGGCGTTACGAACGCGATTCGTAATCCCGCATATCGGGTTCGGAATACAGTTGTAGGAGATTTTAAAGTAAATTTGTAAATAAGGGTATGAGTTTCCGTCGTTCAGGAAGCAATGGCAAACTATTGACGTAAACTTGCCAAAATATCTTATTCTTCAGCATTCCGAGCCATTGAGGTTCTTTGCTGCAGATACAAGCCGTCTCCATTCGTCTCTCTGGTTGACCTTCTCTTGCCAGTCGCTGATTCCAAGTGCTTGTAGGTCTGTATGTATATTATCTCTCCACCGTCTTCTTGTTCTACCTCGGGCAAAAAAATGCTGGAGTTAACTGCTATGTCCTGTGTTTTGTTGTTTGTCCATCAAGAATGATGATGCCCATTCATTTCATCCAGTGGGGTTGAAAGTATGGAGCCGTGGGTTCTAAGATGGCTGATAAGGCCTATTTTGGCTAGAAATGTTCTTTGACAATGTGGACAAAGAATTCTTGACGTTCAAGAAGGAGGATCTCCTGTAGTGGTTTTTCTGTCCAGCCTCTTCTTCACAGCTCTTGCAGTCCTGGTTGCTTCACAAGTGACTGCACCCTTGCGTAATGATGTACGCCACGAATTTCGGTCTTTGGCAGCGGTCTCCCAGGTGTCAAGATGAATTCCAAAAGCTTTCAGTGAGATTTTCAGTGTCTTTAAAGTGTTTCCACTGGCCACCTTGGGAGCGTTTATCACAACGGAGCTCGCCGTTTAAAAAAAAAAAATTCGTTTAGGGAGCCTGTGTGTGATCTGGTGTGCGAGTTAAGTGACCAGCGAATCTGATTCTTCATTAGTAGAGTCCTGTAAAGGATATGTAATAAACTTGTTTGTAACGTTCAGTATTTTGCCATTGCTTTCCGATCGACCGACGTCTGCTTTCAAAAAGTCTGCGAATCTCGTTCATTACTGCTTCCCCACAGGACTATTTAATTTGGAAACACGAAATGTCCGCGCGCACACGCAGTAGTTTCGTTTTCATTATCTTTCATCACTCGAATGGAGACGGATTGTATCTGCAGCAAAGAACCTCAATGGCTCGGAACGCTGAAGAAGAAGAAGATCTTGTGGCCAGTGCGTTAGTTTTCTTCTTATTCTTCTTCTTTCGTTCGCTTGAAATATGGCTATAACTGCCGTGTTATCTCTTATATGAATTTGACTGTTTTTTTTTTTTTTTAGTTCACTCAGCGGTCCATAGAGTTTATCTTCCACTGTCGTCTCTCTAGGCCAGATGGTTTGCCTAGATATGTTATATTTTGGGCAGTCTTGGAGTATGTGCTCTGCTGTCTGCGACGCCACTCCACATGTACACATGGCTGAGTCACCCATCTTGAATTTTGTATACATGTGGTTGCGTAATCTATTGTGCCCTGTTTTGGGGAGCAGAATAATGACTTGTTCTGGTCTGTCCATAACGTGGTAGTCGTCTTGAGTAGGGTTTGGTGGCTTTCTGACTGATTTGACCATTATTTTCTTTTGGTGGTATGTAGGGGACACACCAGGCTGTTCTTCTCTTGCTCCTTCCTTAGCTTATCGATCAGCTCTCTCAGTTCCGGGTACTTCGCAGTGGGATGGTATCCACTGTATGGTGAACTTATGCTGACTGCTAAGTTCAGAAAGTAGTGTTCTTAGTACTGGCAATTTCCCAGACAATAGCGCCTCGAGTAATGATTTTGCATCTGTCAACATCACCACAAGTTGTGTACCATGGCTGGTATTTAGTAATTTCTCTGTTGCTATCTCGATTGCCTCAATTTCAGCATCATAGTTATGACAGTACTTTCCTGAGGTTGTGGTATTATATGCCAAGCTCTCCTTTGCTAAACATTGGCCCTAGAAGTATAACATTAAGAAACAAAATATGAAGAACTTAAACTTGATTGCTAACCTGTGATGCCTTAACACTATCGTATTAGTTCTTTCTGCCTCAAGCGCTTGTCGCTTTAAAGTTATAAGTGTGCGGGTACATCACAGCTACGAAGAAAAATAACGCTGTAACATGTTATGCATGTCGTAAGAGACGACCAAGGAGAATTGGCGTGAGACTGGCTACACAATCCCATAGAAAACTTTAACTGCAAAATGCAACAAATCACGATCTAGTCTACAAAGGGATTGACATGAAGTGTGTGGGAAGAAGGGGGCTTATACTGCATTGACATTTTTGTTTATATACATTCCCATACGTGCCCCATCCTCTTCTTCACCAGCTAGCGAAGAGTCCCAGTACTAATGGTACCAGCAGCAGTCTGATTATGTGTCTGTCTGACCTTTCCTTGGAGTCATGAGCGTTGGCCAGATCCTCTGGTCACTCCCTGCAGCACCATTCACTCGAAGCCGTGATGATCAATCTGTTCTTCTGCACTATACACACGATCCCAAAGTGCCCCGACCACGTCTGCCTTATCACGCACCAATACCCCATCTAGCGGTGCAGGTCAGCCAATCTTTCCGCCTGCTCATTTCCCACCACACCAGCATGTCTCAGTGAAAAACAATTCAACGTAGCTTGGAATTCATTCATTCATTCAGTAGCATGTCCTTTGCAGAACTTCTCTCCCATAACAACGTTCCGGAAAACCTCTCGATTATAAGCAAGATGTCCCGCGTCCGATACACCAATCTGGAGATCATCCGCCACATCCTGCACCCATCTTCTTTTTGGCCTTCCTCTTCCTCTCTTCCCAGGCATATACCCCTCCATTAGTGTTCTCTACAAACTTTTGTGACGTTTCAAATGACGAAAATATTTCAATTTTCTTTGTTTTACCGTCTTTAATAGCCAACCTTCTTCAATATTCAGCTCTTGAAGTATGGATGCATTTGTTCTTTTCTTGGCCCAAGATATTCTTAGAACTCGTCTATAACATTTATATTCAAAGGCGTGTATGCGCTGTTCAGCTTGTTTACTAAGTGTCCAGGTCTCACAGGCGTATGTTGCAATGGGAAAGATGCATGCTCTTACAAATCTAATTTTTGTAGTTCTTCTTTTGCGTTCACCCGGAGTTGTTGTTTTTTTTTTCCGGACGTGATTTCGTTGTGCCGGTTTACAGCAGAGCTGCGTTCTTGCGCCGTTAGGCCGACACATCCGACTTCTGCGGGCATTTGTTGACCGGTTAACCTTCCCGGATTTTTGTAGTTCTGTTTGTCCCACTCCATAATTTATTCAGTTGTTTTAGTCTTTGAAGAGCAATTGATAGTCGTCGTTTAATTTCTTTCATTGTGTCACCTTTGTTGGTAATCAACGACCCAAGATATTCAAAACGTTCCCCACCTCCAATGTTTCCTCACTAACACATTTCTTTCTCCACAGTAGTTTTATCTGTATGCATTATCTTTGTTTTTATTATGTTAAGATATAAGTTATGGGATAGGTGGGATAATATAGGCATCGTGGAACATGATGTGTCAAGAACGTTATACGCAAAAAGGGACCAATGAACGCACACTGCGTTATTGGATCAGATAAGTGAATACAGTAATAGGTAAAGAGAGACATTGAATGGACGATTTGACGGGTTAGAAACACATTTAGGAAAGGGGGTATTTATGTATTCGATCACACACATATCCAGTCCACAACAAGGAAACAGATGAGTAACTTTTAATTTTCATGTAGAGTTTTTCATGTAGTTGTAAAGGTGCGTTGCATGGAGGGCAACTATCAGAAATGGAATAAAGACAAAGGAGAAAATGATTGCAGATAAAGCACACATAGAGCGTGAGAGACGTAAGATGGTGCAAAATGGTGGAAGTGACCATGTTTTCACATGCACCTACTGTGGGCAAACATTTGCAGCAAGAATTGGCCTTACCAGCCACACTCGCCACCGCCAGGGATCGTAGTTATTAAGCCTTTTTGAAGCACAATGTACCAAACTATCGTCTGTCAAGACGGAAAGGTGCCAATGAATGTAAAGGTGCATGTTTGTTGTTGTGTGCTGACGAATACTTTGGCCACAACGTCCAGTTTGTTACCTGTGATCGTCTTCTAGTGAAGCTTATTGATGCTGCTTCTCGCTGTTTAGTGGTTCATTCAGTGTATTTATGAAGTAATGTGAACCGGATTTTTTTTCTGTCGGGGGCAAAAAGAAAATCCTAACCTGCACAGTTCGTGGCACTAGCCAGGTGGCCTTAATTCCTCAGGCTCAAAGACCCCTCTGCCATACACCGCAAGGTACTATATTGGCAGTAAATGACAGTGAACCGGGTCTGGTAGCACAGTCGAGACGTCCGGCCAGCGCCCTTCGAAGCATACCAGTGTGCCCAGTCTATGCTGTAAGCACTCAGGTATCATGTTGGTAAAAATCAAGGTCCCAGCCACCGTAACCAACAACGATGTGGACAACACTGATACCCACAGAAAGCAAAGGTAGACCCTCAGCAGGGTTTGCCACCGTGGTACTGTGATTAGTACACTTGCCTGGTAGGGCAATGGTCGGGGCTCAATCTCCAACAGAGGCAGGGATATGTTTCTGTTTACGATCACATCAGTCTAGGGTGGAACCAGCTTCATGCAAATGGGCACTAGACAATTTTATAGGAATTGTCTGAGAAGGAAAAGTGGCGAGTAAAGGAATTGGTCACGGAACCTCATCTGTAGAGGCCTAGATTATGTGAGGGCGATAATACGTCACAACTCATCTACCTCATTTGTAGAGGTCTAGAGTGGCTAAGGGCTTGCGAACGCGGTTTGTGAGTCCGTATACCCGGGTTCGAATCCCAGCACTGCTGGTTTTTTCGAAAAAAAGGTATAGAGGCCGGTCGTTCAGAAAGCAATGGCAAACTACTGAACGTAACACTTGCCTAGTACATCAACAGCAGCTGAAAATGCTGGTGTTGACTGCAACGTCCCGTAAGGGATACGCAACACAAATAACGCTTCACACCCCAACGGCCATTTCTGCTGAAGTCATATTTTTATTTTACAATCATGCACATCATCTATTGTAGACAGGCCTCAGTAGCAGGTTTATCGATTATAGGTAAACACAAAATTGTCACAGCAGGTGACTGCAATGCGCAGATACAATCTTTGGGACACCACCAGTCCAACAACAAAGGATAGTAGCAGTAGAGCTACTATGTCGGAACAGTCATAGACGATGGAGTCTGCCTTGAAGTGATTAGAACGAGAGTCGCTAAGGCAAAGGTAGTCTTTTGCAAGATGGAAAACATTAACCAATAAATATATCATTGCAACGAGAAAAAGAGTGTTGAGATGCTACACAGAGACTGCACTTTTATATGGATATGAAACTTGGAAAATGAGTGAACACGCTTAAAACATCTAATAGGTGGAAATATGGTTTCTGTGGGCAAAATGCAAATAATACCATGGACAGACAAAATGAACGAGCAAGTCATACAAGTAACAAATGAAAACCGTAAACTGGTTAGTGAAAGCTGTAGTCAGACAAGATGGTTTTGGATATGTATGAGAAGAAATACACTGGAGAAATCGGTGACAACTGGCAAGACAGGCAGAAAGAACAAGGGGAAAGCAAAGAAGCACGTTGGCTTGATCACGTGGCATGGTCGAAACAAGAATACAGAACTGATCCATGCCTCTGATGATTGTGTGAGATGGCGAAACATAGGCCTACTGCCCACGATTGTCGGCATGGCACATGATGAGTAGAGGGGATATTCAATACTTTCAACATAATGCTACTGCAGAATCAAGAAACCTCACCAATCCCTCTTCCATGAAGCACGTGCTACGACCAGCCGACTCGACATGACATCTGTGTCACTATCCATCCATTCATTTGACTTTCATGTAACTGATATTTTTGATAACTCCAGTAAAGTACAAACGAGATGTGAAACTATTGGTGATATACACGGGTTCCCTGGACTAGGAGTTAACGTCTTTCTCCGTAATCCCGTATATTCTCGTGAGTAACGTGACATGTACGAGAATCGGTAGCGGTTCTCGCCGCGTCTATAATTTACGGGGTATGTGAGCTGGTCGCTCAGAAAGCAATGGCAAACTACTGAGCGTAATCTTGCCAAGAAATCAATCAGCTGAAAGATGATGTTGACAGCGATGTCCTGTAAAGGATATGCGAACCCAAAATAAAAAAAAAAATGTGGCCAACCTAGCTTTAATATGTCCCTAGACGGAGAAGCAAAGGGGATGTTCCTGAGATGAACTGTGTGCATATCTTGGACTGCCAGAGAACCTCACGATTGCCTGGAAAAGGCTAATGGAAGTAAAACATAAAGCTACAAGACTGACAGTGTTCTTTGGTTATATGAGAGAGAGATTGGGGGGGGGGGGGGGGAGAGAGAGAGAGAGAGAGGGGGGGGGGGGGGGGGGAGAGAGAGCGTGAATGCTAACAGAGAAACGATGATAGGTGTACTGAAACGGTGACATGGAAGAATATCAGCGGAGTTAATCAAGGGCACCAAGGAGCGAGGACCTGTGGAGAGTCATGGGACACCTACGCCTGTTGGCAGGAAGAATGAACGAATTGCCTTTACGCGATGTTTGCTGAAGTTTTCAAGCTGTCCTACATTTCTATCGGTTAGATCATTGCAAGTGTGTGTTTACTGCTCATGACCCAGTAGGATTATATAACACTGATACATAACTAATCATGACATTTTCGGTCCATATATGTACCACTAATGTCTTCCGTCATAGTTTCCGGCCATTATAATTTATTCGAGTTCTACGAGGACATATGTAAACTGCCTGTTATGTATGGTAAGTTAGTCCCATTAGCTACTACCTCTGGGAGGGTGAAGTGCCTTCACATATTCTAGGCCACTACCAATGAGGCGGGGCGACGAGAGCCCTTCTTCGTCGGCGTTCTTTCCAAACAATGTTAATATTGTTTAGTAGTCATTTGTATAAGGCTTTGTAGAGATCCCAGAGCCACACTGATCGGAATTATAATCCCGCGTCTGCTGGTGAGTGAATCTGGACCTGTCTTCGTGATTAAGCAACCCCACCCACCATGTTATATGATATATGGCAGACGTAAGACAATATTTGTAAGCCTCTTTTCTCCCCAATGTTTCAAAGCTGATTGGCTATCTGGTGTGTTAGTTAACATTCTCTCAGCTGCCTTGCCAGCCAGTTGATATTCTCAGCTACATTGCCAACCAGTTGACATTCACCTGTCTTGCCAGCCAGTTGATATTCTCAGCTACATTGCCAACCAGTTGACATTCATCTGTCTTGCCAGCCAGTTGATATTCTCAGCTACATTGCCAACCAGTTGACATTCATCTGTCTTGCCAGCCAGTTGATATTCTCAGCTACATTGCCAACCAGTTGACATTCATTTGCCTTGCCAGCCAGTTGATATTCTCAGCTACATTGCCAACCAGTTAACATTCATCTGCCTTGCCAGCCAGTTGATATTCTCAGCTACATTGCCAACCAGTTAACATTCATCAGCCTTGCCAACCAGTTGATATTCTCAGCTACATTGCCAACCAGTTAACATTCATCTGCCCTGGCAACCAGTTGATATTCTCAGCTACATTGCCAACCAGTTAACATTCATCTGTCTTGCCAACCAGTTGATATTCTCAGCTACATTGCCAACCAGTTGACATTCATCTGCCTTGCCAGCCAGTTGATATTCTCAGCTACATTGCCAACCAGTTGACATTCTTTCATCTGCCTTGCCAGCCAGTTAACATTCTTTCAGTCTGCATTGCCAGCCAGTTAACATTCTTTCATCTGCCTTGCCAACCAGTTAACATTCTTTCATCTGCCTTGCCAACCAGTTAACATTCTTTCATCTGCACTTACCAATTGATTTTGTTTGGTTTCTATTCCCGCGCTCACTCCCTTTGAACTCACGGGTAGAGCAGACACACTACTTCTTGTAGCACTGGACTTAATTATGCACGTGGAATAACTTTCACTATTATCAGTGTCCCTCGCCATCAGGCAAACCCAGTCCGACTTGAGGTACTTGTAATGTATGTCCCCAAGTCAAGGACGAGAAGTATACATTTTAGTCCAACTGATCAACATACTGGATGTTTAAGAACGATCTCTCTTATCCATTCGGCCATGCAGACCTCCACACAGCGACATGTCTCAAAGACTTTAAACCTAACATCCACAACTAGGCAAACAGTAAAAAATACATGCAATTATTAACCGCTGTAGCCATGAAAACTTGCATTTAATCTTTTACAACATTCACGAGCTTGGAAAACTTAGCACACCATTCTACTGAATATATTTATAACACGAGAAACAATGCAAAATGTAACTTTATTTGTACTGATCCATTTCGGTTGCTGAAACAGTTGTCCCTATCACTAAAAAGTTCGGCAAACATGAAAACCACACAAGTTTAATATTTACTGCTGACTACATGCCCAGTAATAGACAAATACCATGAATCAAGAGATGAAGCAATGATGCCTTTGCTGGATGGGGTTTTACGTTGGGATAACCCGTAGAAAGATATCTGGAATCCACAAGACAAGAAACGGAGTTTCCAAAACACAGGAGAAGAAAAGTAGAGACATAATTTGGTTAGGACGTGGATGGAGCTGCATGGAATAGCTAAGGACAGGAAGGCTGGGAGCGCCTTTGTTGAGGGCCTGTGTCACAATGGGGGATAGAAGCTGACAATTGTATTTTGGATAATAGCATTTAAATATAAAATACAATTGAACCGTGCATGTAAATGAACACCACGATAAGCATTGAACAGTCATAACAATCACAGAACAGTCGTAAAACAATCATAGACAGTCAGAACAACCAAAACAATCAAACGTTAAAACAGTTATGAAACAGCCATGGCACAGTCAAAGGGCAGTCGTTATAAAACTGTCATGCAATAGTTAATGAGCTGTCATAAAGCAATCATAAAATAGTTACAGAACATTACAGACAACCATGCTAACAATCATCGGCAGTGAGTCCTGCCACGAGATCTATGCCAACTCTGAAACTAACACTAAAAGCAGAGGGTCCTGTCGAAAGGAGGCGAACAGAGCACAAACTCCGTAGCTCCAGCGATGACCCCCTGTAGCCTCCCAGAAAATTACAGCCGAGACAGCTGTCGGGCCCAGTAAAGGAACCAACAACCTTCGTTGGGCGAGGCAGGCAGCTTAATCACTTCACTATGGAGACCAACTTAAAACAAAGCAAAATATTATACTACTGCCTCAGAGTATCAAATAACACAACACTTTGTCAAATTAACCTAACACCAAAGATTACAATCAAACAGTGCAATGTTGATGTTATCGGGTCATTAATCTTAAGGAGGCTTGGTATGAAAATGTAATGCACCTCGAAACATTCAAAGTTGCCAGAACAAAAAAAATTAAAAAACAAACAACTAGCTGCCGCTCATAGAGGTCAAAGTGACAAGCACAATGTTCTGTTTGTACTGCATGACTATCTAGGTAGCTTGCCTTGTGGAACGGGTGAATGGGTCTTGAGAATGAGGGAATAAGGCCGCCTGGCTAGTGCAGTCGCCGTGAACTGCAAGTTAGGGTTTTCTGTTTCGCCCCCGGCAGAAAAAAAAACCAAAACTTAGCGAGGAATTGTCTGCCTTCATCACAATAATTCCAAGAAAACAAACAAAGTTCATCTTTATAATGTGCCCCATCTACTGATGCAGGCATTCGTGCATCTGCGCGATCTGCCACTGGTGTTCTGTACCAATCCCCCTGATGATAATTCTAGTTTTGCGATGTACTCCATTGCCTTTTTATATTGCACTGTCTCCTTACATTTGTGTATTTCTACTTTCATTAGTTGGTTTGGTCAGTCGTGAGGTCTGTTTCAGGACGCTAAAGAAGGTCTGCTGTCCTTTAACTTCTATCCATTGTGAAATCGTATAATCAAGTTTTGTGGTGCATCTTCACAAGAGTGAAATCAACAGTGGAGTTAAGCAAAGTTGTGTACTCAGAAAGTAGATCTGCAATGTTCAGAGAATGAAGGCCAAGATCAGAATTAGGAAAATGAGTGTGCGTGTGAGTTGTATATAAAGTGTCGGTTTGTGTGTTATTGTATGAGAGTGTGATTTGAGTGTGTGCGAGTGAGTGCGTGAGTGTGAGCAAGCGAGAGCAAGATTGTTGAGTGAGAGAATGAAAGACAGAGATAGAGTGCGAGAGAGAGAGAAAGAGTGCAAGAGAGCATGCAAGAGTGCACACAAAAGAGAGTGAGTGAGTGATTGTGTGTGTGTGTGTGCATGAGTGTTTATGTTTGTGCATGAGTGTAAGTTTCCGTGGACAAGTTTTAGATTGATTGAACATAACTTTAATGTAATCAATGTCTGTTTCGACCACCACTCGATGAACATAACTTTAATGTAATCAATGTCTGTTGTTTGGACCACCACTGGATGAACATAACTTTAATGTAATCCAATGTCTGTTGTTTGGACCACCACTGGATGAACATAACTTTAATGTAATCAATGTCTGTTGTTTGGACCACCACTGGATGAACATAACTTTAATGTAATCAATGTCTGTTGTTTGGACCACCACTGGATGAACATAACTTTAATGTAACCAATGTCTGTTGTTTGGACCACCACTGGATGAACATAACTTTAATGTAATCAATGTCTGTTGTTTGGACCACCACTGGATGAACATAACTTTTTAATGTAATCAATGTCTGTTGTTTGGACCACCACTGGATGAACATAACTTTAATGTAATCAATGTCTGTTGTTTGGACCACCACTGGATGAACATAACTTTAATGTAATCAATGTCTGTTGTTTGGACCACCACTGGATGAACATACTTTAATGTAATCAATGTCTGTTGTTTGGACCACCACTCGATGAACATAACTTTAATGTAATCAATGTCTGTTGTTTGGACCACCACAGGATGAACATAACTTTTAATGTAATCAATGTCTGTTGTTTGGACCACCACTGGATGAACATAACTTTAATGTAATCAATGTCTGTTGTTTGGACCACCACTGGATGAACATAACTTTAATGTAATCAATGTCTGTTGTTTGGACCACCACTGGATGAACATAACTTTAATGTAATCAATGTCTGTTGTTTGGACCACCACTGGATGAACATAACTTTAATGTAATCAATGTCTGTTGTTTGGACCACCATAGGATGAACATAACTTTTTAATGTAATCAATGTCTGTTGTTTGGACCACCACTGGATGAACATAACTTTAATGTAATCAATGTCTGTTGTTTGGACCACCACTGGATGAACATAACTTTAATGTAATCAATGTCTGTTGTTTGGACCACCACTCGATGAACATAACTTTAATGTAATCAATGTCTGTTGTTTGGACCACCACTGGATGAACATAACTTTTTAATGTAATCAATGTCTGTTGTTTGGACCACCACTGGATGAACATAACTTTAATGTAACCAATGTCTGTTGTTTGGACCACCACTGGATGAACATAACTTTAATGTAATCAATGTCTGTTGTTTGGACCACCACTGGATGAACATAACTTTAATGTAACCAATGTCTGTTGTTTGGACCACCACTGGATGAACATAACTTTAATGTAATCAATGTCAGTTGTTTGGACCACCACTGGATGAACATAACTTTAATGTAACCAATGTCTGTTGTTTGGACCACCACTGGATGAACATAACTTTAATGTAATCAATGTCTGTTGTTTGAACCACCACTGGATAAACATAACTTTTTAATGTAATCAATGTCTGTTGTTTGGACCACCATAGGATGAACATAACTTTAATGTAAACAATGACGAAAGGCTAGGCAAGACTGGCTTCATTGCCCTGGGTTTGATCCCATGTGGCTGATTCTATTTCCCCAGCGGAAAGCGTTGCATAAAAGCACAAACTCCATAATTCTAGCGAAGACCCCCAGGGTCTTAGAGAATAATACCACATGTGAACCAGATGACAGTTGTGGAATCGAACCCACCACCTTCCAAGCACAAGGCAAGCAGAGACACCTAGAGAGGAAAGATGGTAAAATGAAGCTAAACCACCCTTAAACATCGGAGATTTACCTCTATGAATATTATATTTATACAACAAATTTCGAACACACATAGTATAAAACAATCTAGGACTTGCTATCATGAATATACACTCTCCATGGTAATTAGGCATGCGAACTGACCTGAAGACAACGATAACACGGCAGCGCCCCATTTCAGAACACATGTTAACGATTATATACATTTTGAATATATAAAACAGTCTCACGCAAGATGTCCACTCGTGAAACTTTGGCTCTGCCCCTAAGTGCTGGATGTTTATTTTTAAGGCGGGCAAATTCACGAGCAATTGCAAATTTCTCCCGCCTCCAGAATAGTTTGTAAACTTCAGTAGGCCAGGAAGCTCGCTTGGCCTTTGATTTGGCTGCTTTACTTGGGTGATTCTTTCTCAGCCGGTGGACGGTGGATTTAGTAGCTGGCTCAGGGGCACTAGCTTCAGAATTGTCATGATCACTGTCGACACAGTTGCTGCTGCACTCCACTTTGGTAAATAACCCATCTTCCGCCCGTATTTGACCTTGTCCTGGTAATGTGTGGCATTTGGTTGCAGAGTTTTCACGGGATTCTGAACTTGTTTTGGGCGAATCCTGGCTTGTCCCGGCCTGGTCAGGTTTCACTGGTGGTAGCTGCTTGCTCGCTGTAAGTTTTAGGCATGCAGGACCAGAATAGAGCAGCTAGAGTTTCCGCTGAGACAGAGGGACAGAAATGTGTCCACCCTATCCTGCTCACTTGAGTATCTGTGATGGTCTTCTCAACTGACATTATCACCACCTGTGAACAAGAGAACAGGTCACACAGCAAAACACAAAATGAAAATGCACCATAATTTGACGTGCATTCTAATGTGGCGGTTGTTGGCAGTTTCAATTTGTGGTTGCACTTTACCAAACCTATATGTGAATAACGAAGACACAAACCATAGATTGTACGATGTATTGCCTGGCACATTTCTCACCAATATTGTCCTTAAGTGACGTATGGTTACCTACTGTTGTAACGTACATGAGTCCAGCCAAAACTTCTGAAAGAGAAAGGGGCGGCAGTTCGCTGAAGGGACCGATTGGCCTAGTGTACTTGTTCGGGTAGCCACTTGGTATCCGCTATATGCGGGGTTTTGTTTCGCAGACAGTCGTGTGCGGGGATTCAAGTTGGTGACTGAGAAATTGTGAAGATACTTTAAGGGAAAGATAAATATTCAATGGCTAATTGAGGATTATTGCATAGGGTGAATGGCTGCAAGGAGTTATGCAATGCTGGAATAATAGTTATGAGGAGCATTGAATATTAATGAATTTCTACAACTGTCTAGATCAGGGGTGGGCAAACTACGGCCCGCGGGCCGCATGCGGCCCGGCAACTAATATTATGCGACCCCTGAGGGCATTTAGAAATAAAAATGGTTACTTCGTTTTTAAGGTATTTTGTTGAATTTTACAGAATTTAATGTACCGCTATGATTGTTTTACCATTTTTGATCAAATTTCTAATTTTCTATTTTGTATACTTTTATCATTGTTTGGATCAACATACATTTGCGAACAAGCATTATCTTGCTTGATGATCAACACATCTAAGAATAGGTCTTTATTGTCGGACTGCACCTTGCGAATTTCAACAAGTAATCTTGCTCCAGATTTCAAGAATATTGTCAAAAATTGCAAGCCATCTCATTAGAAATCAACAATTGTAGTGACAATGTACTCTGTGTGTCTAAATTAAAGCCATCCATAGATAATAAAACAAATTTCTTATAATAAAAACATAGTAAAATCTTGTTAAATTAGTAAAAGTGTTTAAATACAATGTATAAGTGTATAAGTAACATAAAATTGCAACAATTAGTTATTTATACAGTTTAATAACCTATAAATAATTTGTAATTACTTATTGTGATAGGTTGCCGTAAACAAAGTGGACATAATATATATATATATATATATATATATATATATATATATATATATATATATATATATATATATATATATATATATATATAAATAATCCCCACCCCCCCCCCCCCCCCCCTCCACCCCAATAACTTTACATCAGTCAATGTGGCCCTATGCACAGCAAGTTTGCCCACCCCTGGTCTAGACGAATGACAGAGACACACTTCTTCACTCATCTGATAGCTCATCATGCATGTTCAATAAATGCCATTGCAAAGCGTTGATGGATTGTTCCGTGTGTTGTGAATATTATCGATGGACAGTCTGAGATGGAGATATTTCCTGTTTGATTATTGGGGCAACATGTTCGTTATAAACCCTAAGACACGTGGTCGTGACAGACACGCCACAGTGGTCTAATTTTGGTTGGCTTGGAGCAGAAAAAGATTTTCACGAAAATGTGTTACCACGTTTGGGCAGGCGCTATTAGGAAGACCTGAGACTAATACTCGCACATACCTTGAATAACAGGATTAGTAGACTTGTGAGGAAAGTACTGTGTGTTATGCTGTGTGTCAGATCAGTGAGGACAGTACTGTGTGTTAGACCCGTGAATAAAGTACTGTGTGTTAGGCTTGTGAGAAAAGTACTGTGTGTTAGGATTTGTAAGTAAAGTACTGTGTGTTATACTGTGTGTTAGACCTGTGAGTAACGTACTGTGTGACATACTATGTATAAGACTTGTGAGTAAAGTACTGTATGTTAGACTTCTGAGTAAAGTACTGTGTGTTAGACCTGCGAGTAAAGTACTGTGTGTTATACTTGTGAGGAAAGTACAATATGTTACAACTGTGTGTTAGACATGAGTAAAGTACTGTGTGTTAGACTGTGCGTTATACTTGTGAGAAAAGTACTGTGTGTTATACTGTGCGTTAGACTTGTGAGGAAAGTACTGTGTGTTAGACACTACTTGTGGGTAAAGTACTGTGTGTTAGACTTGAGTAACGTACAGTGTGTTAGCCAAATTAGGACAATACTGTGTGTTAGACTATTGAGGACAGTACTGTGCAGTAGACCAGTGAGGACAATACTGTGTGTTCGACCCATGAGGACAATACTGTGCGTTAGACCAGGGTGGATAGTATTGTGTGCTAGACTAGTGAGGACAGTACTGTGTCTGACCAGTAAGGACAGTACTTTGTTAGACCGTGAGTACAGTACTATGTGTTTGGCACGGAGGACAGTACTGTGTTTGGCCCGGAGAACAGTACTGTGGTTGGCCCGCAAGGACAGTACTGTGTTAGACAAGTCAGGGCAGTACTGTGTGTTAAACTCGTGAGTAAAGTACTGTGTGGAAGACATGAGGAACGTAATGTGCTACGTATGTGTAAAGTACAAAGTGTTAGACTGTGTGTTAGACTTGTGAGGAAAGTACTGTGTGTTAGACTTGTGAGGAAAGTACTGTGTGTTAAACTTGTGAGGAAAGTACTGTGTGTTAGACTTGTGAGGAAAGTACTGTGTGTTATACTGTGTGTTAAACTTGTGAGGAAAGTACTGTGTGTTAAACTTGTGAGGAAAGTACTGTGTGTTAGACTTGTGAGTATTTTTAACAGATTGGGGAGAACATCGCACAATTAGTTTGCGGGGTCATTAACTAAAAGACTAATAAGAATTATGAAAAGAATAAGAAATGAAATCAGAAATTGGAGATTAGTAGAATGAATTTGTGGAAAGTAACACGCCATACAATGCCATATGTATCATGAGAACATTAAAGAATCATTGGAATAAACAGCTCTATATTTGTGCTTTTGACAAGACCATTTGACAAGGTGAAATGCGAAGAAATGATTAGAATGTTGGAAATTTTAAACGGTGAAAATAATGAACTGGTATTGGCACCAGAGCAGCCATAAGAAATTAATTAGGAACTTGTAAACACAAAGGTTTGACAGGCTTGAGTACTATCAAATCAATTTGTAGAGCAAGATAATAAGATTGATAGATGACATGCCAGGAATGTCGGTTGGTGGTCATATTGTAAATCTGAGTTATGCCTATGACATGGTTTTGGTCGCTGAAAATGGAATGCAGTTACAAGAAATGATGGATATAATAGCAACAGAAAGTAGCAGAAAATCAGAAGTAATGGTTACTGCAAAGAAAAAGTTTATAACCAAATGTAACATCAAAGTGAATGGAAGCAAGTCAATGATCAACAGATGAACTAGAACCAGACATACTGAAAGGAGAAAGAGAAGCCATACGATTAGCCCCATGGAATAAATCACAGGGACAAGGCGGAATACCAAATGAACTAATTAAAGCAGCAAGAGAAGTAACAGCATAGCTGTTTGGGTAGAACAGACACCATGAGACTGGAAGCGACATAATTATCCCATTTTGGAAAAACAAAGGCAGTAAGAAAGGATGCATACAATACAGAGCCATTTCCCTTTTCTGTCATACTGGAAAAATATTCTGCAACTTTCTAGAGAAAAGACTACGACTACAATAGAAGCATAGCTAAGTGAAACAACTTGGATTTATGAAAAATAAAGGATGCACAGATGCCATCTTTGCTCTTTGATAACAGAAAAATCAACCAAATTTATTAAAATACTCTGCTTAGCCTTTGTCGACCAAGAAAAGGCATTTATAGAGTATATAGAAATAAGCAAACAATATGGAGTAAGTGCACATCTAACAAACTTATGTAGAAGTTTATACAACAGTGAATGTACAGTAAGAACAAACAGAGGACATTCAGAACCCTTCACCATATGATCCGGAGTATGACAAGGCTGTGCCCTATCCCCTTTCTTGTTCATAACATATATAGACAGCATATGTAAAGAAACCAGCCAAACAGACCTAACAACACTGTATGAACACCAGAACACAGAAGAAGAACCAACGGCGAATTACACCATTATAGAACTATTTGCGGACGATCAAGCACTAATAGTAAAATCAGAAGCAGAATTACAAGTACACATAAATAGCCTAAATAAAGTGTGTCAGGTGCATAATAAGACAATTATGTATCAGTACAACAAGGCAATGACTATAATCAATGAAGAAAAACAAAAGATTAATATAAAAGAACATCCCTTGAAACAAGTAAAGAGCTTTAAATATTTAGGAAGTATAATATCAAATTACAAATTAGAAGACAAGATCAAAAATAAATGCAATAAAGCAAACCAACTCATTGGACAAATGGCACCAATACCACAAAAAAAACATGTATCAATAGACACTAAAAAAAGCACTCAACACTTCCTACCAACTCTTTGCTACCTATGCCAAATCTAGACAATGACAGAAAAATAAAAGAATTGCAACAAAGGAAATGAGATTCATGAGAAGAATACTCAGTGTATCAAGAAGAGAAAATCAGAAATGAAATTGGAACTAAAGTTTTAAGTAGGGGTTATCTCAGTGCTAGATATAAAAAAAAAACAGCAAGTTAAATGGTTTGACCGAGAGGAAAATACCTGGATGGCTTGGCCACATGATGGACGGACGAGACAGGAACACTGAGCTGATTCACGACTCTGGTGATCGAGTGAAATGACAAGTCATGACCGCCCACGCTTTCCGGCATGGGACATGATTTATTGATATAACTAGGCTACCAACTAACCGTATACCACAACAAGCAATGATGTTCAGACCAAACAGATTCAGAAGAGGCCGATATGGGCATCCCGCTGTTTATACTTCACCTCGACACCACAAGGTACAAGGGGAACATGATGAGATGAATAGCAGAAGACATATTAAGGAAGTTAAAGGCAGAGTAGTCCAAGCAAACGCAGAATTTCACAAGATGAAGCATATTCTCTGCCATTTGTGTCAATCCGAGAGGAAATTTCTTAAGTTAAGAGCTATGTTGAGCCAATCCTGGTGTACAGTAGCGAATGGTGATCAATTAGCAGACAAGTGGGGAATTATGTGGGAGTTCTGAGATGTAGTTTTGTAGAATAACGATGAGAACAGTTGACAGATAGAGAAATTATGAATATCTTGAAGTCAGTTAACTCACAACAAGAATGGGTTAATCGCATCAGAAGAAGTCAGTCCACATTCTGTGGGCATGTCATGAGAAGAGAAAAGCTGGAGTATGTTCAAATGTCACAACGGTAAGACAGGAGGGGCAGCGAAGCAGATGGAGACCAAGAGAAACAAGACGTGCGTTTACAGTTTGACATCATGGCACGGAGAAACGTCGGCAACAGAATTTAATGGAAACAAGAGACAAGACGGCTGTAGAGAGAGGACTAAATAAACAATTAAACAGACATGATCATGATCGCCCAACGCCAAGCGGCTTGGAATATATAAGAACAGAAATACGAAAGTGCTAGTGCTATATTATATATATATAATTAATAAGCATTAACTTCAATGATATAACGATATGATCTGACGATAAAACGCAATAATAAGCAAAACTTACCGACTTAACTGCTGACTGTCCGCTAAATCTTGTTAAATAATATTAATAACTGGGGCAACTAACATGAGGTATACGGTTTGAAAGTTTGAACACAACGCTTATATAATCCTTTAAAAAAGTACACTCGACTTTTCACGCTTTCCACGAAATCATTCCGCCTGGATTCCCGCCAAGATCACTTTCACTGTACATTTAATAGCATTATAATCTATACAATAATAACCATATCTGATGTATTGTGATGTATATGTTTAATAAATGTTCGTATCAATCTTTACATTATTTGCATTGTAATTTTAAAAATAATGCCAGTGTTTAAGTGTTACATTTTGATGAGTTGGAATTGCAGATTGCGGGAAAGATGAAAGGAGTTGGGGAGGGGAGGTTGGTCATTTGGTTCCCGGCCAGTAACTTTTTGGCGAGAAACTATGAACACTTGTCACGTACTGTCAGTGAATTTAAGAGCCTTACAATAAAAGTAAGAGCCCGTATAACAAACACTCATGAGCACACAGATGGACTTATTTAGTTGTCTCCATGAGCACACAGATGGACTGTATTAGTTGTCTCATTGAGCACACACATGGACTGTATTAGTATTAGTTGTCTCCATGAGCACACACATGGACTGTACTGGTTGTCTCATTGAGCACACACATGGACTGTACTGGTTGTCTCATTGAGCACACACATGGACTGTACTGGTTGTCTCCTTAAGCACACACATGGACTGTACTGGTTGTCTCATTGAGCACACATGGACTGTACTGGTTGTCTCCTTTTCTGTTGGTCACTCCTACTCCCGTGGTAGTTTTACTCTTTATCTTATTTATCTTCAGAAGAAGTTCCTCGGAGGAGCAAATGGATCACCATGGTCTGGCAAGAATGCGAAAGCGTGGAGTGACGAGGGGATCTGGCCGATGCTCGACGCTTAGAGGAAAGATGAGACGCACATATAATCAGATTGTTACTGGTACTATTGGGGTTGCAACTCTTCGCTGGCTGCTGAGGATGGGGACGGAGCGCTTATGGGAATGCCCCGAATGCTGTGATGTCGGTTCCTAAATCAATCAATCAATCAATCTTCAGAAGGCGGTGGCAAACTACTGAATTAAAATTGCCCAGTAAACTGCAAAAAGCAAATAAATGCTGGTTTTGACATCAACGTCATGTAAAGGATACGAAAATGTCTGTCTGTCTGTCTGTCTGTGTCTGTTTGAAATTAGGCGTACACGGTCAAGATATTTTTGGGCACATTATGAATAGAAATAAACTGGACATCTCGGTAACAACTGGCAAGGCTTATGAGACAAGAGGAAGGGGAAGCCAGAGAGATACATGTGAGCTGCCTTGAACAAGAATCGTCATGGCGCCAGCGCGCGCGCACACACACACACACACTCAAACACACACACACACACATGGAGTGAGAAAGAGAGAGAGAGAGAGAGAGGGGGGGGGGGGGTGTTGAGCACATGGTGCTAAACCTCATATTTTGTATGCACTCGTCCGAACCACAGGGCTTGGCTGACGTTCCGATTTTCCGGTTCAGTCCGTGTTTTTAATAAAACAAGTCACTGTCCCGAAAGATACTTGTATGAAACACGTTTGTCCCGGATTTCTTATCCTGTAAATTAAAGACTTAGTCACATCTAAATATTTCTCCATTTCCATTTGGTTATTGCATATACTTTACAGGATGTTGCAATCAACCCCGGCAGTTTTTAGACAAGTTTACGTTCAGAGCAAGGCGTGTGGCGAAGGAGTTACGAATGCAATTCGTAATCCCTCATATCGGGTTCGAAATACAGCCGCTGACGATTTGGAAGCAGACCGCCTTGCGCTGATTTATATATAAGGGTATGCGTTTAGGTCGATCAGAAACCAATGCCAAACTACTGAACGTAAACTTGCCAAGAAATCACAAACAGCCAAAAGATGTAAAGGATATGCAGTCAACATTTTTTTTTAACGTTCAGTAGTTTGCCATTACTTTTTGATCGACAAACGTTCATATCATTGTTAAAAATCAACCAAGGCGGTCAAATCGCATGCAGTTGATTTCGAACCTAGTATGCGGGACTGCGAATCTCGTTCGTTACCTCTTCGCCACGGGACTATTTAATTTGGAAACATGATAGTTTCGTGTTCATTATCTTGTGGCGAGTGCGTCAGTCACCTTCTATCTGTTGCGACTTGTGTAGAATTAGTTTCAAGCTAAACTATAAATACAGGTCGGTTCAGTGGCGTGCAGAGGGGGGTGCGGGGGGTGCGACGGTCCCAGGCATCCAGCCGGGGGGGGGGCATCCAATTAGGGAGAGGGGGCAGCACAGTGCAGTGGGAGGGGAGAAGGAATGAATTAGGGAAAGAACAATTTAGGGGCATCCAGTTAAGCGGTTGGGCCCGGACATCAAAGAACCTCTGCACGCCACTGGGTCGGTCTATGGGAAAAAAAACCATATGGGGTGAAACCCAGTGCAATGAAGTCAATTCTCTTGACTTGAAACCACCCTTTCTTGTGTGACAGTACTAATTTGTGTAGCATCTTTGATTCTTCTTATGCTTAATGGAAATGTTCCGATTGCTCACTTATACATTGTGGCAATCCTACACCGACTCTGTGGCCAATGGATTATGGATGCAATCCCGCATACCACGTTGAAAACACAACTGCTGGCGATTTGGCAGCAGACCACCTTGCCTTCGTTTTCATAAAAGGGTATGTGTGCCGGTCATTCAGACAGAAATGGCAAACTACTGAACCTAATCAATCAATCAATCATGTGCCATGCCGGAAAGCGTGGGCGGTCATGACTCGCCATTTCACTCGATCACCAGTGTCGTGGATCAGCTCAGTGTTCCTGTCTCGTCCATGCCATGTGGCCAAGCCATCCAGGTATTTTCCTCTCGGTCTTCCTCTTGGTCTGTTCCCCTCTATCTTGCCAGTTGTCACTAAGTTCTCCAATCCATTTCTTCTCATAACATGTCCAAAATTTTTTGACTGTCTACGTCTAATTTCTCTAATCAGTTTACGATTTTCATTTGTCTCCTGTAGTACTTGGTCATTGGTTTTTCTGTCTGTCCATGGTATTCTTTGCATTTTCCTCAGAAACCACATTTCTGCTTGACTGCTCATTGTCCAAGTTTCACATCCATACAAAAGAACCTAAACTTGCCGACAAATCACAAGCAGCAAAAAAAAAAAAAAATTATGGCAATGACTGCGATTTCCTGTAATCAATCAATCAATCAGGTGCCGTCTCCGCAATGAAGGATGGCTGCAATATATCTCCAACACTGTCTCTCGCCCTGACTGTACATTCTGTCAACTGATGTTGGTCCATCTCTTGATGTTATCTTCCCACTTGTATCGTTGTTTACCTCATGCTCGCTTGCCTTCAACCTTGCCCTCCAGTATGGTTTTTATAAGAGTGTTATGTCTTTTAACGTGGCCGAAATATTTCACTTGCTTCTTTTTTTATTTCTTTCATCAACTCTCTTTTCATTTCCAGTTTTTCTATAACCTCTGTATTTGACTGTTTTTGTTTCCATGAAATACGACATATTCATCTGTATATCCACGTCTCCAGGGCATCTATTCGACTTTCAAGTTACTTTCAAGGCTTCCGAGCCAGACATTAGTGTTGAATATACGTAACAATTTACAATTCTAATTTTTAATGTGCTGTTAATCTCTCTAGGTGTTGATACTGATTTCATGCTGCTGAAACCGTTTTTGGCCATTCCTATTCTCTTTTTGATTTCTATTTCACTTCTGCCATCATCTGTTATTACATGTCTAAGATAGGAGAAACTTATTACTTGCTCTAGTATCTCCCATCTTCATGTAAAAGACATGCAACAAACTTTTTTTTTTTATAACGCTTCTCAATACACCTTCTGATACACATGTGAGGTTGGATCGACCTGAGAGACGCGCCAATTTTAAAAGGCCGCCTCGATTCAAATTCTTTAAAAAGAAATGACCTCTTGGCAGATAGGCCAGCGGGTAACTACCACAATACCCCGTTTCCGATTCCGATTTGTCGAAAAAAAAAGAAACTTTCCACCTCGTTCAACCCGTCTCAATGACGTTGGTTATAGTTGTGGTGGTTCATAGTGCGGTATAGGTTTTATGGTCTTTTGTGCGTTAGACAGCTTCTATTACTGCCTGTCTGGCCGAGTCCCTCTTTTTTGCCATCGTTTTTGCTTTTGACGTTGTTGCTGGTGTGTCTGCTATCATTATCGGTTTGCCCATCCCTCTCGTTTGATGTCTTCTTTTCCGGAGCTGACCTTGGGGGGTGGGGAGGGGCTGTCTTTTTCATCTGTTTTCTTGGGCTTATCCTGGGGAGGGGGGGGGCGCCTGTTATCGTCTGGGCTTGTTTTCTTGGGTCTTGGTTCAACGGTTTTTTGTCAAGCATAGGGGTCGGATTGTATCGTCTCTCTTGTCCATCGTTGGGGAGGTTTCCTACGGTCTCCTCTTGTCCCGCGCCGGAGGGGTTTCTTGCACGTCCCTCTTATCCATCGTCAGGGGGGTTTCCCATCGTCTTCTCCATCGTTGGGGCAATTTCCCCCCTTCTCCTTGTCTCCCGCGTCGAAGAGGGTCGTTTCGTCTATCTATTGTTTGCCATTTGAGAGTTTTAGCGCCCCCCTATATATTTCCTATTGTCTGGTTTTCGTGTGGTCGAGTTTTTCCTCACTGTATTTTTATTTTGCTGTTGGCTTTATTTTATGTTGGTTATATTTCTTTCCCTGTTCTTGCAATGAATTGTTTTGTAAGCTTTTGTACTTCTTTGTCGCCTTCCACCTGTAGGCATTCCTTCATCGTCATCGTCGTGTTTCTTGTTTGGAAGTATTCTACTAGGTCCCTGCGTTCCTGGGCATAGGCTGTGCACGATAGTAGGTAGTGTTCTATAGTGTTTTCCTCCAGGCAGTCAATGCAAAGTGGTCGGGTGATTTTATCTTTCCAGTTCCCGATTCTCAATCTCCATAGTTTCTTGTACGTTGGTATTTTTGTGTTGTCTTTCACTTGACTTTTCAAACTTGGTTCTCTGAGCATGTAGTAGGCGTGTCGTCCTTTATTGCTGTCTCTCCATTGTTGTTTCCATTTGTCGATTACTTGTTGTTTGATAATGCTTTTTGCCTCCAGAAAGCCGAGTCCTGTGTTTACTATATTCTGGCTGCTTGTCCCGCGTTTTGCGGCCCTGTCTGCCCTCTCATTGCCAGTTATCCCTCTGTGTGCTGGTATCCATACAATTGTGACCTGGCATCCCATACTTCTTAGTTTTGTTGTTAGTGTTAGTATTTTCTCTTTCAGGTCTTGTCTGTTCACTTTAGAGTGGTTGCCTAGCGCTTGTACTGCAGATAGTGAGTCCGTCAGTATAGTTAGTTTTATAGGGGGGTTCTCTGTTGCTATTTCTAGTCCTTTCATAATACCTACTAGTTCTGCCGTGTATACCGATGTATTGTCTGTTATTTTGTACTCCTTTTGGATGTTCCGGTATGGTACTACTACTCCTGCCCCTACCTCCCCATTCTCGTTCTTTGACCCGTCTGTGTAGATAGTGAGGTTGTCCGTGCTTATTTGTCCTATGTATTCCTCCGCTATGTCTTTGGCTTCCCTGTCCTCTGTTGATTTACTAATTATGCTCGCGAGTGTCGTATCCGTCAATGGTAGTTCTAGCTCCCATTGGGGTGTTGTTTGTCTGTGAACTTTCGTTCGTGCCAGTGCCCTCGCTAGTTTCTCGTCCGCGTTCATCTCTTGTGCCGCTGTCCATCCTGCTGGTGTTTGTGTCTTTTGTATGGGTATTCCTCCCCATTTGCTTCTGTTTCTTCGAATGCACTGAACGCAGGGTGTCTTGTATCCTTCGCAGCCTTCATCCAGTAGTTGTACACTAATTGCTTTCTTCTCAGTTGTAGTGGAAGTACTCCTAGTGCTACCTCTAAGGCTTCCCTTGGTGTTTGCTTGCCTGTTCCTAGGATAATGCCCAGCGCTTGGTTCTGTATTGAGTCCAGTCTTCGTTTGTTGTGTTCTGGTGCAGCGTCGTATACTATGCTTCCGTATTCTATTCTTCCTCTGATCAGAGATTTGTATAGCATTAGCATCGTTTTTGTATGGGCTCCCCATCCACTGCCTTTAATTACTCTTAGAATATTTATTGTCTTTTTGCCTTTTTCGACTGTCTGGTCTATATGTTTTCTCCAGCTTAGTTGTTCGTCTAGTGTCATCCCGAGGAATCTTGTGTTTTTTGTTCTCTTTATATTCTTCCCTTGGATCTTGATGTCCCCGTCCGTGTAGTTTCGTTTTCTTTTCGCGTTGAATATCATACTGACCGTTTTGTCTGTGTTGATCTGGAAGCCCCATTTTTCCATCCATTTGGCAATTCTGTTTAGTTGCCGTTGTAGTCGGTCTCTTGTGGTTTTTATGTGTCTTCCGCTTCTCCATATTGCACAGTCGTCGGCGAATTGCGATATCCCTATCCTGTCTTCTAGTTTTTCTTCATCTAGGTCATTTACTAATATTGTGAATATTGTTGGTGATATTACCGAACCCTGTGGTATACCGTTTTCTTGCTCATAGGTTCTGGATTCCTCGTTTTTTATTCGTACGGTGAAGCTTCTGTTCTGTAGGAAGTTTTCGATATATCGATATGTCCTGCCTATTATCCCTATTTTGTTGATTTTGATCAGAGCTGCTTGTCTCCAGCATTGGTCATATGCTTTAGCCAGATCTAAAAATACTGCTATCGTTTTCTCTCCTTTTTTGAATGCCCTCTTTACGTGGTTTTCTAGCTTAATTATTTGGTCAATTGCGCTTCGGTTGGCTCTAAACCCTGACTGTGTGTCGCTAATTAGTCCGTTTTTCTCCAGGTGGTGTGTGATTCTTTTATTGATGACTGTTTCCATAATTTTTCCGAGGTGTGATGTCAGGGATATTGGTCTGTATGAGTCGATTCTTTGTGAGTTCTTGAACTGCTTTTTGACTGGTATAACTGTCGCCTTCTTCCATTGTGCTGGTATTTGTCCCGTGTGCCACACTTTGTTGTATAGCGCTGTTATTGTCTCTATTGTTTTTCTTGGTATCCTTTTCAGTATTGTATAGTTTAGGATGTCTGACCCTGCTGCTGTGTCGTCCTTTTCCTTGATTGCTGATATTACTTCGTCAGTCGTTATGTCTGCGTCCATGTAGAAGTCCTCTATTTCTTGTTGCAGTTCTTCCATCTCTTCAGCGTATTTTTCTCGTCTTTGTTTTTCCTGCTCTCCTAGTGACATGTTGGAGCAGACTTCGTAGAAGTATTTGCCGAACGCGTCTGCTTTTTCTTTGTCTGTTACTGCTAGTGTTGGTATTTTTATTGTTGGAATATTGCTGTTTGTTTGGTTTCTTTGTATAGCTTTTATTTGCTCCCATACTTCTTTTGTGGGTGTGTCTGGTGACAATTTCTGGCAGTACGTTTTCCATGCTGTTTCTTTGGCTTTGGTTATCAGTCTGTTGGCTTCATTCCTCTGAATTTTGTATTCGTTGTAGTTTTCGTCTGTCCTCATTCTTCTGTATTGTTGGAGCGCTTTCTTTCTTTTTTCCAGCGCCTCTGTGCAGCTCTGGTTCCACCAACCAGCTGGTTGTTTGTTCCATTGTTTTCCTGTTGTTCGCGTTCTCTGTGTGGCCGCTGTCAGGTATGCAGGCATATTTCTATTGGGGATGTGTTTTACCGCGGCCTGTAGGATGTTGTTAGTGATTCTTTCTGTGTATTTGTCTATATCTTCACCTTCTGTCTGTTCTATCTCCATCCCCTCCAGTTCTTCTCTAAACTGCTCCCATTTCGCGTTCTTGAAGTGAAAGGTCGGTTTATTACTTTCCTTACTCTTCTGTGCTCTCGTGTTTGTGTTGATGATTATCGGTAGGTGATCGCTGTTGGTGTCTTCTTTTACTTCCCAATGGCTCCTTGTTAGGCCCGTTGTTACTATTGTTACGTCGATTGCTGTGTCGTATCTTCTCGGGTTGGGGTCTATTCGTGTCATCGACCCGTCATTTAGCACTGTTAGCTGGTTACTGTCTATAAATTCGATCAATTTTGTTCCCGCTACGCTGTTTCTTGATCCACCCCACACTGGGTGGCAACAGTTGAAGTCGCCGACTATTATTGTTGATGTTTTGATTCTGTTCTTTATCTCTATTAGGTCTTCTTCTTCTATTTTTCCTTTAGGGCAGTATACGTTAATTATGGTTAGGTTGTTGGGTTTACTCGCAATCTCCGCTGTGATTCCCTCGAAGTTGGTTGTCCTGAATGTTCCATTTTCTAATATTTGTAGATTGTCTTGTATGAGTAGGGCGACTCCTCCTCCTGTTGTTTCTGTCCTGTCGTTCCTGAGTATCTTAAAGCCTTTGCATTTGTAGCTGTCCTTTGGTTTCAAGAATGTTTCCTGCAGGGCATAGATACTATTTTCCCTCCCTAGTTGTTCCATGGTGCTGGGGAGGTTTTTTTTCATGCCTCTGCAGTTCCATTGTACTATTCTAATGTTGTTTTTTTCCATGGTCGTGTTGTATTTCTGTTTTTGATTGGTTATTGTTCTCTTCAGTTCTCCGATGTTTCGCTGTCTTCCTCGCTTGTCTCCTGTAACATCTTGTTTGCTAGTTCAGTGTATTCCTGAAGTATGATCGGGCCCTTCTTCGCTTTCTCCATTAATGCTGGTAGTATTCGTGTGAACTCCTCTTTGTTTATCATATTTTCCACTGCTTGTTTAATCATTTTGATTTCTCTATCAGTCTGTTGCTTCAATTTTTTAAGGTCATGGCCTAGTGGTTGCGTCCTTTTTTCTACCTCTGTGTTTGATAGTTCGATGTCGCGTAGTTTTACTTTCATCTGTTCTGTGGCCGTGTGGTTTTCATTCGTCTGGTTACTAAATTCTCGTCTGGTTACCTCCATCTTTTTGGCTAATTCTTTTATCTTTTCATTGGCTGTTTGGTTCTCTTTTAACTGGTTTTTCAGCTGTGTTTTGGCTGCCTCCAGCTCTTGGGTTATTTTTTGCGTGTGTGTTACTGCTTCTTCAAGTTGTTTTTTCATGGTTAGCATGCTTTTTTCAGCTTCTTCCATTCGTCTTATAACTGTCTTTAGTTCGTTGTTTTCTGTCTCTTCCTTGTCTTGTGTACTATCTCTCCTACGTCCTTGTCTGCTATCTTGTTCTTCATATTATTCATTTCGGATTGCAATATTCTTATTTCTGATCTTGTATCTGGTTCTTTGCGTGCGTTTCTTGTCTCCACCTTGCGACCCTCATCGGGGTTTGTGTAAGAACTGACTCTCTCCATGCCGTCTCTGTTAGTTTATATTCAGGGCAGCCCTTATATCTCGCACTGTGGTTACCCTTGCAGTTAGCACACTGTCTGGCCGGGTTTACTTCTTTGTAGTGTTTATCCCTTTTCGCTTCTGTACAGTCACTATACCAGTGGCTTTTGCTGCAGTACCGGCATTTTGGGTTCTTTTCCTTGCAAAATTTAAGGGTGTGTGTCCATAGATTTGGCACTTGCTACATTGTTTGACAGGTGGCACATACATTTCGAAGCGCTTAGGCCTTCCTACGTATTTTATTTGGTTTGGCAGTGTTGTTCCGTTGTATTTAACCATTACTACCGCGGTTGGTTCGCCACGTTTTTGTCAATATCCTATCCACGTGCGTGATTTCAATGCACATGTTCTCTTTTCTTATTTCTTCCTCTACCTTCCTCATATCTGTTGTCGGGTTTATTCCTTTTACAACTATTGTTGTTGTCGCCCGGAACAGCTCTACGCTGACTTGATGTCGTGTGGCAATTTTATTGTTATCGGCTTTTTTTCCTTTTTCAGTTCATCCACTATCTCTTTGATCTTGGGGGTGTCGTTCGGTGTGATTATTATTGTGCTGTTTGGGTTTTTGATCAGGTTGGCAATTGACCTTGTACCTAGCTCATTTTCAATGATATTGATGCATTCGCCTTTGCTGAATGCCGATAGTACTGCTTGTCTTCCCTCAGTTTGGGTTATTTTAAGTTTGAGGCCTGGCTCAAGGGCCCCGCTGGCGGGCTGTTTTCCTAGTGGTTGGCTTTCTTTGGGTTGATTTCTTCCAGCTATTTTTCCGTCTATGTTTTTGTTTTTTTCTATATTCATAGCTTCGACTGGTCCTTTCTTGCTCTCCTCTGCTTGGTTTCTGGTTATTGCCATGGTGTTTTGTGTGATTTTTCCTGTTTTAATGCTTACAGCGGTTTGCTACTTACAGTTTGTTCCTCTTGAAATATTTGTCACCGTACGTATCACCACTACAGTACAGTGGTGATATCTACCACCACTCCCAGTGAATATATACTCCAGTGAGAAATATCGGAATCGGTCGCGAGGTAGAATCCGATCAATGAAATGCACTTCAATCTACCTGCAGGAAAACAGAATGCTCGTTGTTTGAGACGGATCTGTTGTATATTGTTGTCTTCTGTGTAGAGGCGATCTGTGACGCAGATTGGTGTTGCAGGATTTACAGGATGTTGCAATCAACCCCGGCAGTTTTTAGACAAGTTTACGTTCAGAGCAAGGCGTGTGGCGAAGGAGTTACGAATGCAATTCGTAATCCCTCATATCGGGTTCGAAATACAGGCCGCTGACGATTTGGAAGCAGACCGCCTTGCGCTGATTTATATATAAGGGTATGAGTTTCGGTCGATCAGAAAGCTATGGCAAACTACTGAAAGTAAACTTGCCAAGAAATCACAAACAGCCAAAAGATGTAAAGGATGTACAATCAAAATTTTTTTTAAACGTTCAGTAGTTTGCCATTACTTTTTGATCGATAAACGTTCATATCTTTGTTAAAAATCAACCAAGGCGGTCAAATCGCATGCAGTTGATTTCGAACCTAGTATGCGGGACTGCGAATCTCGTTCGTTACCTCTTCGCCACGGGACTATTTAATTTGGAAACATGATAGTTTCGTGCTTCATTATCTTGTGGCGAGTGCGTCAGTCACCTTCTATCTGTTGCGACTTGTGTAGAATTAGTTTCAAGCTAAACTATAAATACAGGTCGGTCCAGTGGCGTGCAGAGGGGGGTGCGGGGGGTGCGACGGTCCCAGGCATCCAGCCGGGGGGGGGGGGGGGGGCATCCAATTAGGGAGAGGGGGTAGCACAGTGCAGTGGGAGGGGAGAAGGAATGAATTAGGGAAAGAAACAATTTAGGGGCATCCAGTTAAGCGGTTGGGCCCGGACATCAAAGAACCTCTCCACGCCACTGGGTCTGTCTATGGAGAAAAAAAAACATATGGGGTGAAACCCAGTGCAATGAAGTCAATTCTCTTGACTTGAAACCACCCTTTCTTGTGTGACAGTACTAATTTGTGTAGCATCTTTGATTCTTCTTATGCTTAATGGAAATGTTCCGATTGCTCACTTATACATTGTGGCAATCCTACACCGACTCTGTGGCCAATGGATTATGGATGCAATCCCGCATACCACGTTGAAAACACAACTGCTGGCGATTTGGCAGCAGACCACCTTGCCTTCGTTTTCATAAAAGGGTATGTGTGCCGGTCATTCAGACAGAAATGGCAAACTACTGAACCTAATCAATCAATCAATCATGTGCCATGCCGGAAAGCGTGGGCGGTCATGACTCGCCATTTCACTCGATCACCAGTGTCGTGGATCAGCTCAGTGTTCCTGTCTCGTCCATGCCATGTGGCCAAGCCATCCAGGTATTTTCCTCTCGGTCTTCCTCTTGGTCTGTTCCCCTCTATCTTGCCAGTTGTCACTAAGTTCTCCAATCCATTTCTTCTCATAACATGTCCAAAAATTTTTGACTGTCTACGTCTAATTTCTCTAATCAGTCTACGATGTTCATTTGTCTCCTGTAGTATTTGGTCATTGGTTTTTCTGTCTGTCCATGGTATTCTTTGCATTTTCCTCAGAAACCACATTTCTGCTTGACTGCTCATTGTCCAAGTTTCACATCCATACAAAAGAACCTAAACTTGCCGACAAATCACAAGCAGCAAAAAAAAAAAAAAATTATGGCAATGACTGCGATTTCCTGTAATCAATCAATCAATCAGGTGCCGTCTCCGCAATGAAGGATGGCTGCAATATATCTCCAACACTGTCTCTCGCCCTGACTGTACATTCTGTCAACTGATGTTGGTCCATCTCTTGATGTTATCTTCCCACTTGTATCGTTGTCTACCTCATGCTCGCTTGCCTTCAACCTTGCCCTCCAGTATGGTTTTTATAAGAGTGTTATGTCTTTTAACGTGGCCGAAATATTTCACTTGCCTCTTTTTTACTTCTTTCATCAACTCTTTTCATTTCCAGTTTTTCTATAACCTCTGTATTTGACTGTTTTTGTTTCCATGAAATACGACATATTCATCTGTATATCCACGTCTCCAGGGCATCTATTCGACTTTCAAGTTACTTTCAAGGCTTCCGAGCCAGACATTAGTGTTGAATATACGTAACAATTTACAATTCTAATTTTTAATGTGCTGTTAATCTCTCTAGGTGTTAATACTGATTTCATGCTGCTGAAACCGTTTTTGGCCATTCCTATTCTCTTTTTGATTTCTATTTCACTTCTGCCATCATCTGTTATTACATGTCTAAGATAGGAGAAACTTATTACTTGCTCTAGTATCTCCCATCTTCATGTAAAAGACATGCAACAAACTTTTTTTTTTATAACGCTTCTCAATACACCTTCTGATACACATGTGAGGTTGGATCGACCTGAGAGACGCGCCAATTTTAAAAGGCCGCCTCGATTCAAATTCTTTAAAAAGAAATGACCTCTTGGCAGATAGGCCAGCGGGTAACTACCACAATACCCCGTGTCCACTCCTCGGCCTTTAAGTGTTAAAATAGCCCGGAAGTAGAAGTAACGCTAGGCACAGGTCGAGGCGAGCCACTATCAAACATTGGCTAGAATATGACGTATCCCTAGTGACGTGTTTGTGGACGTTCTTGCCGGACAATTGCGTGTGTAGGGCTCAAGATAACTCAAAGGTTACACGTTTAAAAATAGCATCATTTGGCCTGTTTCTCCCGTTTTCATCATTCAGTAGTGTCAAGGTTAACTTTGCACTTGGGGAGATGGCAATGAAACAAGTCTACGTGCAAATAGATGCAGACTGTGCAGACAGTCTATTAAAGTATGCTTTTAGTAACATGGATGAATTTATGTATGCATAGACAGATAGATGGGCAGTTGGATGGGTGTATGGATGAATGTTTGTATGCTTAGACTGACAGACAGATAGTTGGATGGGTGTATGGATGTATGCATAGACTGACAGACAGATAGTTGGATGGCTGTATGGATGTATGCATAGACTGACAGACAGATAGTTGGATGGGTGTATGGATGTATGCATAGACTGACATACAGATAGATGGATGAGTGTATAAATGAATGTATGTATGCATAGACTGACATACAGATAGATGGATGAGTGTATAAATGAATGTATGTATGTATAGACAGACAGATAGTTAAATGAGTGTATGGATGAATGAGTGTATGCATAGACTGACTGTCAGACAAGAAGGTAAGTAGGTAGGTATGTAGGCAGTCAAGCATGCACATAGGTTGGTGCGTATGTAGGCAGTCAAGCAGGCACAGAGGTTGGTGCGTATGTAGACAGTCAAGCAGGCACAGAGGTTAGTGCGCATGTAGGCAGTCAAGCAGGCACAGAGGTTGGTGCGTATGTAGGCAGTCAAGCAGGCACAGAGGTTAGTGCACATGTAGGCCGTCAAGCAGACACAGAGGTTGGTGCGTATGTAGGCAGTCAAGCAGGCACAGAGGTTGGTGCGTATGTAGGCAGTCAAGCAGGCACAGAGGTTGGTGCGTATGTAGGCAGTCAAGCAGGCACAGAGGTTGGTGCGTATGTAGGCAGTCAAGCAGGCACAGAGGTTGGTGCGTATGTAGGCAGTCAAGCAGGCACAGAGGTTGGTGCGTATGTAGGCAGTCAAGCAGGACACAGAGGTTGGTGCGTATGTAGGCAGTCAAGCAGGCACACAGGTTGGTGCGTATGTAGGCATTCAAGCAGGCACAGAGGTTAGTGCGTATGTAGGCAGTCAAGCAGGCACAGAGGTTAGTGCATATGTAGGCAGTCAAGCAGGCACAGAGGTTAGTGCGTATGTAGGCAGTCAAGCAGGCACAGAGGTTGGTGCGTATATAGGCAGTCAAGCAGACACATTGGTTGGTGCGTATGTAGGCAGTCAAGCAGACACATTGGTTGGTGCGTATGTAGGCAGTCAAGCAGGCACAGAGGTTGGTGCGTATGTAGGCAGTCAAGCAGGCACAGAGGTTAGTGCGTATGTAGGCAGTCAAGCAGGCACAGAGGTTGGTGCGTATGTAGGCAGTCAAGCAGGCACAGAGGTTGGTGCGTATGTAGGCAGTCAAGCAGGCACAGAGGTTAGTGCGTATGTAGGCAGTCAAGCAGGCACAGAGGTTAGTGCGTATGTAGGCAGTCAAGCAGGCACAGGTTGGTGCGTATGTAAGTAGACCAGAACGAACTAGCGAACGAACTTTATTTTCAAAGGGCACTAATTGGGCACGCAGGTCCGTCTTACATTCGACCTTTCCAACCACTCATCTTTCGTACGTCAATTAGCCATTGTGCATGTTGAGGTTCTTTACTGCAGATACAATCCGTCTTCATCCATCTCTCTGGTTGACCTTCTCTTGCCAGTCGTTGATTCCAAGTGCTTGTAGGTCTGTATATATATTATCTCTCCACCCGTCTTCAAATAGAAAAAGAAAAAAAAAATTGCCAGATGAATGCTGTGAACATAACCAGTGCATACTACCAGACAGACAGATGGGAGGTTGGTAGGTAAACGGACAGATGAAAAATTGGATGAATGTATGGACGGATATAAAAATGCACAGACATACAGATAGAATGTATCTATAGAGTCTTTCCAAGCAAGGACACAGAATCAGATGAGTACATTTAATTAGTTTAATAGTTTAATATTGTCATAGTGTGTGTCATGTAGGTTTGTGTTGGTTTGTATTTGTTTGTCCTGTGCTGACGAAGGCTTTGGCCGCAACGTCCAATTTGTCTCTTGTAGTCGTGTTTTAGTAAAGCTCACAATCTACTTCTCGTTTTTTTTTTTTTTTTTGGGGGTGATTCAGACATACAGATAGACCGACACATAGACAAATAAACAGGAAGGTAGTTTTAGACAGGTAGGCAAGTAGCTAGCCGGACTCCCTGGCGTAGGCGTTTAAGGACGTTGTTCGTAATCCCGTATACTTTCGTACAAAACACAGCTGCCCGAGATTAGGCAGCGGATCGCGCCGTGTTGGTTACTTACCGAGGTATGTGAGCCGGTCGTTCAGAAAGAAATGGCAAACTATTGAACGTAAAATTTGCCAAAACATCAACAGGAACTGAAAAATACTGGTGTTGACTGCAATGTCCTGTACAAAAAGGATATGCGAAAAAACAAAACAAAAGGCAAGTAGCTAAGTAGGCATGCAGACAGAATAAGTCGACACTCATGATTAATAAAGGCTATAGTAGGAGAGTCATAAAGTAGTTGTATGTGCCCATGTGTCTCTTACAGACTCTTGCAACTTTCGTAAGTCTACACACGCTGGCTGTATGTAAGGCATGTCCATGTCTTCTCGCAAGAGGTCTTTGGCCAAGGCCTGAAATATCCCAGTCAGCTCTTACCTCTCTCTCTCTCTCTCTCTCTCTCTCTCTCTCTCTCTCTCTCTCTCTCTCTCTCTCTCTCTCTCTCTCTCTCTCTCTCTCTCTCTCTCACGCACGAACGAAAAACGTGCATATCAATAAGAATACTATTCTGAATAGCATTTAATTAAAACCACATAGAGTTTTAAAAAAAAAAAAAAACAGAAAACAAGAACATGTAAATTACCGAAGCGATGTTATTGGTTTTCATATGACATTGTAATTATGTTATTGTTGATCTTCTTCTTCTTCAGCGTTCCGAGCCATTGAGGTTCCTTGCTGCAGATACAATCCGTCTTCATTCCGTCTCTCTGGTTGACCTTCTCTTGCCAGTCGTTGATTCCAAGTGCTTGTAGGTCTATATATATATTATCTCTCCACCCGGCTTCTTGGTCTACCTCGGGGTCTACGATCATTTATTTCCTGAGTGTAAGCGAGTTTTGTTTCCCTATTATCTTCCAATATAGATTATTAAATCCTTAGTAAATGTGATCTTTCGATGTGAAGTCGGAAAATAGGCCAGGCGGAGCGATTTCGCGGAATGGTGTAGTCTTGACTATAGCCAGGAAGGATGTGGGAAGTCCATTGTTTTCTCCCCCACCCCCATCTTTGGGCTAAAGCTTTAGCTTTGCCAGATACACAACGCGTGGTGTCTATAGTTCGAGGTCCTCAAGTTGATTTTCAAGTTGGTAAGTTGGTTTTTTGTAATTTTGGGTTCTAAAGTGTGTGAAATATTACAATTAAATTGTTTTAAGTGCCCTCGTTGAATTTAATCAGTAATAAGTTAGTAATAGATAACTGAAGTTAATTATCCTGTTTATTGTTTCATTTGTTATTTTGTATGTATTTATTTATTGTTTCGTTCCTGTTTTCCCGTTGATAAAAATGTCTGTCGAAACGTTGGCCTGTCCTGTATCTGTGTGTTTGTTTACACGTCGAGCTTCTTAATCATAGTTTGTGTGTGTGTGTTTGTGTTTTATCTTTGCTGTCTTTCGAGCTCGTAACTTGCGACTACTGCTTAGACTATTACTACACTAGCTGTAGTTTCTTTAAGAAGCGGGTGTCCGGGAGATCAAAATATTTGCTTCCTATCGTATATATTGGGGTGTGTGTTCATTCTCGGGGGATTTCAAACAAATCCAATGCCACTGATGTCTGAACGGTCAGCCTTTAAGACCATCTGACCGGTGTGGGAAACGATCTTACTACCCTTTCATTAGCGCATCGAAAGAAGTGCCAGAACGCTGTTATCCTTCTGGCCTCACCAACCTGACAGCTACAAGGCAAGATGAATGAATAGACTCCATCCAGTAACTGGTCCTGTGTTGCACTCTCCCTCGTAAAAATCGTTTAACAATTCTCTTTTCTCATCTCATCATATTCCTCTTGTACCTTGCGGTGTCGAGGTGAAGTATAAACAGCGGGAGAGTGCCCGATTATGGGGTACCGTTCTCTCTATCATAAGCTACACGCGCTGTCTCTGTTGTTGTCATGTGTAAATTATCCATCACGTCTTCCCTTGAATAAATCAAATCTGTAGCTTTCTCTTTTCTCAGTGTGTTTCTTATCCCTACTCTTATCCAATGCCAGCGTCTTTTCCTTGGCTCGCTGGGATTTGTTGGGTCCCTCCATGAACTTCACATTGGTAATTCTTTAATACTATTTTAGGCCTCTATTTTGCACAGGTACCAATTAATAAATATTTGCAGCTTATTAATAATCATTTTGGTTCTCAAAATTTCTGATCCATACATTACTGAATTAGTGTTAGAATTGAATATTCTAAGTTTAGTATTAACTCACATTAACATGCACTTCAAATTATGATGCAGTTCCATATGGTGTCTTTGTCAAATTATGATGCAGTTTCCTGTTGTCAGTGTGCTGTGCTATGTCATTTGCTTCGTTCTTTTGTTCACAGGTGATCATACTGGTGCACATGTAGAGAACATTACAAAGACTCCAATCAGCAGAATTGTCTGGAGACATTCACATATTTCTCTCTTACTTCAACTGAGCCTCTGAAGAAACTCCTGCTCACGGCCACCAGGAAAGGCCAGAACATCTCAAATGTCCAGTTAGGAATTGGACTGAAGCACCTGCGGCCAGATGCTATTGTCTTCTGGGACAAAATCAGGAGCTACTCAAAGACCTTAACAAGTTCTGTCACAACCAGGACACACTAAAGTACTTTACAAGAGCAACTGTGAGCCTACATTATTCTGCAAAGATGTCTGCAGCTAACCTCTTTCTGCCAGCTACAGAAACAGCCGCATCAAGAACCCCAGCTGCAGTAACAGCCAGAACAGGAGCCCCAGCTGCAGTAACAGCTAGTTTATCAGCCTCAGCTGCAGTAACAGCCAGAACAGGAGCCCCAGCTGCAGTAACAGCTAGTTTATCAGCCCCAGCTGCAGTAACAGCTAGTTTATCAGCCCCAGCTGCAGTAACCACCAGAACTGCAGTAGCAGCTAGTTTATCAGCCCCAGCTGCAGTAACAGCTAGTTTATCAGCCCCAGCTGCAGTAACAGCCAGAACAGCAGCCCCAGCTGCAAGGGGACACAGAATGTGTACTGAAGCCAACAAGCAGAAGTGGAGGCAAGAAAATCGGTCCAGGAGACTTCACCTGAAAAAACTCTTTCCCAATGCCAAAGCTTACAAGTTTATCAATGTGAACGAGGTTTATTTACAGTATATGATTATGGAGAGGAAGAATGAGAGGCTGCGACAGGTGTGCAGGGAATTAGCACAGCTGATAGAAATGCACAGATTGGCTCTGGAGCCACAGTTTAGAAGAGAAGGACATTATGCTTAAATACTTCCTAGGAATAAAAGGCGAAAATTCAGTGTGCATGAATTTATTAAAGAAATACAAGTCAGTATTCAGTGTCCATGCTGAATTACTTGTAGAAGTAAAAGTCAGTATTCAGTGTCCATGCTGAATTACTTGAAGAAATAAAATACTATTGGTGATGTGGGTGATGTAAGAAAATAAATTTGAAATGCATCTCTGTCAAACCTTGAATTTCATAACGTGTATATGTGTATTGGGTTGTGTGGATGTTGGGGGTAAATCTCAAATATATGTGGGTGTTTTATCATCTCCTGTTATTATTGTGATTATCTTATGGCCCACACAAATTAAGACCTGGAGAGAGGGGCAATGATTGTGTTTGAGCCAAAGAGACAATGAGTGATAGAAAGGAGAAAGAAGTAAGAGTGGCAGAGAAGGGAATGAGCAAAAAAACTTTATTTTCAAATGGTTCAGAATTGGGCACATAGAACCATCTGCTATCCTGCCTTCTTGTCTCTCTGCTCTGATAAATGATTTCATTCATACATCACTTGTGAAGCTAATCTTAGACAATAACAACAGAAATAATATGGATTATAAATGCATGGAAAATGTGAAATATATAACACACTAACACTAATTTTTTACATGGAAATTATAATTAGATACGGTTGATCTAACCTACCACAGTTAAGAGAATATTTATTATACTAGAGGGTGGACAAGAACGGACGCAGACCTCACTCTATCTCCAGAATAAAAAAGAACAAGGAAAATAAGAACAATGTAGGGAGTCCAGAACTCTATAGAGTTTGTTGAGATCAGATTGCGCCATATGGGCAGTTCTAGTGGGTCATTATGTATTACCAGTTACTTTCAACTGTTCGTGTCCCTCACATTTATCCTGGTAGTTCTGGTGGGGAACTGTATTATCACAGCTACTTTTATCTCCAGCAATGACTGCTTCAAGTAATGTATGGTTGAGTACAATATAATTATAATAAGTGGAAAGTCTTGGCTGAGAGGTTGTGGGTCCTGGTTTCAATCCCAGCACTGGGCTGGGGATTTGCTCAAGAACCTGTGGTATCTAGCGAACACATCCCCTATTCTCTTGGGCAGTGAGATCAGATACCTAGCCTTCTCAGACAAGAGTGAGAACAGACTAATCATAAATTACTCAGTTAATACCCCAAAACCTTCCTGACTCTCTTACAGTTTATAATAATGGATCCAGATACGAAGTTAAAGCAAAAACACTTGATTGCCATGGGTCGGTATTGTCGATCCTGGTGTATAAAAAGTTTGCCATAGATCACAGTATTAGTTAAGGTAATGGCTTGTGGTCAACACCACTTAAAGATGTCAGCAGTATCACCATTGGCATTGAAAGTGTCATGGCCCAATCTATGTTCTTAAGCGTGTATCCTCAAGTATCATGGCCTGTTCATGGTGGCAGGACACCAGATATTATTACTGGGCATGGCTGGTTACACTGTTATGATGTTATCAGTCATTACACTGATAGTTGTATTGGGGCGATGGTTCCTCACATTGTCATTGTCCAGATCACAGTTTGACTGATTGCCGAACAGATTGAGCATTGGTCTGAGTGGACTTGATCAAATTGAGCCATGACACTGATCACTACAAATAATCACACATTAATGAAGAATAATGCAAGCTGTGTATGCTAGAATACCCACAACATTCGAAATCGCAAAGAGTAGACCATAAGGCCCCTGCTCTGAAAAATTGTTAGAAAAGGAAATCTAATCACAGATAGACAGCGCTTGTTACCTTGGATGGGATTTATGTATACTTTGGATGTGATCTATGTATACTTTTTCTTTGCACTTGCTTGCTTTGAATTCAAGCATAGTCTGCATGCACTACTTTTAGTAGTACTAGACCAGTGGTTCTCAACCGGTGGGGAATTCTCCCCTAGGGGGGGAATTTTAGGGTTTCCAGGGGGGGGGGGGGGGGGGGGTGGGGGGGGGGGGGGTGGGTTTGAAGACCATTTCAAGATCGTGTTAATACAAGAACAGATTACTTGATATTGTTTTTCCCTTCATACTTTACAGTTATTTACATCTCATCCTTCTAAAATTCATTTTATAAAGTAAGTAGACCCACAAATCATGATTTATGTTGATGTCTAGACTTGTTTTAGCATATGCTATTAAATTTATGTTCCATTTTTATGTATACTGTGTAGGGGTGGGGGGATTTTTAGATAGGAAATATGAAAGGGGGTATGACATTCTGAAAATATGGTGAAGGGGGACACGGGCCAAAAAAGATTGAGAACCATTGTACTAGACTGAATTTTGCTTGTGGGTTAGCTTTCCCTATTACCAGTGTCCCAACATCAAGTGAACCCACTTCAAACTTGTAATACCCCTGAATGAGAGATAAAGAAGAACAATTACAATACTAACAGTATGCCACAATTGAAAGCCACCTGGGCTCCCGTGGCTATCAGAATATGTCTTGAGAAGTGGAGGCAGCAGGCATGATCTTGTCCACGTCACTCCTCAAGTACCGACTGGTGTTTAAAATATGACTTGAGCACCATATGCCAAAAAGCCTCAAGGTGTGTTTAAGGGTCCTTGATTTACATTCTTAGAAAGTAAAGTAACGGACTCTTTTTACACGCTTTGAGGCTCTTTGGGTATATGGTGCTAGGCCCATATTATAGACCAATCAGCACTCTATGGGTGAAGTGGTCAGTGTCACGTGACCGCCGTTGTTTCCCGTACGGCGAGGGACGCTGATAACAAAGAAAGCTAATCGTAATTCACGCGCAAACATCAATCCCGTGCCCTTGAAGTGGTAGCACGGTATGTGAACTGCGCTTGAGTTTAAAGCGAGCGAAAGCAAACAGAACAAAATTTCCAAGACATTTGCTGGTGCCCAGACTGGGTCATCTAGGAATCAGGGTCAGATTTAAAAAGTCAAATTCACCAGGAGTGGATCGAACTATAACCCACCGAGCGGCAGCCGAGTGTATAGCCACTACCCCAGTGCGATTCCCCTTACATACATACGTGTTTTCTTACAGTACATGGCGACAAACATGGCGTTTGGGGTAAAAAGGGAGAACGATCACAAATAAACTACTGTACAGACATTCATGAATTTGTGCCTGCGCAAAAAAGGACTACAATGGTGCGCAAAACATGACTAATATTGGGCGCGATGCAAGACTAAAATGGTCCGCAAAACAGGACTAAATGTGATGACAGTCTCCATATTTGGAGCTCATGGAGAGAACGAAACGAATACCAGTGAATCGAGGGGTGAAGAAAATATGCTGGTGCTAGGTGTGAAATACGAGGTACTTCAACTGAAAACTTTTAAAGTGTGAGAGAAATTACAATAACCATGCCATTGTCTTGTAAACTGTCAATATTGTTAAGAGGGCTAAGCATGCGACATCACGGTACAGACCACCACTGTGACGTCATAATGACAGATTTAAGATAGCCGCTCCTCCCCCGAAGTGTCTCCACCTTGCTCTGGTGGGGGAGCTTGCGTGTCCCAGTGACCCCATGTGCTGTCGATGGATGAAAACTACATATCGGACAGCTTATGGGATAGGGGCCAGACTAAGCGAGACACAACCTGCTGCTCTGCGGGTAGACTGAGGATAGCAGTCAAAAGTTTAAATCAGGCGCAAGAAGACAGAAGTTCGTGGTCCGGATACATACTATAAGGCTCTCTGTCGAGGGTTGAGGCTGAACGCCTCTAAGCCATAAGCCCTCGGATATGAGAGCCGGGCCGATACCCACCTACCGAAAAATAGAGGTGAGATACTGAGCAAGCTACATGCCCAGTTAAGATACTTGTCCGAAGGCTCTCAGCTGGGGGATATGAGGGGTCCCCGGATGAGAGGGCCTGGCCGTTTCTCGCTCACTTCTGCACGGAGGTAAGGTGCTGAGCCGGCAGCACGTGTAGCCTACCTCGTGAGCGAGTACTAAAAGGTAGAAAAAGTCCCCAGTCGAATGAAATGGTTACGAAAACTGTCTGTATCTAACTCATAGAGAATCTAGACAAACGTGGAAAAACGTCTCGATAACACGAAATGGAACGCACGGCTAGCGACCATTGCGTGGCCCGAAGTCCAAAGCGAAAGCTTACCTAGAGGATGTCGCCTGCAGACTGACCGTTCCTGGTGTGTACTTGAGCGACCAGTGGCAAGCGAAATGCCCAAAACATGGAAGTGAAGAATTAAAGCAGCCATGCGCAGGACGTGGCAAATCCTAGGGTTAGCCCAGTCTCAGAGCAATATGTGCCGGCTCTGCAATTATGGAAGCCTCATTGGACAGCGGGGGTCTGCCCATGCCTTCCCTTGAGGGTTTATCGTGATGTCGACGACCGTTCTACTTTTACCAGCTGAGATGTGGGCGACACCACAGCACTAACAGTCTAACGTCCCTCGAAACCTCGGGAAGGCTAACCCGTAAAAATGCCTGCTGAAGTCGGATGTGCTGGCCTACGGGTGCAAATAAATCAGGCACAACGCAAAATAAAAACGTCCGAGTGAAATGTCTTTCATGCTAGAAACAGCTCTGACTACCTAGTTTCCGAATGCCGCTCTTGTTCGGAACAGCTCTAACTAGGTAGTTTCCGAATGTCCGTCGTGCCTGGAACAGCTCTGACGGGCACAACAACAAGCACATGTCCGAACCGAAAACACGCTGAGTGGATATCGTCTGCAGACCTGTCTGGTTTGTGCGGGAACGGCCCGGGGTGAACGAAATGCCCAATATATTGAAGTGAGGAATTAAAGCAGCCATGAGCAGGACGTGACGATTCCCTCGGTGAGCCCAGCACCAGGGCGCTATGTGCCGGCCCTGCAATTATGGAAGCCACCCTGGGTGGCGGAAAATGTTATGGACTGTCCCTGCCTTCCTTTGAGGGATGACCGTTAAGTCTTCGACCGTTCCAACTTGGCCAGCTGGGTTGTGGACGGTACCGCAAAAGTGAGTCTCCAGGGAATGCTACCTGGTCAAAAAAGCACGCTAAAAGTTGGCCTACGGGTTTCGGCTCAAGGGCGCATAACTTAAACACACCGCAATCACATCTGAAAAAACACTCCGGATGAACGCAAAGAAGAAGGAGAAGATGGCCGCTCCACTTTTGACATGCACCAAAGAGGAGCACCATTCTGTTATCCGTTCTTTGATCAGTGAAAGAGTGAAACCTATATAAATTCACCGGCGAATTAAGAACCAGCGTTGTGCATACGTATACACATCTTCCCCGGAATAATCTTCAACCCGCTTTTACATTCAAATGACGTGGACTCCTGAGTAAAAATGTCCTTTTGCAACATGACAATGCTTGAACCTATACTGCCTGTGCAGTGGTTGAAACCTTCGAAGACCTCCTCTTTCAGTGTGTACCACATCTTCCCCGTACTCACCAGACCTAGCCCCAAGTGATTTCAACCTGTTTAGACAACTCAAAGAGTTATTGGTTGGAAAGACTTTTCTCTCAAATAAAGAGGTACAGCAGGTGGTGCTTGAGTGGTTATACACGCGACCAAGATCATTTGTTTTCTACAGGAATCCAAGCAATTTATCGGTGCTGAAGGACTTGCATTGAACCCAGTGGTGACTACATTGACAAATGATACATTTGTTCTTTACTTAATCAGAATATATTCACACACTCACACACAAAATTAAGGTGTTCATTTGAAGCCCCCTCGTGCCAAACAAAATATAAGTTTGGACCAAATATTTCACACAATCAAATGAACAAGTATCATAATGCAAATTTCCGTTCCCTTAGCATTGAAACTGAAGGAGATAGCACGAAATAAATCAAATAACACGACTCCAGTGTGCCACTATATCGTCCTTCTGTCCAAATGGGAGATCACATGCGACGATATATTACCCTTCAGCACTGAATCAGTTAATGAAACCTGAGAACGAAATGACTAGATATGTCCTTTGTCTGGAATCAACGCAAATTATGTATATATCTGTATGTGTGAGCACTACGGAGAAGAGAATATATATCAATAATATAGGGATTACATGGAATTAGCTGCATAATATGACTAAGGATAGAACGGTTTGTAGTTGAATGGGCCTGTGCCCCAGTGTTCGTAAAGAGCGAAAGAACAACAAATCAGGGAAGATACGGGTAAGTGTGTCAAATGTGGGGTAACCATTGCAAGTGTGTTTCGACTGGTATCAAGATAAGGCCTTTTTTTTTAGTGTTTCTTTGCGCTCGCGCTCTTTGAATTCAAACGTAGTCCATACACACTACTTCTAGTAGCACTTCACTGAATTTTACGTGTTGATTAGCTTTCCCTTTTATCAGTGTCCCTCGCCGTCAGGCGAACCCATTCCGACTTCAGAGGTACTTGTAATTTACGTCCGTAAGTCAATGAAGAGAAGTCAACATTTTAGTTCAACTGACCGGTGTAGGGGTTGAACCCCCTATCTCGGCATCAGTGCACGGGATGTTTAAGAACGGGCTATCTGATCCATTCGGCCCTGCTGACCTCTAGTTTGAGCATGTTCAACATGTCATGCTTGCCCAATAACCCGGAGGTGAGTTATTTGATACTGTTTTCAGTCTAAGACTTCGTAGTCAGATATGACTGAGCTATCGTATAACAGTGGGCGGTACTACCTGCTTTCTGTTAGCGCCGAATGGTGGGTGGAACTAACCAAACCCGACACCTCACATTGTGCCAACGGCTTCTGGCGGAGGAGCGCAATTAGGAGTGTGGCAAGCCTTATGCTAGTGCAAGGAAGTGCAACCTACGGATTAAATGTCATGGCAGAGCAGACCAGGCCATAAGCCTAGGTCTGCAACTTGTCTAGGAAAGAAGCCCCGACAGGCAGACAGTTAGAGCATTGCTTTGCTGATCCCGACAGCTTCTGCAGTTTGTCTTGTTCCAGATGGCTTGGTGTTACCTTTTCTCTGGAGTAAACTAGGCAGGCCAAGAGAGGGATCAGGCTGCATGGGAACCACATGTGCTCTACAATTTAGCACAGGCTGTGTGCTATAGAGAAGTATAACTCCATCCCTGAATTTACCGCCATAGGCTGTATTTATTGCCACAATGTAACAAACTATGGTATGTCAAGGCGGCATGGTGCCAGTGACTGAGCCAGGTGAAAAAGAGTGACAAGGAGTAAGAGGAATTACAAGGAGTGGAACAGAGTTAACAGAGACGAGAGAGAGAGAGAGAGAGAGAGAGAGAGAGAGAGAGAGAGAGAGAGAGAGAGAGAGAGAGAGAGAGAGAGAGAGAGAGTGGGGGGATGGTAGAAAGTCTGAGAATATTGGAGAACAACACGCGGGTTTATTATTATGTATGCATATCCTGTACATGCTATCGCGAATGCCCCGGAAGTGCATGTATGTGTACACAAGAATTCTAAGAATGTAATTAGCAGATATGTCGGGCACACAGGACGATCCATATATATACCACCATCAACAGTGTGTGCGGGTGGGTGTGTGTGGGTGTAAGTGGCTGCTGGGTTGAATGCACGTGAGCCTACGCTTCCGTGATCGTTTAAGACACTGGTTAGTTCAATTTTAACGTTGACTTTGTCGTGTCCTCCTTTAAAGTGTCGTCCCTGGAGTGAGGAGATCCGACACCCACATTATAATATTATTTTTTTTTTTTCCCCTCAATATTCTGGAGAATCCACCAGCTTCCGTCCAACACACTCCATCAGCCTATGGACACCTTTTCCTATCACTCTCACACTGTCGTACTATGCCCCCTTCTCATACTTCCCCAACGCAACATACTCAACAACTCTTACTTCTAGAAATTAATAAAGATTAATTTATTAAAATAAAAGTGTAACGTGTATGAGACGTGTATGCGAAGAAAATGTGTGACGTGTTCTATATAGTGTAGAGAATCTGACTCTCAGACATCAGATCAGTCCGCTGATCACAGCAAAGATAGACCACAGCACGTTACGTCAGAACAAGTACGTCTCACCCGTTGCCGGAACCATCCTGCCGGATACTGCTTTGCTTCTGTAGACCTCTGGTAATCCCATTTCATGAACATGAGAAATAGACACCGGTGGTATGAACAGTTACTTATGGACCGGATTCACTCTACACAATGTCCGTTCCTAATGTTCTCTAACCAACTGCACAAGTTCTTTTCTAGTGTTTACACAGTTAGTAAAGTTAAGTGTTAGTCGACAGATCATCCTCGTTGCACATCGAACCATTCCGTCCGCAAGTGCTAATTACTAATGTTAATTGTTACTGTACTAACACTAGTTACTCTTAACCGGTTCTCGGTTCGTTACCACTGTTTAATGCTGTATGGTGCAACTGTAATCTTCACTATGTTGGGTGAATCAACCTCCCTCTAGCTTTTAGTCACGTCTGTAAGCAATCTTTATTGATTGCCGAACTGGTGTTCTTCAGACTGGGATTTTCTTCCTTCCCAAAACTTTATTGAGCTTCCTTGGATCTGGTAGGGAACCTAGGATAGAAACAACACACCTGGTGATAGTACTAGTTCATGATTCTTTCGGCTGAGTGTAAGCCTATCACCTTGCCTAATGATCGTTAGCTAACTAGACTTAGTCATAGAGCAGATTAGCTACCCACCTAGAATCGAATCAGGTTATGACAAAGAAAAAATCAGCAAACAGAATGTGGAACCCCTCCCACAAGGGACACCTACGGGAAATCCCAATTATCCCTCATTACTCAATTCTCAACTAGTAAAGCTTATCAACACTTCACTAATCTATTCTAGCTAACAGAGTCAAGTATCACTTCCCTACTCTAGCTAGTTTCCACTAACAGTGCTAATCATCACACTATAGTTTAACAAGGCTACTGCCTAAAGTAATTATAACGAATATATTATAATAGGTTATACCTTAAATGGCACCACTGCAGTCCTATCAATCATATCTACATCTGCCATTATAGGCACGTGTAAAATTAAGTCACTAATTAACACACGGTAGATATTATTTCCACTAGGCGCTGCCGTGCCCTGGCACTCTGACTAAAGCATAATTTCAAGTCCTCCCTAGCTGGTCACAACTAGAGTTTATATGGCAAACTACCAAAGTTGTCCACGTGACTTTATCCTCTTCTCCCCCACACAGGTGTTATTTGGACATATCAACCATTTGCAAGGATCTATTTTTCCGGGCTTAAATCCTGTCAAAGTTGTCAGTAATTGTTAAGATTCTCAAAACAAGCCAGCGAATTTTATGACGACTTCCAACAAACAGTTGCAAATAACCCCGTCAAACTCTTCATGTTCCGGAAACCAAGAATTGACATATGTACTGTTTTCTCCCTACTAAGTACTTCCGTTTTACATCTGCCATTGTGATCTCACGGCTTCCATCTGCATTCAAATGTTGACAAACTTGTCAATCTTCTGTTCCGTGGTGACAATATATGTGATTCTAACTGGTAATGAACTGCCAGCTCGGTGTATCCCTTCCTTCTCACTCAACACCAAATGTGTAGATGGGCTGACCCCACTGCTTCCATTTACATTCAAATGTAGACAAACTAATCAAGGCGATGCCAGGACCTGTCACCATCAACACCGACCGTTCCAAATCCGTTATAGATGTACACGTGCAGCTACAAATATTGTCCTGAGATTTTGACATCCGCGGTGTTTTTCCAGTTAGTAAAATAATGGTGCTGAAAATACACGCCAAGCAAACGTCGGGAATATTTATCTGTTTAACTCATGGCAATCTCGCGACATAGGCCCCCTCTTAAGAGAGTAGTCCATCTCACTCTCCTCCACCATGAGTTAAATCCAGATAATTCATTCCTCTTCTTCAGGAGCTGGGTGTCTTGACAAGAAATCCGCTCCAACATTTTCCTTCCCAGGAATGTACTCTACTGTGAAATTATACGGTTGAAGTAACAACGACCACCGCATCAAACGTGCGTTGAGCTTCTGAGAAGTAGCCAGGAACATCAGGGGCTGATGATCCGACTGAACCCGAAACTTAACTCCATACAAATATGGCTGAAATTTTTGCACTGCCCATACGAGGGACAAGCATTCTCTCTCGACGGTTGAATAATTCCTCTCCGCCGGTAGAAGTTTCTTACTTGCGTATGCCACAGGTTTCAAAACCGAAGCATCGTCTTTTCCTTCCTGTAACAAAGCGGCTCCAATTCCAATCGCACTCGCATCTGTTCTCAACACAAATTGTTTGGAAAGGTCAGGGAGCTGTAATACAGGTTTGCTGACCAAGGCCTCCTTTAACTGACTATAGGCATTCTCACATTCTGGTGTCCAAATGATTTGATCCGGTAATCCCTTTTTCAAGGTTTCGGTCAACGGAGCTCCCAGTTCAGTGAAATGTGGGATAAATTTGTGGTAGAACCCACACAACGAGAGAAAAGATCGCACATCCTTCTTCGTTTTTGGCCTTGGTGCATTTCTGATTTTCTCCAGGTTCTTCTCTTCTGGAACAATGTGTCCTGGAGTGATGGTGTGACCTAGAAATTCCAGAGTCTGGTAACCAATCATGCACTTGGTTGGACGAGCAGTAAGCCCTGCTTCCTTGAGCCTATTAAACACTCTCTCCAAGGATTGTAAGTGGTCATCCAGGCTGTCACTGGAAATCAGAATATCATCCATGAATGAGATGATGGACGGATCCTGTAACGGATCTAGTAAAGTCCTCATCATGCGTGTAAACACACTAGGTGCATTGCTGAGTCCAAAGGGCATGACCTTGAATTCGTAGTGTCCACTGGGTGTACTGAAAGCTAACAGTGGTCGAATCTCCGGTTTGACTGGTATCTGATAGTACCCCCGACTCAGATCCACCTTTGAAAAGTACCGAGCCTTATGGAGCCTAGCGAATAACTGAGTTGGATTCGGCAAAGGTTCCACCTGAAACTGTGTATGACTGTTCAGCAGTCGGTAATCTATACACAACCTGTGTTCTCCACTTGGTTTGCGTAACAAAACTACCCCCGCATTGTATGGGGATGTGGATGGTGCAATCACGTCATCCTCCAGCAGTTTTTTTATTTCCTCCTCCAGGGCCTTTTCTTTAGAGAATGGCACTGGGTAAACCTTTTGGCGAACAGGCTCCTGTGTGGTCAAAGTCATCTCGAACTCCACCAACCTCGTTCGTCCTGGTTTATCAGTCAGTATCTCCTTATGAGACTTGAGAACCTGGGTTATCCTTTCCCTCTCCTGGGAGGTCAGATCAGGGTTCACTTGTACATCCCTATAGGTTTCCTGGTGTACTAAGGGATATTCCCTGCCCTCGCTGGTTCCCACTTCTGTCTCCACTGCAACTGCCATTGCCATGAGGTGAGCTGCCTTGTCTCCGGGTCTCTCTTCGTATTTCCGCAAGAGATTGATATGGAAAATCTTCGACTTTCCCCGGATCCGGATCTGATAGTTGGTTCTGGATATCACCCTTTCCACGGGAAATGGTCCTTGCCAACCTATCTCCAGTTTGTTGTTTCCCGTTGGGAGTAGCAACAAGACTTTATCTCCCACCTCTAGAGATCTTTCTTTAGACCTACGGTTGTAGTAAGCCGCATGTCTTTTCCTGGCCTTTTTCAAGTTTTGATTTGCCAGAGTCCATCCCTTGTGGAGTTTTTCTTTCAGTTCCTCCACGTATTTGTAGGATGAGATCACTTCTTCTGACGTCCCCTCTTCAGTCCAACTCCTCAACATGGCTTCCAACGGTCCTTTGATTGGACGACCAAACAGCAACGTAGCGGGTGGTAGTCCTGTTGAGCCATGAGGAACTTCCCGATAGGCAAAAAGTGCTGCTGGGATATATTCATCCCACCTATCAGGTTTTTCCTGCGCTAATTTCCTGAGCATTGTCATCAACGTGCCGTTGAAACGCTCCACTTGTCCATTGGCTTGAGGGTGGTAAGGGCTGGTATGTATGTGGTTAGAGTGAAACACCCTAAATACCTCCTCCATGAGTTTTCCACAAAACTGAGATCCATTGTCCGTCAGAATTTGATCCGGAAAGCCTAATCTGGTAAAGGCCTCCATCAGTGCGTCCGCCACTCTTTTCGAGTCAATCGTGGTCAACGGTATAGCCTCACCCCACATTGTACAGCAATCCACCATTGTGAGTATATACATGTTCCTCTTCCTAGTCCTGGGAAGTGGACCCACGATATCGATGGCTACCCTCTCGAAAGGAGAGTTCATGATGGGCATCTCACCCAACATCACCGGTGCTGTCCAGTGTTTCGGTGCCACCCTCTGGCACTCAGGGCATGACTTCACATACCGACGCACATCATCTGTCATTCCCGGCCAATAGTAGTGGCAGGAAATCCGCTGCATGGTGGCGGCAATACCCATGTGTCCACTAAAGGAGATGGTATGCCCCATATGAAGAATCTGGGACCGATGAGCTTTTGGGACGACCAACTGACCGTATAGGTTGTCTCCCCTTCCTGCTCTCCTGTAGAGTATCCTATTCTTCATGTAGTACTGCCCCCGTCCTGGTGGATCAGCACTTTTCTGCAGCTTTTTGTAGCAAGGACGTAAAGTATCATCCTCACTCTGGGCAGTTCGTAGCTCCCCCGGCATTGGGTTAGTCACAATTGCGTCTGCCTCTTCCGTTTTCGCCTGAGAGCGAGTCTGCATTGCTCCCATATGAATAGGCTCCCTGGGCATTCCCAGAAAGACATACCGGCAACCTAGGATGACTGGAAAAATGGGATCGGTCAATACAGCGGCCTTGATGGTGCCGGTGACGTACCTTGACCGAATCTCCACATTAGCAATGGGCAACTTCATGGTTACAGCACTCTTCTGTGCAGGCTGTATATCCAATGTTTCACCTGTGAATTGTTCTGGATGTACTAGATCCGCAGAAATCACGGCCTCCCCGTCCAGTCCTGTGTCGTATAAACACTCCACTTGACGACCGTTAACCTCTACCAATTCCACTACAGGTGGTTTTTCCTGGTCTGGAGTCTCTTCCTCGGTCTCGACCTGTTCGGTGGGCTCCACCTTAGGTTTCCCTGAGCACACGACGAATTGAGTGTCTCCTGACTTTCCCCTGCAGTCAATAGCATTGTGCGTGTTTGACTTGCATTCGTTGCACCATTTCCCTGTCCTAGATTTTCTATTGTCGGACTTGAATGAGCTCTCCTGGTGGCGAGCTTCCTTGTTGACCTTGGCATTTTCCGTGACAACCTCCTTGGAAGTCACTTGACATGCTGCAAAGTGAGGGTTCTTAGCCTTCGATTTGCAGTCCCTCGTATTGTGAGAGGGTGACTTACAAATTGAACACCACTTCTCCGACCACGGTCGTTTAGGTGTAGAGCTTGAGGTGCTCTTGCTTCCCTCCTTCTTCTTCTCTGAACTATCCTCTGATTTTTGCCCATAAGGTTCCCACTTTTTTGTTCCTGAGTTTTTGGCTTTCTTCTTGTCATGTTTCTCTTGACTTTTGGTGTTGGTGGAAAGGTTTTCCCCTGCCTCCCCATGTACCTCGACGAACCGTTCTGCTAATTTATTCACGAGGTCAATACGTTCCGCTCCTTGTTCTCCCAGGAACGTCCTGAGAGGTTTAGACATTTGCTTCTTCAGCTGGTCGACCACCATGAGCTCTTCCAGACTCTCATAGTCATGTGCGAACCCAGCCAAATCCATCCACTTATGGAGATAAGATTTAAGACGCAAACTGTAGGCGGCAAACAACTCTCCCGGTTCTCGTTTCGCTGCTCGAAATTTTTTCCGGTAGGTATGCGATGTAACCTCGAATCGTTTCAGCAGAGCCGTCTTTAATTCATCATAATTGTTCTCATGTCCTGGTGGCAGGCGAGTATAAACCTCGTATCCTGTCCCGCGTAATCCCTGGGATAGCTTAAGATTCCATTTGTTACGCTCCAGACCCATAGCAACTGACATAGCCTCGAAGCGTTGAAGGTATTGGTCAATCTTCTCTTTGTCCTCCTCGTAGACCGCTAAAGGAAACTTCATAGCATGGTACCCATGTCCACCTACTGGTGTTGATCCTGGGATGGAGGAACCTCCAACTGCTCCCTCAGTTTCTCCATTAGATTGACTCTTCAACTCGAGTTCCCTCATCCGGTACTCGTGCTCCCTTTTCTGTGCTTCCTGTTCAGCTTCTAATTTCCTAGCTGCTTGCTCAGCTTCAAATTTCCTAGCTGCTTGCTCAGCTTCCAATTTCCTAGCTGCTTGCTCAGCTTCCAATTTCCTAGCTGCTTGCTCAGCTTCCAATTTCTTAGCTGCTTGTTCCAACTCCATCCTTCTCAATTCCAGCTCGGCCTTTCGATCATCCCTTTCTGCTTGACGATACTCTCTCTCCACTTCCTGTATGTAATCCGTTAGAGCAGACCCCGCCAATCCCATTTCTTCCCCCCTTTCCTTTAATTCTAACGTGCTAAGTTTAGGGGTGGCCATTATACAGAGAGGTAAGCTAGCAGGTCTAGTACAATATAACTGCAAATTACTATACCGATATATGAACAAGTACTATAAATCTCGATATTACCACACACAGTACATTCACTCAGTGACAAGAGTAGAATCAGGACCACAGACCTATGCAGATGTGTGAAGTGTGAACAGGTAAGATATTAATCCTAACCCCTATCCACATTCACTCTAGCTGGATTCTCCAAAATGATATCTCCCTTTTATAACTAAGGATCCCGTGTCAAAAGACCCCGTTGTCAGAAGATCCCCCTGTCAAACGTTCCTGCTTGCAGGAGATCTCGCTGTCCAAGGATTCCGTTTACGGGAGATCTCGCTGTCCAAAGATCACGTTTACGATAGATCCCGCTGTCCAAGGATCACGTTTGCGAGAGGTCCCGGGTTCAAATCCCGGACGAGCCCCCAGTAATGTCGTGTCCTCCTTTAAAGTGTCGTCCCTGGAGTGAGGAGATCCGACACCCACATTATAATATTATTTTTTTTCCCCTCAATATTCTGGAGAATCCACCAGCTTCCGTCCAACACACTCCATCAGCCTATGGACACCTTTTCCTATCACTCTCACACTGTCGTACTATGCCCCCTTCTCATACTTCCCCAACGCAACATACTCAACAACTCTTACTTCTAGAAATTAATAAAGATTAATTTATTAAAATAAAAGTGTAACGTGTATGAGACGTGTATGCGAAGAAAATGTGTGACGTGTTCTATATAGTGTAGAGAATCTGACTCTCAGACATCAGATCAGTCCGCTGATCACAGCAAAGATAGACCACAGCACGTTACGTCAGAACAAGTACGTCTCACCCGTTGCCGGAACCATCCTGCCGGATACTGCTTTGCTTCTGTAGACCTCTGGTAATCCCATTTCATGAACATGAGAAATAGACACCGGTGGTATGAACAGTTACTTATGGACCGGATTCACTCTACACAATGTCCGTTCCTAATGTTCTCTAACCAACTGCACAAGTTCTTTTCTAGTGTTTACACAGTTAGTAAAGTTAAGTGTTAGTCGACAGATCATCCTCGTTGCACATCGAACCATTCCGTCCGCAAGTGCTAATTACTAATGTTAATTGTTACTGTACTAACACTAGTTACTCTTAACCGGTTCTCGGTTCGTTACCACTGTTTAATGCTGTATGGTGCAACTGTAATCTTCACTATGTTGGGTGAATCAACCTCCCTCTAGCTTTTAGTCACGTCTGTAAGCAATCTTTATTGATTGCCGAACTGGTGTTCTTCAGACTGGGATTTTCTTCCTTCCCAAAACTTTATTGAGCTTCCTTGGATCTGGTAGGGAACCTAGGATAGAAACAACACACCTGGTGATAGTACTAGTTCATGATTCTTTCGGCTGAGTGTAAGCCTATCACCTTGCCTAATGATCGTTAGCTAACTAGACTTAGTCATAGAGTAGATTAGCTACCCACCTAGAATCGAATCAGGTTATGACAAAGAAAAAATCAGCAAACAGAATGTGGAACCCCTCCCACAAGGGACACCTACGGGAAATCCCAATTATCCCTCATTACTCAATTCTCAACTAGTAAAGCTTATCAACACTTCACTAATCTATTCTAGCTAACAGAGTCAAGTATCACTTCCCTACTCTAGCTAGTTTCCACTAACAGTGCTAATCATCACACTATAGTTTAACAAGGCTACTGCCTAAAGTAATTATAACGAATATATTATAATAGGTTATACCTTAAATGGCACCACTGCAGTCCTATCAATCATATCTACATCTGCCATTATAGGCACGTGTAAAATTAAGTCACTAATTAACACACGGTAGATATTATTTCCACTAGGCGCTGCCGTGCCCTGGCACTCTGACTAAAGCATAATTTCAAGTCCTCCCTAGCTGGTCACAACTAGAGTTTATATGGCAAACTACCAAAGTTGTCCACGTGACTTTATCCTCTTCTCCCCCACACAGGTGTTATTTGGACATATCAACCATTTGCAAGGATCTATTTTTCCGGGCTTAAATCCTGTCAAAGTTGTCAGTAATTGTTAAGATTCTCAAAACAAGCCAGCGAATTTTATGACGACTTCCAACAAACAGTTGCAAATAACCCCGTCAAACTCTTCATGTTCCGGAAACCAAGAATTGACATATGTACTGTTTTCTCCCTACTAAGTACTTCCGTTTTACATCTGCCATTGTGATCTCACGGCTTCCATCTGCATTCAAATGTTGACAAACTTGTCAATCTTCTGTTCCGTGGTGACAATATATGTGATTCTAACTGGTAATGAACTGCCAGCTCGGTGTATCCCTTCCTTCTCACTCAACACCAAATGTGTAGATGGGCTGACCCCACTGCTTCCATTTACATTCAAATGTAGACAAACTAATCAAGGCGATGCCAGGACCTGTCACCATCAACACCGACCGTTCCAAATCCGTTATAGATGTACACGTGCAGCTACAAATATTGTCCTGAGATTTTGACATCCGCGGTGTTTTTCCAGTTAGTAAAATAATGGTGCTGAAAATACACGCCAAGCAAACGTCGGGAATATTTATCTGTTTAACTCATGGCAATCTCGCGACAGACTTCTCATTCAGAAAACAGTGGCACATTTAGTGCTGGCACCTTGCCTTTAAAAGTCGACAGGGTCGACTTCATTGCACTGGGTTTTATCCCATATGACTCGGTTTCTTTCTGCACTAGCTCCGTAGCTTTAGCGACGACCTACAGGAGTCTCCGAACAATTTCACTCGTGAACCGAAGGACACGGCCCTGAATCTAACCCACAACCTTCGGAGCCCAAGTCAAACGGCTTGACCACTTTGCCACGGAGACTCCCCAAGCAGCTTGCCTTCCCTCCATACAACGCAACAATCAGCGACTTTCCCCCCAAGGTGCAAGATCAATGCCTTTATCATTCATGTCCCGCTTACACACATCTTTGTGCTGTAGTAGAGGCAGACCCCGAGATCTTTTATCCTTGTGTAATTCACACACAAATAATATCCTTTGGTATTCTATCATCATCCATCCTCCTAATGTGGTCTATCCATCTAAGTCTACGAGGACTGGGCATGGAAAACACCATCACACCAGCCGATCTTTCCAATACTTGAGTATTTGCCATTTTATCTTGTCACTTAATTCCAAGTATTTTTCACAGACACCGCATATGAAAGCAGCTTAATCGTTGGTGTGAGTAAGTTGACCAGGCTTAACTACCATAACGAAAAGTACAAAGGACACAGGCTTGATATACCAGGACTTTTATTTTGTCAGTAAGCTTTCTATTCTCCCAGACTCAATTTGTCAACTTGTTCATTGTAGTTGCTGCTTTAACAATCCTGATGTTGCTGTCCTGATCCATGGATTCTGATTCTAGGTATGGGAAGTGGTCAACTATCTCCATATGTGTGTTGGCAATAAAGATTGATGGTACCCCGTTTGTACCTTGCGCCATAATCTGTGTCTTCTTTTTGCTAATTGTTAAACCAAATTCATAATAATCATTAGTCATTAGAGAATGCAGGTAGTAGGCGTTGTAATTCTTCATTAAAGGGGGTCATAATTATAGCAGAATCTGCAAAACGCTACTCTCTTATCAGTACCCTCCTAATTTTTGTCTTGGCCTTCAATCGCTGAACATTATAGAGGCCGCCATCTCAGCGTGAGTAAATGTATATACCACCATCCTGATCACAAAAGCATACTTCAATAAAGGTTACAACGCCAAGGTTGATGTTAATGTCCTGCAAAGGACATGCAACTTCTGTTGTTTAACCTACCTAAGTTCAAGCCAACCCTGAGGTGTAGGGGTGGTTAACGTTTTTCACAATTCCCCGTCATACCATGACGGGAGTTCGAAAACATCTACATGCGATTTGGAAGCAGACCTCTTTGCGTTGATTTCGACTTATGAGACGTCGGTCGTTCAAAAATCAATGGCAAACTACTGAAAGTAAACATTGCCTAACAAATTAAAAGCAGGCAAATATTTATGGGGTTGATTGCGACGTTCTCTAAAGAACGTACAAGTAACTTTATTTTATAGACGTGACATTCTTTAGAAATCCTCTTCTTTGCAGATTTGTTCCTGCAACTTCGACTGTTTATTCATGGGAATGTCGAAGTTAGCGCTGGCAATACCGCCCATTGCTGACGAAATTCGTGAAGGCGCGAAATAGTTTCACACAACAGCGTAGCTTTACCTACTGACCGCTTGCCTAAGGCCTTTACAGTGTGTAGTGGCACGGCTGGAAAACACGGGTAGCGCGCAGGGTGACCAGATTGGCTTTTTTGAAGCCAAATTTGACAAATTTGGCTTTTTTAAAACGGGTTTGGCGTCAGAAAAAAAGTTTGACTTTTTGGCTTTTTCTTGGCTTTTTGGAATTTTTGTAATGGCATATGCCTCTTTTTGAATTATTCAAGTTACTTGTTGTCTTGTCTTACTAATTTTTAGCTAAAAACAAATGCAAAACGATAAGCTTGGCGTATGGTTTTCGTACTGGTCATGTTCTATGCGCACTGACGCACTGCGCAGCTTACTGTTTAGTTCAGTTTTCAAATTAATTATACTTTCATCGCAATCGCAAGTCGCAAGTATTTCTTATTATTGACTGAGCCTATTATCATGCCAAAGTGGAAACCATCTTATGATACTAATCGGAAATATAATGATCAAAGGGAAAAGACATTTGTGTGGCTCAAGAAATCCACTAACGGTTCTGAACAGGCATATTGCCAATTGTGCCATTGTAATATTGTTCCAAGATTTTCAAATCTCGCAAATCATGCAACAGAAAAACACAAGCGGAGCGCGCCAACTTCTTTACAAAAAACACTTTCAGTGGTGACAATAAGCAAGAAAATTGATGATAAAGTCAAATTAGCAGAGTTACAAATTGCTGTTAGCATGGCCTGCCATAGTGCCATACACACCATCGGTCACTTAGGTGAAATAATGGTAGCCCATGGATGTGGTAGCACTCTTGGTCTGATAAAATTGCACCGAACGAAGTGCATATCACTAATAAAAAATGTTGTTTCACCGTCTTTAAGATCTGATCTAATTCTAGATCTGCAAAACAAGAAGTATGCACTCATCATTGATGAGTCCACTGATGTCTGGACCCAAAAGTATTTGTGCATTTTAGTTAGATACCTCAGTGATAAAAGAAATGAAATTACTACTAGTTTTCTAGGTTTGATTCCAGTTCTGGAGGCAACATGTGAGAATATATTTAATGTGATTAACACTGAAATTGGAAATCAATATTTACTGGACAATGGTTGGCTTTATTTTGGCTTTTTTATTTCGTGACTTGGCTTCTTTTGATCACGGCGATCTGGTCACCCTGGAGCGCGTTGTTCTCTAGTGCATCGAACAACAATACTGGATGGACGGACTACTTTTAGGCTTAAATCCAAATTGGGAGTGACCACTTATAGACTGCAGCAGGTTAACTTGTCCATTACCTCAAGGCGTTGGGTATTTGACCTATTTACTCTAGATTCTTTCCTAATGTTATCTTCTCTTGAAACATTTTTCTATCTGCCTGTCTATCTACCTTTCTATTCTGTCTGCCTGCCTACCTACCTACCTACCTACCTGTCTGTCTACCAACCTACTTATCTGTCTGTCTGTCTGCCTGCCTGCGTACCTTTCTCATGTATCTGTCTTCCTGTCTGCCTACTTAACTACCTACCTACCTACTCACCTTTCTAATCTATCTGTCTGCCTACCTACCTACCCACCTACCTTTCTAAACTGTCTATTATTCTCTTTGTGGTTGGAATGACTGAATATACAACGTGCCTGCGAGTCCAATTTTTGACCCTTTGAATAATATACTGTGTCCTTTCATTAAATTCATTAATTCTATAGACCTGTACTGACACAACTGTAGAATTAGACTGCCAAGTGTAGGCAGCTGAGCACCAGGGTGACCAGATCGCCGTGATCAAAAGAAGCCAAGTCACGAAATAAAAAAGCCAAAATAAAGCCAACCATTGTCCAGTAAAAAATGATTTCCAATTTCAGTGTTAATCACATTAAATATATTCTCACATGTTGCCTCCAGAACTGGAATCAAACCTAGAAAACTAGTAGTAATTTCATTTCTTTTATCACTGAGGTATCTAACTAAAATGCACAAATACTTTTGGGTCCAGACATCAGTGGACTCATCAATGATGAGTGCATACTTCTTGTTTTGCAGATCTAGAATTAGATCAGATCTTAAAGACGGTGAAACAACATTTTTTATTAGTGATATGCACTTCGTTCGGTGCAATTTTATCTGACCAAGAGTGCTACCACATCCATGGGCTACCATTATTTCACCTAAGTGACCGATGGTATGTATGGCACTATGGCAGGCCATGCTAACAGCAATTTGTAACTCTGCTAATTTGACTTTATCATCACTTTTCTTGCTTATTGTCACCACTGAAAGTGTTTTTTGTAAAGAAGTTGGCGCGCTCCGCTTGTGTTTTTCTGTTGCATGATTTGCGAGATTTGAAAATCTTGGAACAATATTACAATGGCACAATTGGCAATATGCCTGTTCAGAACCGTTAGTGGATTTCTTGAGCCACACAAATGTCTTTTCCCTTTGATCATTATATTTCCGATTAGTATCATAAGATGGTTTCCACTTTGGCATGATAATAGGCTCAGTCAATAATAAGAAATACTTGCGACTTGCGATTGCGATGAAAGTATAAATTAATTTGAAAACTGAACTAAACAGTAAGCTGCGCAGTGCGTCAGTGCGCATAGAACATGACCAGTACGAAAACCATACGCCAAGCTTATCGTTTTGCATTTGTTTTAGCTAAAAAATAGTAAAACAAGACAACAATTAACTTGAAAAATTCAAAAAGAGGCATATGCCATTACAAAAATTCTAAAAAGCCAAGAAAAAGCCAAAAAGTCAAACTGATTTTCTGACGCCAAACCCGTTTTTAAAAAGCCAAATTTGTCAAATTTGGCTTCAAAAAAGCCAATCTGGTCACCCTGCTGAGCACCATGTTGATATCATCATCATCATTATCATCATCATCACCATCATAATCTAGAACAAAGCTAGATCGACCCTCAATGTATAATTTTGGCATCCCACCACTGGAAGATATTTGAACCCAGAATCACTGGACTGGTAGGGCAGCAGACTCTTGTGGGTAAAGTCTAGAGCTGTTATGTTGGTAGCTAGTTTACACACAGTTGACTCTTGTAGGTGAAGTCTAGAGCTGTTATGTTGGTAGCTAGTTTACAATCAGCTGACTCTTGTGGGTGAAGTCTAGAGCTGTTATATTGGTAGCTAGTTTACAATCAGCTGTACGAGATCTCATTCCTTCACAATTAAGTTTCAGCCTGTGGTTCTCCACGCGGCCCACAGATGATGTGATGTAGTGCTCACCATGACCGGTGAATGCCCCGAATGCTGTGATGTCGGTTCTTACATCAATCAATTAATAAATCAATCACCATGACCGGTGCACTTATATCAAGGTAGCGGGTCCAACCTATACACCGGTCAGCTGACTTCTTGTCCTTGGCTCGGGGACGTAAATTACAAGTACCTTTCAAGTCGGAGTGTGTTCTCCTGACGGCGATGGACACTGGTAGTAGGGAAAGCTAATCCACATGAACTAATCATTCCAAAAAGTAATGCCACGTAATGGACTGCGCTGAAGTTTAAAGCAACGAGCGAAAATAAAATAAAATAAATAAATCACTGACCGAACTTAATTAGGTGATTAACAAGAATGCACACACGTCTTTGATCTGTCCCTAAAACAGTTGATATCTTCATCTGGTTATTAAAAGTATAGACAAATAAGCAAAGGACCCCATTAACACTCCCTAAGCCGCATAGATATATGGTGTTACACCCATATTTCTACAGCCCAATCGGAAATGGCTGGTACCACGCCTGTCGTCTTTCCTTCCCAAGACGTTTCTGGTACCACATTTTAGACTGGGTCGAACTGGGAGACGAGGTCCATTTTTAAAAATCCAAACGTGAACCAAACCCACGACCAGCTGGCAAGCGACCAGAGATAGTTGATGTCCATATAGTTGATGTGTCCATATAGTTGATGTGTCCATATAGTTGATGTGTCCATATAGTTGATGTGTCCACATAGTTGGTGTGTCCACATAGTTGATGTGTCCATATAGTTGATGTGTCCATATAGTTGATGTGCCCATATAGTTGATGTGCCCATATAGTTGATGTGTCCATATAGTTGATGTGTCCATATAGTTGATGTGTCCATATAGTTGATGTGTCCATATAGTTGATGTGTCCATATAGTTGATGTGTCCATATAGTTGATGTGCCCATATAGTTGGTGTGTCCACATAGTTGATGGGTCCACATAGTTGATGGATCCATATAGTTGATGTGTCCATATAGTTGATGTGTCCATATAGTTGATGTGTCCATATAGTTGATGTGCCCATATAGTTGGTGTGTCCACATAGTTGATGGGTCCACATAGTTGATGGGTCCATATAGTTGGTGGGTCCATATAGTTGCAAGTGGCTTATTACTTTTATTTATTGCTTCGTGGAAACGGTTCCAGAAGGACAGACAGACAGACAGTCGGGCGGGCGGGCGGGCGGGCAGACAGATAGACAAATAGACAGAACGAACGAACGAACAATCTTTATTTTCAAAGGGTTACACATTGGGCACGCAGGCCCGTCTTACACTCGGCCCTTCCAATCACTCATCTTTCATTCATCAGTTGTGCATGTTACATTCACATAGTAAATCAACTTTGTCAATTGGATGTTGTAAACATAAACAATGCATATTACCATGCTATGAGACAGGCAGACACACGTACACAGGAACATCCATAAACACACACGCACACAGACATACCTGCATACATACTTACATCATTTGCATAAAATCTCACAGTTATGCACACACTCAATAACACACAAATACACACTCCCCTGCATACACTGTATGCATGCATACATACACACACACAAACATATACACATACATATACGAATATACACAAATGTACTCATACACATAAACATACACACATAAACACACATAGACAGATAGACAAACAGGCAGGCAGGCATAGATAGACAGACAGACAGACAGACAGACAGACAGACAGACAGACAGACACGTTGTTAGGTATGTAGGCAGGCAGACACAGATTAAATCAGCATGCATGAATAAATTTAAGACAAAGTATGAGAAGTCAAGAGTACATCTCTGTGCACATGTCTGTTTGCCTGTCTCTTTCTTTCATCATAAGCCTACATTCATTGATGGCAGGTAACACTTGTCAACACCTTTTCGCCTGAAGCCATTGGCTCGGGTCCAAAACGTGACTTCCAACCATCCACTCTCCACAAGCACACATTGCCAAACACACCCTCACACAACGGACCCATCAAAATCAACAATATTTAATTAAAAACACATGTAATTATAAAACATATAAAATTAACGGCACTCTTCCGAATTGCGGTCCCAAATAGATCCGCAGTGAATAGGTCAGGGGTAAGGGTTAGGGTCAGTGTTTAGTTAACAACTAACCCTAACCCTTAACCCCTGACCTATTCACTGCGGAACTATTTGGGACCGGAATTCGGAAGAGTGCCAAATTAACTATATATATAATACACATACGGCTAATAAATTGCCGAAATGAGTGTTATATTTTTAATTGTTTAGATGACCATGTAATAGTAAATGTGACCTTGATTGTGAAGACGGGAATGCGGCCTGGCGGAGTGATTTCCCTGAACGGAGTGTTTTGGTCTACAGCGTGGGAGGTATGAGAAGTCCACTATATCCCACTCCCCACATTCCCCCCCCCCCCCCCCCCCCCCCATTTTTTTCCGGTCTCTGGCTGATATACACATTAGACTAACCACCCGTGTTTCAATCCGAAACCTTTAAGTAATCTTTTTTTAAGCAGAGAATTCGACAAGACGGTAAGTAGGTTTGGCAACTGGTAGCTTTAATTTAAGTTAGTTAGTTAGTTAGTTAGTCATAGTTCCAACCTCACAGCAACGGGTCGTCCCCATTATGCTCCGTTCCTGTGCCAGTGAATATCGCACAAAATGCTCCCCACTGCCCAATGTGAAAAGTGGAAAAGACAGGAGTCTCGACAAACAACAGCCCGCACAGATACACTGTGCATAATGCCGCTGCCAGAATGTCAACACAATAGTCCCCCACGAAACACCCAGTTCATCTCTGATGGAATCGGCAGTCATTTTCCCATCTGGATGTTTCCTAGATGTTCACCCACACAGTCCACGAAAATACAGTTCATTGTCGATGGCAGTGGCAGTCAACCAGAAGCCCAGCAGCCATGCATTTCTGCATAAGGCAAAAACCGGTCAATCTGGGACATAGCCATCTACCATCGCTCCGAACATGTAGTCACGTTCCAAAAAACCTCGGGCAGATTCAAAAGCATTTCACACGAAACTCACAGCTCACAGTGTCGCGCCACGCACTCACTCAGTAGCAGGGCGACGGAACCATCAAGCCTCCTTAGTCGCCTCTTACGACATGCGTGGTAGGCTACAGTGTTGCTATTCTTTGCTTCCCTTGTGGGCCCCGGCAACACACAGGAGTTTTAATTTAAGTTTAAAGTGTGAGTGATTTGTGAAATATTACAACAAATAAATTTTATTTGTGGCAAACTACTGGACGTAAATCACAAATAGCCATTAGGGCTAGGGGTGATTACAACGTCCTGCAAATGATAATCAGTTTGCATGAGAGTTCGTAAGTTGCGATTTCCAACGGCATGTATCAGTTGTTTCTTAATTGTCTTCCGTGCTATGACACACAACTGTCAAGAATTTTCTCTCGTTGTCTTAATATAACCTTTTTTCCACAAACGGAGTGACTATACACAAAATTTTGTTAGTACAAGCCGCTATACACAAAAATGTATGGCTGGTCACGTGATTATTCGGATGGTCACGTGATGACTACTTCCTTTTAACTACATAATTAATGTCTGTGGAACTATCATTGTGTTCTCGGTGAGTATCTCCGCCTGTCACGCAGGAGGCTGAGGTTCGACTCCCCGCTTGCAATTTTTTTTTTTTTTGGGTTAAATTTTTATAGCAATTTTTATTTTTTATTTTTAATCAGTCAGTCAGGTGCCGTCTCCACAATGAAGGTTGGCTGCAATGGATCTCGAACACTCTGTCTTTCGCCTTAGCTGTACATTCTGTCAGGCTGATGTTCATCCATCTCTTGATGTTACTTCCCACTTGTATCGTTGTCTACCTCTTGCTCGCTTGCCCTCAACCTTGCCCTCTAGTATGGTTTTTATAAGAGTATCATGTCTTTTAACAATAACATGGCCGAAATATCTCACTTGCCACCTCTTTATTTCTTCCGTCAACTCTCTCTCTCTCTACTCTCTCTCTCTCTCTCTCTCTCTCTCTCTCTCTCTCTCTCTCTCTCTCTCTCTCTCTCTCTCTCTCTCTTCATTCCAAGTTTTTCTAGAACCTCTGCATTTGATTGGTTTGTTTCCATGAAATACGACCTATTCGTCTGTATATCCACATCTCCAGGGCTTCTAAGCGACTTTCTAGTTGCTTGTTTTAGGAACTAACATATAGAACTGAGAAACTCGAAGCATCTGAATAAAGTGTTCTCTATGAATCTGCGGTAGTTGCCGGGGGGCGCAACCCCCAGGCAACGACGGAGTGATCGAGTCTCCGATGAATCCAATAGATGTCTTTGTTTAACATGAATTTTATTTGCCAAATAAAATATCAATGTACGTAGAGTGTCCTTGTCGACAAATATTGTCTTTGTGAGGTTTGAAGAAAAAGAACTTGCAAACAAAACAAAAAAAGACAGAGAAGAGAGAATATATTCTTCAATTTTTTGTGAATAGCGGCTATTCACAAAATGTTGTGCCGAATAATCACGTGACCAGCCACAAATTTTTGTGTATAGCGGCTCGGACTATACACAAAATTTTGTGTATAGCTTCTCCCTTCCACAAATCTTCCCAGTTGTCACAAGATGTTCCAGTTTGTTTTCTTATTATGTGGCCCACCAAAACTGATGACTGTCTGTTTCTTATAGTTGTGATAAGTTGGCTTTGCGCCATGACTTCGCCTCCCTCACAATATCTAATTACTCATTTTGGCTGTCCAAGAGAACTGGTTCTATGTCACACGCAAGAACTCTTTTTTCTAACTTCCAATATTTACACTTAGACAAATTTGTGAAAAAACTATTGAATATAGTGACCAGCAGAATATTGTGTTTGTAGATCAGGAAAAGGCTTTTGATAGAGTAGACAGATACAAATTATGGACCATCCTTGAAGACTATGGGATAGAAGGGCAACTGCTAGAAAACATCATAGCCTTGTACCACTCGAGCCAAAGTGCAGTAAGAACACAAGAAGGTATATCAGATATGTTCACAGTCAATACAGGAGTGAGGCAGGGATGTGTGCTCTCTCCCCTGCTATTCAATATCTACATGGACAGAATTTCCAAAGAAGCAAGTCTCCACAGAACAGATTCAGAAAATTTAGAACTCTTAACTCCAGATAAAACAACTGACCCACAGGGAATAAATGAACTTCTATTTGCAGATGATCAGTGCCTGTTTTACAGCGACGAGGGCAGACTACAAAATCATATTACTAATCTGAGTTCAACCTGCAGCAGATACAATATGAGTATAAACACAGCCAAAACCGAAGTAATGCAAGTTAGCAGATCGCCAGGCCCACTAAGTATACAGATAAATAATACACCTCTGAAACAAGTTAAAGAATCCAAATACCTTGGAAGTATGATCACAGAAGATGGCAGATTGGACAGAGAAATTGAAATCAGATGTCAAAAAGCTAGTGCACTTACATATCAACTGTCACCCTTACTGAAACATCCAAACATACCCATGTCCGCAAAACGACAGATAATAAACAGCATATTCACACCAACCCTATGCTACCAATCTCAAACCTGGACTTTATCCAAATTACACCTTCGCAAGATCAACACCTGCGAAATGAGATGCCTGAGGAGAGCTACCAACTTAACAATCCGAGACCGAGTAAGAAATGCTACTATCAGACAGACTGTGGGATCAACACATTGTGCCACATTTATTGAAAGACAGAAGATCAAGTGGTTTGGCCATGTTGTTAGAATGCAACATCAGCAACTACCATCACCGGCCTTACATCAAAGATCATCTGCGACGAGACCACGAGGACGTCCAAGAAGAAAATGGATTGACGACATCAAAGACATTGTACAACCACACGGAATGACACTATCCAGTGCCGTCCACCGGGCGCTGGAACGCAAATTATTCCTCCCCACGACGCTTGACGGCAGAAGTGGAAGATGATGATGATGATGATGAATACGAAAGACTTATTGCATAAAATGCTCTTCATTTGTTAGAATGCAGTTTTTGCTTGTCCTATTATGTTCTCTATCTGCGTGATGCATCTTCCATCTGATGTTATCCATGAGCCTAGATTTTTGAATTTCTTCGAATTATGAAAGTTAGATGAGTGTAAAAAACACTCACGAAGTTCACATGTGTTAAGTCTTTTTCTTAAGTACTGAACTATATTGTCTTTTATGCTTCTTTATGTTAATTAATTGGTGTGTGAGTGGGTGGGCGGGCGAGCTAGTTAGTTGGTTGGTTCGTTACTTAGTTGGTTAGTTAGTTAGGTAGGTAGTGAATGAGTGAGTGAGTTGGTTAGTTAGTTAGTTAGTTAGTTAGTTAGTTAGTTAGTTAGTTAGTTGACACCAGCAATTTTTTTTGTGTGGCTCTTCATTATTCCTGGACAAGTTTACGTTCAGTAGTCTGCTGTTGTTGTTGTGTTGGATGAAGAATGGCTTGCGAGATGAATTGGATTAAAGTGAGGAATTGTTGCGCAATTCGTCGACCTCACTCTCTCGCCTGGGTCCATCTGAATCCAGTGGCAGGACAAGTCAAGACGACTGGAGACGAAAACAGGTGCAGTGGATGACCAGGGAGCTCTACGTACCTTGCCGTGCTCATTACGTTCCACAACGTTTGCTATTGCTTTTTGAACAACTGGCACCCAATACCATTTCGTAAAAAAAAAAAAAAACAAGCGCAAGGCGGTCTGCTGCTAAATCGCCCTCAGCTGTTTCAAACGCGGTATGTGGGATTATGAACTGCGTCTGTAACACCTTGGCCACGGAGCCGGTGCTTCTTTATGTAGTTTACTTTATATTATAGTGACTCCTAAGAGAAAACTACACTTCGTCGTCATCATCATCATATTTTGTGTCAGTAGGCGTCGGCTTTCACGTGTCTCATCTAATTCTTGATCACCTCTGATGACGATAATACTTCTTCCAGGCCACCTTCCATCAAGCATCACTTCTCGGAGTCCTCTTCTGCCTTTTCTTTTTACAATGGATCTTTTCACTTGTGGCAGTGTTTTGCAGTGCCTACTTTCAAGTTGTATGAGGAAGTAACGCTGCTTGTGGCATTCTTTTTGCTGTACATAAAGCTCCACTTTCAGTAGCCTCTTCCATGTAATCATTATGAGTAAATTAGATTTCTTCTTATAGTCGATGCCGTGTGGCCTTGGTGATCATGTCTGTCCACAGCCTTGTCTTCGATTTAGGTAAAGTTAACTGCTACTTCTGCTACTGCTGCTGCTGCTCCTGATACTACTACTACTACTACTACTACTACTACTACTACTACTACTACTACTACTACTACTACTACTACTACTACTACTAACTACTATTACTGCTGCTGCTGCTGCTACATCTGCTGCTGATACTACTACTACTACTACTACTACTACTACTACTACTACTACTACTACTACTACTACTACTACTACTACTACTACTACTACTAATACTACTACTACTACTTCTTCTTCTTCTTCTTCTTCTTCTTCTTTAGGGCGCCTGAAATTTGTCTGTAATTGCAATGTTGCCTCCTGAATGAGCCTCACTGGGTAAAGTTAACAATAATACTATTGCAGGCACTTACCAATGCGGTGTGAAGTGTTAGGTCGTCACATATTCTAGGCTGCGACATAGTGGGTTAGGGTGCTCAGTTCCCTTCTTCGTGGCCTTTCCTTTCCAGAGAATTTCCAGAAAATTCTAAGGATTATCTGGCAATTTTTGTGACACTGATTTGACCTACTAATTAAAAACAAAAACAAATCCTGCATATGCAGGCCTGCCTTACATACGGCTCCTCCAACCAGCTCTCATCTTTTACACATCATTTATATGTATGTATTATTTTTGCTGCATTCATGTAGAAGAAACATAGTAATATAAATGCTGGGCAGATAAACTATATGAATATGTACTAGAGATGTTATGAGACGTACGCGCGCACACATAGTCAGGAACATGCCTACGTACATACTTACACAGTCACAGACATAATGTGATTCACCAGAGAATGTTAACAATCAACCCAGTGGTTGAAATAAAAGACAAATATCCAAATACTGCAAGACGCGGGTCTAAAACGTCATGTGATTACAGTCATGAGATTATCGTGAGGACAATTTTAGCACACAACATTTTCCTGAAAAATCTAATCTACAATATCTTCCTGACAAATACACCAATCTTGTCATTTATGGCACACTGAATTAAGAACATATCAGCAGTTATCAATTTGTATTCCTCCGCCCACTCAGGTCTGCAAAAATGTGATGGTCCTAACACTTAACTCACCCACATCGGGTTCCTGCTATGTTACTTTTTTATTTTTTTATCCGCACTTCAAATTATGATGCAGATTTCTGTGATAAGTGTGTTGTGGTGTATCACATTATGGTGCAGTCCTCCATTATAAGTGTGGTTTGCTATTAAATTATGATGTTCCCCATTATAAATATATTGTGCTTTCAAATTATGATGCAGTTCCCCATTATAAGTGTCTTGTGCTGTCAAATTATGATGTAATTCCTCATTATACGTGTCTTGTACTGTCAAATTATGATGCCGTTCACCATTACAAATGAATTGTCTGTCAAATTATAATGCAGTTCCCCATTATAAGTGAATTGTGCTAAGTTATGTGACTTGTTCTCTTGTTCACAGGTGATGAAACTGATGTGGATATAAAGGCCATCACGGATGCCCCTATGGTCAGCAGATTTGTTTACACACTTTGAGAATCCCCGTCCCTACTGCTCCATATCAACCGAACCTCTGGACAAATTCTTGCACACGGCTCTTGTATTCAGCGTGCTAAGACTATGGCTGCACCACATGAACGTCAGAAATTACCACCAGCAAAGACTGACAACTCTGCAGCCAGAACCCATGGTCTTCAAAAGGATTGACCCACATTCTTTTCAAGGGTAAAACATTAACAAAAACCACCAGACCAGCAGACCTGGCTAAATGGTTTTACAGTTGTCCTGAAGCTGACAAGCAGCAACAAAGATGTGACGATCGGCTGAGACAACTTAACAACAGCTCTGACTCATCCTGGGATCTCAGTTTGATGGACAACGCGTGTTATTTGCATTTATTAAGGATCCATAACCAACTGCTGAAGAGCTTTTTAAGAGATATACACGAGCATATGTTTCTGCTCTCCTTACTTGGGCTTCATTGTGAATGCGAGCTTTGTCACGGCATTCCTTTGTACGGTGATGACTCTTAGGGCTAAAGTTTGATTATTCAGTGTCTTTAAGTGATTGGCGTGATAAACGTTGTTTATGTAACTGGCATGATAAAATCTGTCATTGGCATGATAAAATTTGTTTATGTGGCTGGCATGATAAAATTTGTTTTATGTCATTGGCATGATATCATTTGTTTGTCATTGGCAAGATAACATATGTTTATGTCATCGGCATGATAAAATCTGTGTATGTCATCGGCATGATACAATTTGTTTAAGTCATTTAGAAGATAACATAGTTTATCTCATCGTCATGATACAACCTGTTTATGTCACTTGCCATAGAAATGGCTCATCCATGCCTATTTGGGTGTAGAGAGCTGAGTTATAAATGGCTCTTTCATGCCTATTTGAGTGTAGAGAGCTGAGTTATAAATGGCTCTTCCATGCCTATTTGGGTGTACAGAGCTGGGTTATACATTGCTCTTTCGTGCCTATTTGAGTGTAGAGGGCTGAGTTATAAATGGCTCTTTCATGCCTATTTGGGTATAGAGAGCTGGATTATACATGGCTCTTTCATGCCTATTTGAAGTGTAGAGAGCTGAGTTATAAATGGCTCTTCCATGCCTATTTGGGTTTAGAGAGCTGAGTTATAAACGGCTCTTCTATGCCTATTTAGATGTACAGGGCTGGGTTATAAATGGCTCTTCCATGCCTATTTGGGTTTAGAGAGCTGAGTTATAAATGGTTCTTCCATGCCTATTTGGGTGTAAAGAGCTTAGTTATAAATGGCTATTCCATGCCTATTTGGGTGCAGAGGGCTGGGTTATAAATGGCTCTTTCATGCCTATTTGGGTTTAGAGACCTGAATTATAAACATAAAAATGTTGCCTGTCAGGACGTTGCATCAACCCCGGCCCAAGGCTTATCTTCTAAGCAATTTTACGTTTAGTAGTTTGCCATTGTTTCTGAACAATAAGTCAACATTGAAGTCCCAACTTGTTGGTCCCGTTACCTCGTCATCAGCGCACTAGAAGTTCAAGAGCTAGAGTGCTCTTATCGTTGTGGCCATATCAACTGTCAGTTGAGTTTAAGCTTGGTTCAATGTTTTGTTTGATATTTATCTATTTGAAATAGATCTGTTACTTCAAGGGGCGCCAAAAAAAAATGTTTAGCATATCCTTTACAGGAGGACATCGCTGAACATCAGCATCTTTCGGCTGATTGTTGATTTCTTGGCAAAATTACGCTCAGTAGTTTGCCATTGCTTTCTGAGAGGTCGGCTCTCATACCCTGTTAGTTACCGACGCGATTCGAACCTCTGCTGATTCTCACCGTCGTCACGTTACTTACGAGATTACGGAGAAAAGTCGCTAACCTCTAGGCCAGGAAATGGGCCGCCTAGTAAAGATTAAATACACTTATGTGGTGTTCGCATATACAACACTTTTATGGGAAACTTTATTATTTTTGGTCATTTACATATTTTAGGAGTGCAGTTATGATGTCTTTTGGTTCAGGTAAAAGTACAGCTCGGCTACATCTGATCTGGCCATGAACTGGCGGTGACCTTCACCTAATGTAACACAGGAACTAGGAACCTCACAGGTCGGCTATTGCCTTAGGGGGAATTAGTGGCTCTTACTTTGTGTAAATGTGTATTAAGTACAGTAAGTTCCATTTCCGGTTGTATGTTGGCTTAATTGTTGTGATTGTGGTGTTTGAATGTTGTGTGTTGTAAAATATTAACTGAGTTTTCACGAATAAAACTGTTAATCGTTGCAAATGTTTCTTACTGTTTGTGATTGTTGGTGATTGAAGCGTGTCAGTAGGCTAGGCCGGTGAGAGAATGTTGACTGACAGGGCAGATGAGAGAATGGTAAGTGACATGGCAGATGAGAGAATGTTAAGTGACAGGGCAGATGAGAGAATGTTAAGTTACAGGGCAGATGAGAGAATGTTAAGTGACAGGGCAGATGAGAGAATGTTAACTAGCAAGACAAATGAATTTTCATTGACAGAGCAGAATGAGAGCCATTGAAAATTGATTAGCAGATTAAAATAAATAAGACGTCTGCACAATTACAACAACATACTGTTTTTACAGCAAACTTAGACGATTACAGTTGGCACACAACAGCATAAACCTGACCGTGGCACGAGCACAACAAGGGCGTCTGGCAATCAGAAAGTGGCTCTTCCACGAATGGGCCCTACACAGGGATGTAAGTAGCGAGCACACAAGACAGATATAAATAATAAACAACAGAAACGAGATTTTTTTTATACGCTTGCTCGGTTTGAAGTCTACACAAATGATACTACTTCTAGTACAATGGACTGATGTTTGCGTGTGGATTAGCTTTCTCTATTTCCAGGCGAACCCACGGCGACTTCGGGGGTAGAGAAACGAGGTAAAAAAAAAAAGTCGCTTTTTCATTTCACAGGGTTTTTATCCCATATGGCTCGGTCTCTTTCCGTAGCGCGGAAAGCGTCGCACAAAGCACGAACTCCGTAGCTCTAGCGACGACCCACAGGAGTCTCCGAGAAATTTAACTTGTGAACCGAAGGGACGCGGCCCGGAATCGAACCCACAACCTTCGGAGCCCGAGTCAAACGGCTTGACTACTTCACCACTGAGACTCCCGAGACTCAGAGAAATGAGGTAATATGGAGAGAGAGAGAGAGAGAGAGAGAGAGAGAGAGAGAGAGAGAGAGAGAGAGAGAGAGAGAGAGCATATGGGATCCCTTCACATACATTAGTCACTTCGGACATATGGCGGTGCGCAACCTATGTGTATGCACGATTTAGCACTGCGTAAGCTGATCTCCTTTACTAAATCGAGCCAATTAATTCTCAAGCATGGAGGTGAATCCATTAGAAGTAAATTCATGGATGTGTGCTTCTCCCTCTCTCTCTCCTCCTCCTCCTATGCTTCATAACATACGTTGATAATAGAGAGCAAAGAAGATAATATTTCAGAATTATTATTTGCGGACGACCAACTGTTAATAGCAGAATATGGAAAGAGCCCGAGGTCTCATTGAATTGTAGAAAAGGAATTTGTCAGAATCTGTCATTCACGACTGATGTTATAGCGCTCAGGACTGTGCTGATGACATTGCCCTCCTGTCCCACACACAAAATCAGATGCAGGATAATATAACAGCACTAGACAAGAGGTAACAACAACAAGGTGTAAAGATTCATAGAGGAAATACACATATAAAAACTGTCATTTACTGCCAATATAGTATTGTATATATAGTATTATAGTAACATATACCTTGCGGTGTATGGCAGAGGGGTCTTTGAGCCTGAGGAATTAAGGCCGCGTGGCTAGTGCAGTCGCCACGAACTGTGCAGGTTAGGATTTTCTTTTTGCCCCCGACAGAAAAAAAAAAATCCCACTCCTTACCAAAGGATCGAACCCGGGTCTCCCGAATGAAAGTGCTACGTGCTAGCCACTCGGCTAGCCGCTCAAGCAAATGATAACCCGATCTTCTTTGAGGAAACCTCCACAAAAGAGACAAGATCATACACCTACTTAGGCAGGAATGTAGACAAAGTGTGTGGAACAGATGTGTGTATCAGAATAAGAATACAGAAGGCTTGAGGATCTTTTATAACACTTTGCAATTTGTGGAAGTCGAAAGAAATTCAGCTTAGTGCCAAACGTGGAATATTCAATTCTAAAGATAAACCAGTACTGCTGTATGGATAAGAAACACGAACAACAAAAACGGTTACAAAACAACTACAGACATTTTCTAATTGGTGCCTCCGCAAAAGGCAGACAGACAGTCAGATCGACTGCCTGACAGACAGACGACTGTTTGGATGGGTAAGAAGGAGGAAGAAGTAGACAATGTTTCCCTTAGAACAACCATCCAGAAGACACAGACAGGAAACTAGCAAATCAACATTTGCTTAGGAAAAACACACCCAAAAGAAAGTTTCTAAAACAAATAGGTCAAGCATAGGACGCCATGTGGTAATGGACCACTGAACCCGCTGCATTCAAGTCGCCATCCTCACAGTTATTGGTATTTGGATAAAAGAGTAGTCCAGCGACCTGGGGCTATCCCATTCATAGCTATAAGGGTATTGCCTCTATTTTTTCCCCACCCGTATTGTCATCATCATCATCAAGTGCCTTGCCAGCTGGTGTAGGCGTTTATGGCTCTTCACAGATCTCGGTCTTGGGTGATTCTGGATCAACTCTGACGATGATAATCCTCCATACCACAGTCTTAGTTCATCCAGCATCATTTCTCTTGGTCGGTCTCTGCCTCTCTACCCTCGATCTTTCCAGTCGTCACTATTTTCTCCAGTGCCTCTCTGCTCATCACATAACCTAAGAAAGCTGTTTGTCTCATTTATATTGTTGAATATAATGTTCTAGTTTCATCAGCCTCTTTCAGGCAGTCGTTGTTAGTTGCTTTGGCAGTCCTTCGTCTCAGGAACCACATGCTTCTGTTGCTTCCAATCTCTTCCTAATTTTGCATTTGCATCCCAAGATTCATTGCCATACAGTAAAACAGTAGTAGTAGTAGTAGTAGTAGTAGTAGTAGTAGTAATAGTAGTAGCAGTAGTAGTAGTAGTAATAGTAGTAGTCGACTTTTTTTTAAAATTTATTTTCTTTTGCGTCCGCTCGCTTTGAACCCATGCATTCTCCATACAGGTGCTACTACTTCTAGTGCACCGGACTGCTTTCTTGCGCGTGATTAGCTTTCTTTACCTATTACCAATGTCGAAGGACACTCCGACTTCTGAGGTACTTGTAATTTACGTCCCCAACTCGAAGACGAGAAAACAGCTTAGTCCGTCTGGCCAGTGTAGGGGTTAAACCCCTATCTCGGCATTAACACACCGAATTTGTAAGAACGAACACGCTTATCAATTCAGGCCATGCTGACCTCCTCACATGATGATGATGGTGGGGATGATGATGATGGTGATGTACCACGTTAACTTGCGCACTCATTAACTGGGTTCATGTTGGGACAAGCTATTCCATTTATACGGCAAGTTGAACAAAGACGCAACAGCTGTTTAACCCACTTTTCGCGGAACCTCCAACGGCCCAGTGCCACTAACCTGTTGCCAAAACTTGTCGCGACATATGTCGGAAAGGACCAACCAAATGAAAAGCCGGGTAAACGAAGGGCGCTGAGGAGCAAATGATCTTCTCCAACATTGATTTCACAACCTTTTTATAAAGCTGTGCTGCGTAACTACCACAAAGAGCTACTTTTGTTTGATGCGATAGCAGAGTTGCATTCCCTTCGACACAAGCAGCTGCCGGTTTTGTCCAAGGTCAGCTCTTGTGCAACTAATAAGATCAACCAACCAGGAACCAGGTTGTGGTGTTATTTTAAGAAACATTCGTCAGGATGACACATTTATTGCAACGAGACCAGCATAAATAAGAATGAATCAGAAAATGTTAACCCTATAGATATCAAGATTCAAGTTCGACGGTTGTGTACTTTCTAGGCGGGAAAACTATTTGTATCGATGTATTATCGTGGTCGTCTGTTTTGTTGGTAACAGATTTAAGTAAGTGCAAGACATTTTTTTTTTTTTCACGTTCACTTTGAACAAGAGCGTAGTCCATAACCGAATTGATTATTACATGTGGGCAAGCTACCAGTGTCCTCCGCTATCAGGCGAACCCATTCCGACTTTTGAGGTACTTGTAATTTATGCCCCCAAATCAAGGACGAGAAGTCAATGCTTGGGTCCAACTGGCCGGTGGATTGAGAGAAGCCCTATCTTGGCTTAATTGCACGGGAAGAATAGGAGCGAGCGCTCTGAATCTTTCGGTAGTGCAACTTCTAAAGATGTTCTTAACAATGCAGCCACCGCAATGAATGTTTCCAGGGCTCTTCACAGCAACGCGATGCTAAAAAGTTAATGGTTGATTAGCCAAACTGATTACTGACGCAATTTGCAACCCCGCATTTGAAACAGGTGCGGGCGATTTGGAATCAGACTGTCTTTCGCTGGTTTTTATACAATTTGCTGTGACCCAAAATATTTGAGGTCCTATAGTTTCATGGGAAGGGTAAAGCAAAGCAGCTGGTCCTGTTGACATGCCGCGAGTCGGGCTTGTGTGATTGTGAGTCCTCCGGAAGACTTGAGATTTATAACTCTCAAGTTCGATGTATTGGCGTTCAGATCGTCTGAACAATTAATAGGTTTTGGCGTGTACCAGAAGGAGGCTGACGTAGAGTTTTTCTAACACATTATTGTAGAGACAAATGTTGAGGCTTTGACAAGTCTTCCGATGGTTTCAAGATGGCACAGCCAAACATGCAGTATGTGCAACGGAGGTCTAGTATTTCGGAAAGCAGAAATGGGCATGTATCAGTTGAAGCGGCCAGCATTGCTGGACACACCAAGACTGCGAACACGACATGGATTTCTGCCCGGAGCATACAGGTGTGTGGGACAATGAAATGTCTGAAAGACAGATTTAGTTCCTTCTGGGTGGAGAGCTACTTTATGGTTGATGCCGTCACGGCTCTCTAGATTAAGATTGCAACTAAACAGAGGGAGTGTTTAAAAAAAAATGGCTAAGAAATATGGTCTGGGCGATATTCAATGCGTAGAGGAAAAGCAAGGCGCCCTTATAAACATATTGATAATTGTCTGGAAATATTGGAAATGTCACGTGTGCTGTGGTTTCAACCCTTTTTATTTGACTATTATGGCATACTGCGATGAGGAGATAATCTTTATCTCTGATCGTCTGTTTGTCAAGAAAAACATGGTGCAAAGTATACGAAATAGCCGTTGGGAGATACAGCAGAGATGTAATGATTCGCACGCTGTGGGGACTTGGTTGAGTGCGGACATCGGCCAATCCATTGTTGTTTGTTTTTGTAATGGAGCGAATACCGCCCAGCTGTTTACAATTAACACTTTCCGCGGCCCCTCTTTATCATTGTGTACCATGCCAATAGGCGTGGACGGTCATAGTTCGTCATGTCACACGATAGTCAGTCTTGAGTGTGGACATTTTTTTTTTTTTGGTTCTTGCCTCGATGTCATGTGATTAAGTTATTTAGGTATTTATCTCTTCATCCGTCGTTTTTTTTTTTTTTCCTACGTCAAGGCTATTTCTTTGTATTCACTCCATAAACCATTATTTTTTTCAATTCAAATTCTTCAAAACAATGTATTGCTTGTGTGAATTTAAGAGTACGTGCTGTGTATGTCAAACAGAAATGAGTCCACCTGTTAACTACATATTGTATCGGCAGTGTGCACCTGGCCAGATGCAGCGTAAACGCCAGGCAGCACTTCATGCAACCGTATTGTATCTGGCCTCCTTGATTAAAGCTTTATACTTGTTATATTTTCCATCTTACAAAAACGATTCTTGCTCTCATCTTCCCAAGGCAACTTCTGTCAAATGTTATGACAGTTCTAAGACTAATACTTTCCCAATTTTCTTGGATGTTACAATGTGGTACTGTATATCTTTCTTCATCTTGAAGTTGAGTACAATTTCTTTTCTCACAATGTACCCGATTTAGTTCTGAAGGAGTGTATATATCGCCAAATGTGCCTTCCCATTTTGACAGAAAGGTGACATATTGCCATACTAGATTCATCATGTTATTTTGTTTCGTTTTGTGATATCTTTCGCAATTGTAATGCACAGTGAATGGAAATTTACATCATAATACTTGTTTGGTCCAAACCTACTTTTTTGTTTGTTTGGTATGCATCTGCAGGGACTCAAGCTCGTTCACCATGCCATTACTAGCTGTCCAGCATTCATATCCACAACCAGGCAAAAAACACCAAACAATTTCTATGATTAAACTTTATTCATGAAAACTTTCAGTTCATCTGTTACAACACATAAGCATACAATATTCCAAGACCACAATAAAAAATGTCATTATTGTAAAACCAATAAAAATACTTCAATTGTATCATATTACACTTTAACCACTGTACTTCACCTCAAAGGCTTTTTAAATGTTATTGTGACACCTCATGGGCAGAGGAGCGCAATTGGGAGGGTACAAGCCTTACCCCGGTGTGTGGAAAAGCAACCTAAAGACCAAATGTCATGACTGGGCAGACCTGGCTCTAAGCCTTGATTAGCAACTGATCTAGGATCAAAACTCTGACAGGTGGAGCATTGCTTTGCTGATCCAGCAGCTTCTGAGGCTCGTCTCGTCCAGATGAGGAGGCGTTATTTTTCCTATGGGGCAAACTATGCAAGCCGAAAGAGGGATCATGCTGCATGGGCAACACATGATCTCTATACTTTAGCCCAGGCTTTGTGCTATGGAGAGATATAACTCCATCCCTTGTCTTAACCGGTCTCGGAATCAAAGTGAGAGGTAGCAGTTACAGGTTATAAGTTCTTGTCAATGGTCGTAGACCTGGAGTGCCACTGACAGTGGGAGACACTTTTAGACGGGCATCGCGTGATCTTACCCAGACTTTGTACTGTGGAGGGGTTACATTCACTACCGCCATGGGGTCTTTTTTAGGGGGCCATTGGGGCCAATGGGGCCATTGTGCCTTTTTTTATTTAAAAGCAATGCAACAACTATCATCTGTCAAATCTTCAAGGTGCCAGCCAGCTATCTAAAAAAAAAAAAACATAAAAAACAATACATATATGTCAAATAAAGATATTTGAAAATTAAAAAAATGATACAACCGATCCACGAAACTGAATCTAACAATGCACTGACAATGCTTTATGGGTCAGGCTTAAAGACAAGGAAAAAAAAAAACAACTCTATGAACATACAAATCAATTTTCAGACCTTGAAGAACACATCGTAAATTACCAAAGCCCACAGTAAAACAATGGTCTATCACCAAAGTCCACAGAGGCCAAAGCTACAAGTAAAACATCAGTCACAAGTAAGACACTGGACTATGAATGAAGTCCAAGGAGGCTAAAGTCATGAGTAAAACAATGGTATCAAATATGGAGGTGGCTGAGAAAGAGTGGCTTATGAATGAAACTCAGGGACCAAATGTCACAGTAAAACAGTCTATCAACAAAGACAAAACCAATGGTTTTTGAGCACTGCATGACAGCTTACTGGTCACCGACATATAGTGTATAGGAGACCCACCTAACCTGGACAGAATATTGTCTCTATAGCATATTGCTGGCATCTCACATAAAACTAAGTACATGCAAAGATAAATACCAGTCCAACATTTCTAATGCTTAAATGCCATGAATTGGGGGGGGGGGGGGGGGGGGGGGGGGGGGGGGAAGAGAGAGAGAGAGAGAGAGAGAGAGAGAGAGAGAGAGACAATTACCATTACTTTGGATTAACTTTGGCTAATGAGCTATCACACAGCTGTGTAGATAGACATGGCATAGTAGTGCAGAGAGTACTTCTTCTTCTACATTCATCCGGAGTTGTTTTTTTCAGACGCGATTGCGTTGTGCCTGTTTACAACAGAGCTGCGTTCTTGCGCCGTTAGGCCGATACATCAGACTTCTGCGGGCGTTTATTGACAAAGTTAACCTTCCTGGGGGATTTGTAGGACGTTTGACTCTCACTGTTGTGGTGTTATCCCCCATCCTAGCTGGCCCATTTAGAACATCACGGTCAGCCCTCAAGGGAAGGCAGGGGCAAGCTGCGGGCATTCCCCACCATCCAAGGAGGCTTCTATAATTGCAGAGCCGATGCATAGCGCCTCTAGTATTGGGCTCACCCAAGGAATCGTTACGTCCTGCTTAGCCTCACTTCTGTATATTGGGCCCTCCGGTCACCGTTTCCTCCGGAAACCAGAAGAATGCAGTCTGCAGATGACATCCACACAATGAGCTTTCGATTCGGACTGTCCACAATCATGGATTTGCTATCCAAGCAATATTCTATTTCGTGCCACTGGGACACTTTCAACTTTTGATGTCAGCTTCTAACTAGCTATCAAGGAGGGCAATAATGATGTATGTGGATACAGATAGCAGGGTTCAGTATGACAAAACCCATCTTGCTTCTGTCTCATGCTCACAATATTATAACAAGATATTCAACTAACAGCTGCCAATCACACAATTCACATCAGTTTTCAGACTTCACAGCAGGTGATCATGTAAAAATATTCAAAAAGTGAAAACATTCTTTTCTGTGATAAATTATAGATTGACGAAATCTGAAATCTTATAAAGACAATACAATGAAATTCTTCTAAGTATATATTGCATGAACCATGTAAAGTGGGTGGGTGGGGGGCAACCAGATAAAAAGCAGTGACAATTAGATGAGGAAAAGACCTATAAACATATTTCAGGTTTTCCTCCATTCATATAGTGAAATTTAATAATATAAACATATTGGTGCTGCTGCAATTCATCGTTAATCACTCACTCGCATCATTCCATTGAATTATCACACCTACCCCTAGAAGTGATTACACACACACACATACACAAATATGTTTAGTTTAAACCACCAGGATATTTTAGATTGAAGTTCCTGCAACCGAAATTTTAGCACATATTGTTTTTGTAATAATTTGGAAGCCTCGTTCTCTTGCAATTTAATTTTCTTTTCTAAGTTTAAAATATGTGAAGTTGCCTCTCTTAAAATGCGGAATTTGGAAGCTGTAGCATTGGATGAAATTCTTGGTACTTTATCTCTGAGGTCAGTGAACAGTCCTGCAAGTTCTTGCCGGTGGTTGCGTTCTAATTGATTGTTCCCCTGAAAGTTCACGTTGGTGCTAGTGCTTGGCACTGGAGTATATGTGGATTGTGACTGCGCTGTGGTTGTGTCATTCAGGACTAGTTTACGTTTCCGTCCAGCGACAGAGTTGCTGGCTGTAGAGTATTCAGTCTCAGATTTTGAGAATGAAGGCAGAGATGCACTTGTGCTGGCATGTCCAGTCCCAGCTGATTGCTTCACACTTCCCCGAGGCCTGCATGCGGGTAGTGGTACGTTGAACACATGACCATTGCACACCACGTTGGTCTTAGCTTTGGTTGATTGAGATGTGCTTGCAGTAGAAGTACTTGGAATACTGTTGTCAAACTCGTCTGATGAACATGAAGAATTGATAGTTGCCTCTACTGTCTCAATGTCCATATCAATGTCATTACCTGTGAACACAGGAATACTATCGTCGCATTCGTCTGATGAACATGAAGAATTGATAGTTGCCTCTACTGTCTCAATGTCCACATCAATGTCATTACCCGTGAACACAGGAATACTGTCGTCCCATTCGTCTGATGAACATGAAGAATAGATAGTTGCCTCTACTGTCTCAATGTCTACATCACTGTCGTTACTTGTGACCACAAGAACGGAGTTGCTGGCTGTAGTGTTTTCAGTCTCTGAGTTTGAGCACGAAGGCAGAGATGCACTTGCGCTGGCATGTCCAGTCCCCGCTGATTGCTTCACACTTCCCCAAGGCCTGCCTGCGGGTAGTGGTACGTTGAACACATGACAATTGCACACCACGTTGTTCTTAGCTTTGGTTGAATGAGATGTGCTCGCAGTAGAAGTACTTGGAATACTGTCTTCACATTCGTCCGATGAACATGAAGAATTGATAGTTGCCTCTACTGTGTCAATGTCCACATCAATGTCATTACCTGTGAACACAGGAATACTGTTGTCAAACTCTTCTGATGAATATGAAGAATTGATAGTTGCCTCTACTGTCTCAATGTCTACATCACTGTCGTTACCTGTGATCACAAGAACAGAGTTGCTGGCTGTAGTGTTTTCAGTCTCTGAGTTTGAGCACGAAGGCAGAGATGCACTTGCGCTGGCATGTCCAGTCCCCGCTGATTGCTTCACACTTCCCCAAGGCCTGCCTGCGGGTAGTGGTACGTTGAACACATGACAATTGCACACCACGTTGTTCTTAGATTTGGTTGAATGAGATGTGCTCGCAGTAGAAGTACTTGGAATACTGTCGTCACATTCGTCTGATGAACATGAAGAATTGATAGTTGCCTCTACTGTGTCAATGTCCACATCAATGTCATTACCTGTGAACACAGGAATACTGTTGTCAAACTCTTCTGATGAATATGAAGAATTGATAGTTGCCTCTACTGTCTCAATGTCTACATCACTGTCGTTACCTGTGACCACAAGAACAGAGTTGCTGGCTGTAGTGTTTTCAGTCTCTGAGTTTGAGCACGAAGGCAGAGATGCACTTGCGCTGGCATGTCCAGTCCCCGCTGATTGCTTCACACTTCCCCAAGGCCTGCCTGCGGGTAGTGGTGCGTTGAACACATGACAATTGCACACCATGTTGTTCTTAGCCTTGGTTGAATGAGATGTGCTCGCAGTAGAAGTACTTGGAATACTGTCGTCACATTTGTCCGATAAACATGAAGAATTGATAGTTGCCTCTACTGGCTCAATGTCCACATCACTGTCGTTACCTGTGACCACAAGAACAGAGTTGCTGGCTGCAGTGTTTTCAGTCTCTGAGTTTGAGCACGAAGGCAGAGATGCACTTGCGCTGGCATGTCCAGTCCCCGCTGATTGCTTCACACTTCCCCAAGGCCTGCCTGCGGGTAGTGGTACATTGAACACATGACAATTGCACACCACGTTGTTCTTAGCTTTGGTTGAATGAGATGTGCTCGCAGTAGAAGAACTTGGAATACTGTCGTCACATTCGTCCGATGAACATGAAGAATTGATAGTTGCCTCTACTGGCTCAATGTCCACATCACTGTCGTTACCTGTGACCACAAGAACAGAGTTGCTGGCTGCAGTGTTTTCAGTCTACTGAGTTTGAGCACGAAGGCAGAGATGAACTTGCGCTGGCATGTCCAGTCCCCGCTGATTGCTTCACACTTCCCCAAGGCCTGCCTGCGGGTAGTGGTACATTGAACACATGACAATTACACACCACGTTGTTCTTAGCTTTAGGTTGAATGAGATGTGCTTGCAGTAGAAGTACTTGGAATACTGTCGTCACATTGTCCGATGAACATGAAGAATTGATAGTTGCCTCTACTGACTCAATGTCCACATCATTGTCGTTACCTGTAACCACAAGAACAGAGTTGCTGGCTGTAGTGTTTTCAGTCTCTGAGTTTGAGCACGAAGGCAGAGATGCACTTGCGCTGGCATGTCCAGTCCCCGCTGATTGCTTCACACTTCCCCAGGGCCTGCCTGCGGGTAGTGGTACGTTGAACACATGACCATTGCACACCACGTTGTTCTTAGCTATGGTTGATTGAGATGTGCTCGCAGTAGAAGTACTTGGAATACTGTTGACAAACTTGTCTGTTGAACATGAAGGATTTATAGTTGCCTCTACTGTCTCAATGTCCACCTCACTCTCATCATCTGTGAATACAAGAACAAGTAAATTAACACCACTGAATACATTTATGTTCACATGTTAACGTTTTATACAGAACCTATACTTTTGTACGTATGTGAAACAGGGACAATAAGCAGACAATATGAAAGAGTTGATATTTTGTGGTGAAATGTCCGAAACTCCACATCAGTGTTTCTACCAAACCATTTTAGTTCCTCTGTTCTGTGCATCACAGTAAGAGAGAGTGCACTGAATAGATGCCCAGTGAATATCAAGAAAACAGTAACAATGGTGATATTGAAGAAAAAAGTGACACCAAAATGTGAAATGGAAATAAATTCTTAACCAAGTGGATAATTTTAAACACCTAGGGGCAATTATAACATCAGAAGCAAGATGCACAAAAGAGATTAAGAACAGAATGGGGCAGGCAAAAGCTGCATTTCAGAAAATGAAGAGTATCCTATGCCATAAGTCACTATCACTGAATGTAAGAAAGAGAGCGCTGAAATGCAATATAGAACACGTTTTGCTGTATGGCAGTAAATTTTGGAATGTAAATGAACAAATTAGGAAGAACTTGGAAGCAACAGAGATGTGGTTCCTGCGATGCATGTTGCAAATTCATTGTACTGACAAGAGTAACTAACGACTGCATGAAATTGGCTAATGAAATTATTCAACAAAATATTCAACAATAAGAATGAGACAAACAGCTTTCTTTGGTCATGCGATGAGAACAGAGGCGATGGATAACATCATGACAACTGGAAAGATAAAGGGGAAGAGATACAGGGGTAGACCAATAGAAATTATGTCTGATGGATAGAGTCGGTGGCATGGAGAAATATCATCAGCAGAGTTGATCCAGAACACCAAAGACTGAGATTTGTGGAGAGACATGAATGCCTATGCCAGCTGCAAGACACTTGATTAATGGATTTGTACGAACATATCTGTGTTAGAGCAACTGGGTAGAATGAGTCAGTTCTTTATCTCAGCTCCACATTAGCGTTTCTCTCAAACCATGTTAGTTCCTCTGGTCTGTGCAGGCAACATTTAGTGAATGTGTCTTGTTTATGGTAACTCTCAAAGTTTCTGAACCATGCCGCTGTATTGATTTAACTGTAGTGTTCTTCTTCTTCTTCTTCTGCGTTCATCCGGAGTTTATTTTCGGATGTGATTGCGTTGTGCCTGTTTACAGCAGAGTTGCGTTCTTGCGCCGTTAGGTCGACACATCCGACTTCTGCGGGTAGTGTTCAATATCCTAAGTTTAGTAATAGGTTTAATTTCCATTGACTTCAACAACTTTCCAAGTGTGATGAAAGCTCCTCTTACCTATTGTATCCACATTTTAATATCCGTTTCCCTTCCTTGAAAGTTACAATTTCTGACTTTTCATTAAGTAGTAGGTAAAGGATCTAGTACATGCCTTAAGTGGCACATGACATATGATGCTAGACCAAAAAGCACTCTATGGGTGATATCTTCAGAATCACAACATCTCTACTTCCCTAGACATCTCCTCAGGACCAATATTTGGCTAGGTTGAGCTTGGAGCTCAGACCAATCCAAAAAAATATTGGAACCTAGTGTAGATTGAACCCATGACCACCGAACTACTACCATAGCTCGGCTTCCTGGCCAAAATACTGAATTAAGCAAATGGTGTGTTATAAATGTGGACAGGAGCATCCTGAGTCAACAAGTTGTATACCTTGAACGAGTCTATAAGCATAATAGGTGAAGCCAGACTGAGAGGTCAACTCCACAATGCAAATCACTAAGTCTAAAGTGAAGCAAGAGGAAAGGTCCAATTATAGGATACCCCCCCCCCCCCCCCAATCAGAGCACCACCTTAGTAAACTGATGCATAATACATTCATTATTGAAGAACGAAAGATGAGTGATTGGAAGGGCCGAATGTAAGATGGGCCTGCGTGCTTACCCTTTGAAAATAAAGTCTTTCATTCGTTTGTTCTCTCTCTCCATATATCTCCATTTCTCTCTCCCAGAGAGAGGGGGAGAGGGAGAAATAGGGAGAGAGAAGGGGATACAGAGAGGGGCAGAGAGAGGGAGAGACTTATGACATGTCCACTCTGTGGGTCATGTTGTCAGTCCCATGCTGTCCACTCTTGGTAACCATTTTAGGTTGGGAGCCCAGGTTCTATCATTTAAAAAATCTGAATCCTCCCAGCTAAGGATGGAACCCATGACCACATGGTCGGTAAGTGAGTGTCTAGCCACTACACTACCACGACTCATAAAAATATGTAAAAATAAAATTACCTGTAGCAAGAACGTTGGTCTCAATGTCTGGAACTAAACGGTCGCTAGAGCTATCGATATTCGTTTCACTTTGTGGAATACGACGACTGGATACAGGCTGCTGAGGACCGTTTGTCTCGTTCTGTACATGCCCAGGCCTGTTATTGGATACTGCAGGTGACTGGAAACGAGGACGGTTATCAGAATGACTAATCAAATCATGTGCTGGAATGCTCTGCGAGAGTGTCTCGGTCGGTCTGCCAGATGCTGGCACAACAATAATAATAATTTCTACATTTCTACGTGTAGGCATGGTGGATGCATTTCCTGGGTAATCCATGTATGGTCTTAAATCCACCACGTCTTCATTATCAGGTAAGTCACAATCATCATCAGAATTAGTCTGGGTGTGACTATTGAAGGAAACTGCTGGTGATGGAAGCTGGTCCACTGATGGCATTAGCGCCCACCCCGGCATCATCTCGTTATGTCTAGAGTTGTGGTAGAATGAATTAATATTTATGCCAGATGCCTGCAACAAAACAAAACGATCTGTTAAGAAGAAATTAGATGTGGAAATGTCGGTTGTGATTAGAACGATCACATCATAAGTCAAGAATAAACAACAGTGAGTACTAGAAAGGAAAATAATGGGGACATGAGGAAAGGATAGACCAGAAAACATTTATAAAACAAGGTTACACAAATCCATCAAAGAGGACATACATGAAGTTACAGAGAGCAGCAAAAGCAGCTGTGGAATGAAATGATCAGTGAGTCAGATTAATGGCCAGGCTGATAAGATACATTTTTATTTTTATACAAAAAGTAAGATCTTAGTCAGATATGACTAGCTACAGTATAACAGTAGACTGTATCACCTGCTGTCTGTTAAGAGTCGATTGTTGGGTGACGCTGACCAAACCCGACACCCCACATTGTGCCAATGGCTTCAGGTGGAGGAGCGCAATTGGAAAGGTACAAGAAATGCAACCTAAAGACTATATGTTATGGCAGGGCAGACCAGGCCCTAAGCCTAGGTCCGCAACTGGTCTAGGATGGAAGCTACGGCAGGCGGGCAGTTAGAGCATTACTTTGTTGATAGCGGCAGCTTTTGCAGTTTGTCTTGTTCCAGGCGTAATGGTGTCACCTTTTTCCTTTGGAGTAAACTAGGCAGGCTGAGAGATGGACCATGCTACATAGGCAAAACATGGCCTCCAAATTCAACCCAAGCCATGTGCTATGGAGAAGTATAACTCCATTTTACAAACTATTATCTATCAAGATGGCGCACAGCACCATTACATACACAAAGAAAATATAATTCTTTGGAGATAAAATTATAAAATGAGCAAAAGTCGTAACCACCACAAATAGTCGCCCATGAGATGTGATAAGGGGGGTTGGGGGTGTAAGTGACTTGGGACAGCACCAAACAGTTACTAATTTTAAGCCTAAGAAGCACCATAGGACACAACTACAAATTTAATGTGTCTTTTATTTAATAATGCCTAACCGAGAATAGGCTAGAGCCTGTTGACAATGAAATACCAAACACCTGGAGAAAGCAGAGCCACCCTAGGCCTAACCTAAGCCTACCCGTATGTAGGAAGAAATTTTTTTTTTTTACTAAACTATCCCTTTACACGCCCGTAAGTCACATGGAACATCTGTTAGGTCTATATATTTAATGGGCCAACTGGTGGATGATGTCAGTACCACGTCAGGCCACCTTAACTTCTCAAGACATGTCCTGGCACCCATTTTAGGCCAGCCTATGTGCTGTGCATATTCATGACCTGGCTAATAATAATAATCATCTCCGGCCGATGTGAAGTCCCAGTACCGGTCCCGCACACCTGTTGGTTTCAGAGCTTCAGAAGGGTAAGGACAGTTCTGCAACAGTCCCGTGGAAATTGTACCTTGCTACTGGGCCGGTAGAACTATCTCTATGACAACCTCATTCACATAGATTCAAGCCCTTTTTAGGGCTTAAGTGACATGAACGCCAAAGTACAAATGAGATTGAGAAAGTTGAAACAGAGTAATAACGATTAACAGTGTACTCTGCAAATGTAATGTAACAGTTACTGGGGTTATCCACTGACATTCCAGGGCACGAAGAGAATTGCTCTATATCCTAGCACTGAGATGAAGTGACAAGCACACTTTCAGTCCGAATTCCATACACATCCAGTATTTACACCAACAACAGAAATTTCTGAGATTTTATGACAGGGCGGCTTGGTGTGAGTTGGGGACCAAGGCCTCAATGGAAGGCACAATAAAATAGAAAATACCCAACTACTAAATTACGATTTGCAGATTCGAGGCCATTCCAGTGACCTGTTTTCTTAACCCATAGGCATAGATACGGCAAGAGTTTAGCAAAGTTAAGTACTTACCGCCACGACGGTAGCAGCAAATCGTAATCTTAGGATAGGAGTTTTCCTCCGTATCCCAAAGTGCGGGTCACGAATTCCGAGCACACGGTGAGGGAACGCCTACTAAAACATTGCCGAGAAGTGACATATATAATACATATAATGCCTATATTGGTTAAAATATGTTTAATAAGTATTAAAGCACTCTTCCGAATAACGGTCCTAAATAGGGACTTTCAGTCCGAATTCCATACACATCCAGTATTTACACCAACAACAGAAATTTCTGAGATTTTATGACAGGGCGGCTTGGTGTGAGTTGGGGACCAAGGCCTCAATGGAAGGCACAATAAAATAGAAAATACCCAACTACTAAATTACGATTTGCAGATTCGAGGCCATTCCAGTGACCTGTTTTCTTAACCCATAGGCATAGATACGGCAAGAGTTTAGCAAAGTTAAGTACTTACCGCCACGACGGTAGCAGCAAATCGTAATCTTAGGATAGGAGTTTTCCTCCGTATCCCAAAGTGCGGGTCACGAATTCCGAGCACACGGTGAGGGAACACCTACTAAAACATTGCCGAGAAGTGACATATATAATACATATAATGCCTATATTGGTTAAAATATGTTTAATAAGTATTAAAGCACTCTTCCGAATAACGGTCCTAAATAGGGACATAACTCTGTAGTGTAAAAAGTATCCCTTACAGGGCCTCATTATTTAATGTGACATGGACTGCTAGACTGATCGATGGATGCAATAAATGTTTCCTGGGCTCGGAGGGCCCTGACTGTTGTCGGAGTATTTCTATTTCCACATATAACATAGGTATATTCTCCAGCGACTGTGAGGGCCCTGTGGGCCCAAAAACATCTATTGCATCCATCGATCGATCTAGCTGTTCATGTCACATTGAACCATAAGTGATCAACAACACATTCAATGCTCGTTCTGATATGTACAATTGTTTCACAAAGAACATGCTTTCGGACAGTATTTACAACTTATGTGCCACAATTTCCACATATAACTGTGAAATATTATCGGTACGTAATTCCATTTTCTCAATTCTATATTTTAGTTCGTAGCATTTAATATGTGTTTTTTTATTGTATCACCTAATGAGGCCCTGTAAGGGATGCTATTTACACTACAGAGTTATGTCCCCATTTAGAACCGTTATTCGGAAGATTGCCAGTATTCTTTTTCTTCTTCTTCTTCTTCAGCATTCCGAGCCATTGAGGTTCTTTGCTGCAGATACAATCTGTCTCCATTCGTCTCTCTGGTTGACCATCTCTTGCCAGTCGATGATTCCAAGTGCTTGTAGGTGTCACGAGCTCGCCATGAGTTAACCAGATAATAATACCGACGTTTGCGTGGCGTATATTTTCTAGGCCACAACAGTCGTACTAACAGAGTAAACACAGCTGCACAGGTTACATCGTGTCAGCCCATAAACACATTTGGTGGTGAGTGAGAAGGAATGGATACATCGAGTTGGCAGTTCATTAACAGTTAGAATCACATATGATTGTCGGCTTAGGATATGGAATGGTTCCGTTTGTCATCTATACTGCCGGACATCAGACGGAAATGGCTGCTGGGATTGTCACCACGGAACAGAAGATTGACAGTTTATCAACAGGTCGGAAGTGCCCGACTAGGGAGAAAACAGTGCATCTGTCAATTCTTGGTTTCCGGCACATCGAGAGGATTGACGGGGTTATTTGCAACTCTTTGTTGTAACTCGACAGAAACTCGCTGGCTTGTGTGAGAATCTAAACTATTACTGACAACTTTGACAGGACTAAAGCCAGGAAAATGGATTCTTGACAAGGAATGATCTGCCACTGTGCCACCTGTGTGGGGGCATAAAGGATAACGTCACGTGGCCAACTTTGGTAGTTTGCCATATAAACCCGAGTTGGGATCAACTAGGGTGGACTTGAAAAATGCTCTAGTCAGAGTGCCAGGGCACTGCAGTGCTTAGTGGAAATAATATCTACCGTGTGTTAATTAGTGACTTAATTTTGCACGTGCCTATAATGGCAGATGTAGATATGATTGATAGGACTGCAGTAGTGCCATTTAAGGTATAACCTATTATGATATATTCGTTATAATTACTTTAGGCAGTAGCCTTGTTAAACTATAGTGTGATGATTAGCACTGTTAGTGGAAACTAGCTAGAGTAGTGAAGTGATACTTGGCTCTGTTAGCTAAAATAGATTAGTGAAGTGTTGATAAGCTTTACTAGTTGAGAATTGAGTAATGAGGGATAATTGGGATCTTCCCGTAGGTGTCCCTGGTGGGCGGGGTTCCGCATTCTGTTTGCTGATTTTTTCTTTGTCATAGCCTGATTCGGCTCTAGGTGGGTAGCTAATCTGCTCTATGACTAAGTCTAGTTAGCTAAAGATCATTAAGCAAGGTGATAGGCTTACACTCAGCCGAAGGGATCAGTGACTAGTACTATCACCAGATGTGTTGTTTCTATCCTAGGTTCCCTACCAGATCCAAGGAAACTCTACAAGTTTTGGGAAAGAATTAAAAAACCCATTCTGAAGAACACCAGTTCAAGAGTCAATAAAGTTGCATACAGAAACGTAACTTACGCTAGAAGGAAATTGATTCATCAAAGAGAGTGATGCATACTGATGCACCACACAGCATCAGACAGTAGTAACGAACCGAGAACCGGCTAAGAGTACCTAGTGTTAGTACAGTAACAATTAACATTAGTAATTAGCACTTATGGACTGAATGGTTCAATGTGCAACGAGGATGATCTGTCGACTAACTAACTAACTTACTGCGTACACACTACAAAAGACTTGTGCAGTTTGTTAAGGAACGTTAGGAACGGACATTGTGTAGAGTGCAACCGGTCCATGATTAACTGTTAATACCACCGGTGTCTATTTCGGATGTTCATGAAATTGGATTACCAGAGGTCTACAGAGGCAAAGCAGTATCCGGCAAGATGGTTTCGGCAACGGGTGAGAAGTACATGTTCTGACGTAACGTGCTGTGGTCTATCTTTGCTGGGATCAGGTGACTGGGTTGCTGTCTGAGAGTCAGAGTCTACACACTTTATAGAACACGTCACACATTTTCTTCACATACACGTCTCATATACGTTACACTTTTATTTTAATAAATTAATCTTTATTAATTTTTAGAAGCAAGAGTTGTTGAGTATGTTGCGTTGGGGAAGTATGAGAAGGGGGCATAGTACGACCGTGTGCGAGTGATAGGAAAAGGTGTCCATAGGCTGATGGAGTGTGTTGGACGGAAGCTGGTGGATTCTCCAGAATATTGAGAGGAAAAAATATTATAATGTGGGTGTCGGATCTCCTCACTCCAGGGACGACACTTTAAAGGAGGACACGACAGTAGGTCTCTATATATATTATCTCTCCACCGTCTTCTTGGTCTACCTCAGGGTCTACGGTCATTTATTTCCTGAGTGTAAACAAGTTTGGTTTCCCTATTATCTTCAATTCTTTCTATATGCCCCAGCCATTGCAGTCTAGAGTGCCAGTATTAAATTAATTAAAACTATCCCGGGAAGGTTAACCCGGTCAACAAATGCCCGCAGAAGTCGGATGTGTCGGCCTAACGGCGCAAGAACGCAGCTCTGCTGTAAACAGGCACAACGCAATCACGTAAAAAAAAAAACTGCGGATGAACGAAGAAGAAGAAGAAGAATTAAAACTATATAGTACATATGCTGGTCTCTCTGGCCGAGAGGCTACACGACTTTCTCCGTAATCACGTTTATCCACACAGGGTCTCGCAGCACGCGAGAATTGGAAGCGGTTCCACCCGCGCTGGTGACTTGCGGGATAATGAGCTGGCCGCTCAGAAAGTAATGTCAAACTACTGAGCGTAATCTTTACCAAGAGAAAGAGCTGAAAGATGCTGATGTTGACAGCGATGTCCTGTAAAGGATATGCAAATTTTATATATATATATATATATATATATTACATATAACAGTGCCAGTAGAAGCATGAGCAAATAGACAGCTGAAAATGCTAAATCTTGAGTGTGAGTACACAACAACCAGTAGTAAAAGTAGTCCCATTCTCATCATCAACACGTGCCATGCCGATAAGCGTGGGTGGTCATGTTTTGCCATCTCACACGATCACCAGAATCGTGGATCAACTAAATGTTCTTGTTTCGACCATACTACTTGCCCAAGCCATCCAGGTATTTACTTCTTTGTCTTCCCGTTGTTCTTTTCCCCTCAATCTTGCCTGTTGTCACCAAATTCTCCCAATTTATTTATTCTGACTGTCCAAAACATGGTGACTCCTAATTTCTGTAGTCAGTTCACATTTTTCATTTGTTTCTTATAGGACTTAGTCATTGGGTTGTTATCTAAGCTACGATATATGAGGTGAATGATCAGTTCCATTCCACGTCGTCTTTCTTTCCCAGGTAATTCCCAGAAAATTCTGAAGTTTAAAAAAAAAATGAAAATGGTATGAGTGTGGGTGAACGTAAACTTGCCAAGAATTCACAAACAGCCGTCCTGTCTGTAAAGAATGTGAAACTTTACTCTACAGATGGTGCTAGTCCAGTGGTTCTTAACCGGTGGGAGGGGGTGTTAGGGTTTCCAGGGGAGGGGGGGATTATTATTTCAAGATCACATTATTAATATTATAAGAACCAGTTACTTGATATTGTTTTTCCCTCTAAATTTTATAGTTCTGTACTTCTCGCCCTAATGAAATTCGTTTTATAACGTAAGTAGCCAGGACGTTTTATGTAGATGTCTAGACTTGTTCTAGTATATGTTATTAAATTTAGCTTCCATTTTTATGTATACTATGTAAGGGTGGGGGGTGGGGGTATAGGGAGGAAATTCGAAAGTTGGCGTTCTGAACATATGGTAAAGGGAGAGTTTATTCGTAAAGCTCTACGAATAAACAAAGCGTTTATTCGTAGAGCCCTACGAATAAACAAAGCGTTTATTCGCAGGGCCCTACGAATAGACACTTTGTTTATACATAGGGCCCTATGAATCGATACTTTATACTTAGTTGAAGTATGGCTGTTTAAATATCAGGCGAGTTTAAGAATTGTTAACTTGCGTTTCTATACACTTACTGTTTACAGGCATCCATCTTTGTTTACGTTACTGACCTACTATTTATGTCCTAATAATTCTGGTCCAAGCTGACAGTTAGTTAGTTAGTTAGTTAGTCGACAGATCATCCTCGTTGCACATCGAACCATTCAGTCCATAAGTGCTCGGATCCCCTCCTCAGCAAATCCTGCAGCGTGTAGCGGCTAACGACACCAGTTCTGTGTTGGTTTATCAATCTTCTTTGGCTTCCTGCGTAGTGTTCTTGTTTGGCCACCCCTCTTTTAATTTGCTGCTCCCGCAGTCTGGCCATTGTTGTAGATTCACAGTCATCACTTGGTTCTCGCAAAAGTCTCACTTCTCGTAGAGCATTCAGAATGTCAGCCTGGTCCATGGCGCGTCCGCCCTCCACAGTAGCCTCACCTGCGAGCTTGTCAGCCCGCTCATTTCCTTGTACTCCCGCATGACCTGGCACGAAGATGAAACTAATCTTTGCCAGCCGAGACCGCTTCAGAGGCAGCAACCATTCTCTTCCAAGCTGACAGTAATATGCGTCACCTCAGAGAGACATGATTAGGGTCGTTAGGCAATACAAACACCAGGCTTTCGACTGATTGCCCTCATGAATTAACAAATAAACAAGGAAATGCTACGGATATAAAGTGCAGGAAAACCTGGTTTATGTGAAGTGGGTTGAAAAGAGAGAAGAGAGAGGTAGATAATGAAGATAGTGTGCGAGACAGATATGTGAGATATGAGAAAGATGTGTTGAAAGACATAAAAAAGTGATAAAGACAAGAGAGAGAGAAGGGGAGGAGGGAGATAGAGAAGAAGAGAGAGAGATGTCTGTATGCCTCTCTATATGTCCGCCTGTCTGTATGCCTCTCTATTTGTCCACCTGCCTGGATGTCTCTCTACATGCCCGGATGTCTCTCTGTCTCTGTCTGTCCGTCCGTCTGACAGCCTGCGTGATTTCTTGTTCTCTATCAGCCTACTTGTATCTGTCCATTTGTATATATGTCTATCTGAATCTCTATCTAACAAACTGTCTGTCTGTCTTTCCATATGCATATGTATGTCTGGTTGACTCTGTGTGTGTATGTATGCGTGTGTCTGACTCTCTATCTGTCTGCCAGTTTATATCAGTTGTTTATTTGTCTCTATCTCTGACTGCCCCCCCCCCCTCTCTCTCTCTCTCGGCCGGTCAACCTGCCTGTTGAGAGTATTGCAGGGAGAGGTTGAAAGAGATGTACGAGCGAGTGTCTGGTTGGATCTAGCTACCCATCTACCTGCGTACCTACTATCCACCTACCTGCCTAGCTACCCACATACCTGCTTACTTAACTACCTACCTGCTTACTTAACTACCTACCTGTCTACCTCCCACCCTTCTACCTGCCTACTTAACCACTTTCGTGTCTATGAATATGAAAACTATGAATATTACAAAGAATTATCGCCGAATCAACGGAGTACGTGCTTTGTGCTCGATACTTTTGACAACAGCCAGCGGGGAGAGAATTAAGCGGAGGAGAAGAGGTAGGGGAGAGGGGGGAAGGAAAAGGAAGAAGAGGGCTGGAGCCAGAAGGGGTAGAAGGAAAACGGATCGTTTGGGACTCAAAAATGTGTGGGTTGGGTATTGGAATTGCCATAGTGCAAAGCAACGAGGACCAATACTGGAGAAACTGGTACTGGTTCGATACTGGTACTGGTTCGATACTGGTACTGGAAACTGGTACGAACGATTGACATTTGACTTTCATCCAATTAATTGCTGAACCATTATAAAAAAAATAAAAAATGGTCCGGAAAGGAAACGAACCTCGAGCTCCCGCCCATCAGGCGGGCGCACTATACACTATGCCACTGACGACACATTTTCCAATCAACGAAAATGTATAATATAGCCGCAAACTTACGTTAAATCACGTGACCAGCCATGCCCTACGAATAGACGCTTTGTTTATTCGTAGGGCTCTACGAATAGACACTTTGTCTATTCGTAGGGCTCTACGAATAGACACTTTGTCTATTCGTAGGGCTCTACGAATAGACACTTCGTATGGTAAAAGGGGGGGGGGGGGGAGGAGGGGGGGGAAATGGGGCCACACAAAAAAAAGGTTGAGAACCACTGTGCTAGTCGGTAAAATAATCATGTCTGGTGGGGATAGAAAGAACGTCCTAACGACCCACATACCACCGTAGCTTTACAGGTACTTGGCTATTAATTACTTTCCTCTGTTTGCTCCAGCAAACGCGAATCACTGATTACTGATTGCCGTTGTCAACTAACCCTAAACCTTAGATACAATTAATTTAAAGAAGTGTCTATTCGTAGGGCCCTGCGAATAAACAAAGCGTCTATTCACAGGGCACGGCTGGTCACGTGATTTAACGTAAGTTTGCGGCTATATTATACATTTTCATTGATTGGAAAATGTGTCGTCAGTGGCATAGTTGATAGTGCGCCCCCCTGATGGGCGGGAGCTCGAGGTTCGTTTCCTTGCCGGATATTTTTTTTTTTTAAAGTTGTTCAGCAATTAATTGGATGAAAGTCAAATGTCAATCGTTCGTTTCCTTGCCCGACAATGTTTTTATTTTTTATTTTTCAGCAATTCATTGGTTGAAAGTCAATCCTTCATCTCTTTGGGTATTTAGAATTGTGTTGTTTAAAGTGAGTGTAATTTAGTTAGTACCAGTTTCTCCAGTATTGGTCCTCATTGCTTTGCACTACGGCAATTCCAATACCCAACCCACACATTTTTGAGTCCCAAACGATCCGTTTTCCTTCTACCCCTTCTGGCTCCAGCCCTCTTCTTCCTTTTCCTTCCCCCCTCTCCCCTACCTCTTCTCCTCCGCTTCATTCTCTCCACGCTGGCTGTTGTCAAAAGTATCGAGCACAAAGCACGTACTCCGTTGATTCGGCGATAATTCTTTGTAATATTCATAGTTTTCATATTCATAGACACGAAAGTGGTTAAGTAGGCAGGTAGGTGAGTTGTTAGACAGATAGATCATTGGAGAGGCAGATATGTTGGTAGGTAGACAGGTAGGTAGTTAAGTAAGCAGGTATGTGGGTAGCTAGGCAGGTATGTGGATGAGTCGGTACGCAGGTAGATGGGTAGCTATAGTGTGTTTTTTTTTGGTTGCCTCAATATAAAATTCAATATCTCAGTAACGGGCTGAGATAAAATGATGAGATTTAGTATATAACGTTATCATTATGTCCACCCAACAAAAAAATTTTTGTTCTGGAGATTTTACAGCAGATTTCAAAGTTAGCTTATATACGGTATATTAATTATGACTTAAAGATTACGTCCATGATTTTAACAGTTTTACAGCTTCCCCAAGATTCGACCCAAATTATTCAAAATTTTCACGTGACTTTCGTTTTCAAACAAACAGCGCGAAGATTCAGAGGCGTCTCCAAATGTGGGTTCTTTCATGAAACGTGATTATATAAATAAACTAGCTGACAAGGCCCGGCTTCTGGCGGGGATCTATCTATCTATCTATCTATCTATCTATCTATCTATCTATCTATCTATCTATCTATCAATCTATCAATCTGTCTGTCTGTCTGTCTGCCTGCCTGCCTGCCTGCCTGCCTGCCTGCCTGCCTGTCTGAATGCCTGCCGGTCGGCTGACCCATCCACCGACCTACCGATATCTATCTATCTATCTATCTATCTATCTATCTATCTGCCTGCCAGCCCGACCACCCACCCACCTACAGACCGACCGACCTACCGATATCTATCTATCTATCTATCTATCTATCTATCTATCTGTCTGTCTGTCTGTCTGTCTGCCTGCCGGCCCACCCACCCACTCACCGACCGATCGACCGACGTACCGGTATCTATCTATCTACCTATCTATCTATCTAATCTATCTGTCTGTCTGTCTATCTGTCTGTCTGCCGGCCCACCCACCTACATACCGACCGACCGACCGACAGATATCTATCTATCCATCTATCTATCTATCTATCTATCTATCTATCTATCTATCTATCTATCTATCTATCTATCTATCTATCTGCCTGCCTGCCGGCCCGACCACCCACCCACCGACCGACCGACCTACCGATATCTATCTATCTATCTATCTATCTATCTATCTATCTGTCTATCTATCTATTTATCTATCTATCTATCTATCTATCTATCTATCTTTCTGCCTGCCTGCCAGCCCGACCACCCACCCACCGACAGACCGACCGACCTACCGATATCTATCTATCTATCTATCTATCTATCTATCTATCTATCTATCTGTCTGTCTGTCTGTCTGTCTGTCTGTCTGTCTGCCTGTCTGCCTGCCTGCCGGCCCGACCACCCACCCACCGACAGACCGACCGACCTACCGATATCAATCTATCTAATCTATCTGTCTGTCCTATCTATCTAATCTATCTGTCTGTCTGTCTGCCTGCATGCCCACCCACCCACTAACCGACCGACCTACCGATATCTATCTATCTATCTATCTATCTATCTATCTAATCTATCTGTCTGTCTGCCTGCCGACCCACCCACCCACCGACCGACCGAACCACCGACCGACCGATCCACCCACTCAGCCAGCCAGCCAGCCAGCCATCCATCCACCCACCTATCTTTCTGCCTACCTACCTACCTACCTTTCTGTCTGTCTGTCCGGGCCGCGTCATTCATTTTATTCGGAGACTGCCGAGGGTCGTCGCTGGAGCTACGGAGTTCGTGCTTTGTGCGACGCTTTCCGCGCTGCGGAAAGAAACTGAGCCATATGGGATAAAAACCCGGTGCAATGCAGCCGATTCTGTCGACTGTAAGCTACTTCTTTGATTGCACCCACTCCCATACGAATCCAGATACGCCTTTGTTTGTCATCTGAATTTGCAGGTCCTCATTACCGTAAACATAACTTTTTTAACAAGAAATCACTAGTTGTTAAGCAAAACATCAAAGGAATGATGCCGCTTTTAATGATATAAGTTGTTTTTGGACCTATCAAAGACATATTCCTTGGGTGGGGGTAAATATAAGACGGCTGGAAAAATTTCATAACGATGCAACAGACAGTTTTCAAAATAATTGATCTTGAATGAAGGCATAAATTTCCGGACAGACTATAGATCCAACCCGACACTCGCTCGTCGATCATCTGTGTTCCACCATGCCAATTCATACAATCTCTTTCACCTCATCCCTGCAATACTCTGAAACAGGCAGGTTGACCGGCCGAGCGACCGAGAGAGAGAGAGAGAGAGGAGAGAGAGAGAGAGAGAGAGAGAGAGAGAGGAGAGAGAGAGAGAGAGAGGCAGGCAGTCAGAGATAACAGACAAATAAACAACGGATATATAAACTGGCAGACAGACAGCAAACAGATAGAGAGTCAGACACACGCATACATACACACAGAGAGTCAACCAGACATACATATGCATATGGAAAGACAGACAGACAGTTTGTTAGATAGAGATTCAGATAGACATATATACAAATGGACAAAGCGTGAATAAACAAAGCCGGCCCTGCGAATAAACAAAGCGTTTATTCGCAAGGCCCTGCGAATAGACTCTCCCTTTAATTTAATTGACATCTTCTTATTTTAATATGTGAATACACTAACCACTAACCGTATAAGTAAATACTAAAATTAAACGAATAAGAAGCGCCAAGACAATAATAATTAATAGTAACACAGTAATTAAGAATTAATACTTCTACTAAGTTTAACTATAAAATACCAGCAGTTAATAAAATTCAGATTTAGAAAGCCATACATACTGCCATAGCTCATAACAAACGCCTATTTTTTAGTATTTATTTAGATGGGGGAGGTTCTTTCGACTACGCACACAATTTACTGGCAATAATTTACAATCTCCACAATAAAATTCAGTTACTAATCAACTTACAATCTTTCGATTTCTCAGATGAATCCTCTTCAGAGAAACTCCACCAAGAATGCCCAGCATTAATTACTGTTGACGCCTCACACACTTCTGGTTCTGGCTAGAGTATAGACACCAGGCTTCTCCCTCCATTCAGAGCAATCACTCCGCCTAGCCTCATTTCCGTATTCACACACATAATCATATTTACTTCACATTTAATAGTATTTCTATCTATAAAATAAAGATACTTTCCTTTAAAAAATTTTATATTTTATATTTATGAATCAATTTTGCAAATTATTAAATTACATGCGTTACAGTTATTTAGAAAGATTTTGTTGTTATTCTTTTGTGCGTAGGTATAACATGTTTTGGTGTGTGAGAAGAGCAGTTGGCGGGAAAGATTAAAGCGGAACATGAATATTAATGTGGACCTGGGCCAATGACTTTCAGCGAGAGAATATGGACACTTGTTGCTGGCGCTCAATGAACTGTGTTGTTAGGCGAAATCCTAGGCATTATTAGGCAAACACCCGCACGAATTCCCCAATGTGCCTAATTTACCTCTGTGTTTCTTTTAGTCTTCTTTCCTTTTCGTCTCTTGCTTATCAGTATGCGATAAGTACATATTTTTCATTTTCTTTTCACTGTTCGCATGTTCCCCCTCCCATCTATCCATTCTTCTCATTCAGTTATTATGTCTTAATGTAGTATGAAGTCGCTGTTGTGTCCTTCCCGTGTTCATATGTTGTCTTTTGTGCTGAACCCCAGTTCTATCTATCTATCTATCTATCTATCTATCTATCTATCTATTTGTCTGTCTAGCTAGATCCGTCCCATCCATGCTTCTTCTTCTTCTTCTACTTCTTCTTCTCCTCCTCCTCCGCCTCTTCTTCTTCTTCCACTTCGTTCTCATTTTCCTCTTTCCTTCTTGTTTTGTTTCTTTACTTCGTCTTCTACTTCTTTCATCCCCCCCTCCTCCGTTTACTACTACTACTACTACTACTACTACTACTACTACTACTACTACTTATTAAAAGATTATTCGGAAATTATTCTTTGTGGGATCTGCTTTCTTCAGGGAATGTATTAAAGGATTTGAATCTTTAAGTGAATTAATAAATAAATTAAAAGTACCCATGCAAGCTGGCACATTAATTATCACAACCATTATCCAGTTGACCCTTTGTTGCTCAGTGGACTATGACGTTTTGTGGACACAGGGTAGGCCAGACTGACGCGCGAAAAGCTTAATTGCCACGTTGTCAGACCCCGGGAAAAGTTGTTATCTTAATGTTTGAAACATTGTCTGGACATTGTGAGACGTAATGTTACGTAGTCGTCCAACTTTTGCCAAAACTGGGGTACAATGACGTGTTTCTGAAAGCATTTGAGGGAGAATTAAGCGTGTAGTAGAAGGCAAGATGGCTAAAAGGGTACACATTAAAAAAAAAATTGTATATTTTGACCTGCTTCTACCGTTTGGAGCTTTTAAAATGTCAAGATTAACTATTCAGCACTATCAGATGCTATTGAAGGAATGCTTACATGCAAATTAGGATACATTAAAACTGTACATAAATACGACGCTTGTAAAGAGGAATGTTATTAATAATTGTAAAGTAAAGCTCGTAAATAAATTCACATGTAATACTTAGCGCCCAGAGAAGCAAAAGAAAGAAGTAGAGACTAGAGCAGTGGTTCTCAACCGGTGGGGAATCCCCCCCCCCCCCCCAGGGGGAAATTTTAGGGTTTCCGGGGGGGGGGGTGGATTAAGATTATTCCAATATCGCGTTAATACAAGAACCGATTACTTGATATTGTTTTTCCCTTCATACTGTATGGATCTGTACGTCTCACCCTTTTAAAATTCAATTTATAAAGTAAGTAGACCCACAAATCATGTTTTATGTGGACGTCTAGACTTGTTTTAGTATGTGCTATTAAATTTAGCTTTGATCATTACGTATACTGTGTAGGGGCGGGGCGGGATTTTTAGATAGGAAATACGAAAGGGGGTAATGACGTTCTGAAAATATGGTGAAGTGGGGCACGAGCCAAATTTTTAGGTAGGAAATACGAAGGGGGGGGGGGGGGGTGACGTTCTGAAAACTATGGTGAAAGGGGGGGGGCACGGGCCAAAAAAGGTTGAGAACCACTGGACTAGAGGGTATGCTAGATACATACAGTTGAGATGGGTTCAGGCCCCGGTGAGGACCGGGATTTATTTACAAACTCCACGTGGACTTCCAGTAATAAAATTTCCCCTGGTCTCTGGGTAGTGAGATCGGACGCCCGTGTGTATTGTTGCGCACGTAAAAAATCTCTTGGCAGTTGGAAATCGAAAAAGAGTAGTCTAACGGCGCCGCCCGGGCAAAATTTCGAGTTAAAAATCTACCCAAGTATTTCAGGATCCTCGCCGATGCAACGGAGTTCGTGCATTGAGCTGAGTTTCTCCAGACTCAGGTTTGAGTTAGGAGGAAAACGGAGCACTTATGGGTTAAACCGTGTGCCGTGATGTTGATCCGACGACTAAACTAAACTAAACTAAACTAAACTAGTTGAGTTGTATGACACTCGTAGAAGTAGAAGAATGAAGTAGAGAACACGCTAGCTTTCAATTTTTAAGAGGGGGTCCAATGAAAAACTTTAATCTCGCGCGCGCGCGTGTGTGTGTGTGTGTGTGTTATGAATATGTTCAGAAAACGTAAAGAACAAATGTATCAATGTTCGATGTAGTCATCCCTGTTTTCAATGCAAGCTCTTCAGATCCGATAAAGTGCCTGTACAACAACAGCAACAGCAACAGCAACAACAACAACAACAACAAAATCTTAGTCGCGTGTGTAACCACAAGGGTCACAAAGTTAGTTAGCTCGTTCTGCGTTATTCACATTCTTCCAGAGTGCCATCAGAACATCTTCACCACATCAGAAGAACAGATAGACTCAGGTTTAGAGAGAATACAGCAGCAAGGGGTGGTCGACAGTCCTCAATCAAAGTTAAAACAGGATGGACATATAATCAGATTGCAATGGGCACCATTAGTATTGGAACTTTTCACTGACTGTTGAAGATGGGGACTGAGCGCTTATTGGAAAGCCCTAAGTGCAGTGATGTCGGCTATTGACTCAACTCAAATCATTAATAATTTCATAACCACGGAACCGTCAACATCGACTGGGACGGTCGCCTTTTGTCTAAGTACACTACTTTCTTCAGTGAGGTCACAGGTTCGAACCTGGAATTTCATGTCTGCAATCTTGACCAGACTGCCAGGTTATCAAATCAAAAGATGAAGCTAGGCAAGGGAGCTATGTCACCTACTGCCTGTAGTACCTTGTAGTGTAGAACAGGGAGAGGGGGGGGGGGGGGGGGTCTTGAGCCTAAGGAATTAAATCCTCCTGGCTAGTGCAGTCGCCGTGAACTGTCCAGGTTGGAGCTAGCTGCCATACGCCGAGAGAGATACTGGGTTAGTGAACCGAGCACTTATCGACTGAATGGCTCGACTTGTAGTGAGGATAGTGTGTCAATTAATTAATCTTTAAATTGTTGGACGCTATTTGAAATGAATCTGTTTACAATTGGTTGCCAGACTTTCCGGTTTTACTGGACAGTCCCCGTTTTTAATGACATAATTCACTGTTCCGAAAAATATTGTCTGGATATCTGTTTATCCCTTCAGTCAAATGATAGATCTAAGAAAATTGAACTCTTCGATTGACTTTAACTTTCGAATAGTACAGGGGGGGGGGGGGGGGGGGGGAATGAACAGTCTGATAGGCTAGCAAGGAATGCACCTCTTGGTGGTATTCTGCCTATGGACAAGAGGGAGGTGGTCGTGCGCTTGTGGGACCAGGTGGAGAAAGCGGAGGAACAGATTGAGAACCCATATGTGGAAAGAATGAGATTGCGGGGGATCGGCAGGGATTCTGGATGAATTTTAAAACAGAGGGAAGACCAGGAGAACTTTTAATCAGATAGCGGTGGGAACGATTAGTAGTATGACTCTTCGCTGGCTGTTGAGCGAGGGGACGGAGCACGAATGGGAATGTCCTGAGTGCAGTGATGTCGGTTCTTAACTCAACTCAACTCAACTCAACTCTTGTTCGATTTTCAGATGGTAGAACTGTTTTAAATGTCCGCACGTGCAAATGCTGTATCTGAGAGACGTTGGGGTAAACATTCATACAGTACTAATAGACGCGTCTATTACAGTCTCGGTTTCTCGAGGAAACAAGGGGAAGGAAGAGAAGTAAAATCTGGATGGCATAGTTGAGACAAGAACAGAGCTGATCCACGATTTTGGTGATCGTGTAAGATGTTGAAACATGACCGCTCACGCCTACCGGCATGGCACATCATGATGATAATGTATGCACAAGTGGCATTTCTTGTTAAACAAACGATCAGACAGAAAGATGGTCACCTCACCGCGGTATGCCATAATAGTTAATTTAAGAATTGAAACAACTGCACTCCGGACATTCCCACACACACCCACCTCTTTTTAATAGGGGAAATTTGGCATATGCTACAACAAAACTAGAATCCAGATGTTGAGGCTGTGACGGTAGACTTCTAATGATTCCAGGGTAGCACCGTCAAACATGCTGTATATGCAACTGATTCAAGAGTGTTTCAGAAAGTAGAAATGGCATGTTTCGGATGGTGCGGCCAGCATCGCTGGACGGGACGAAATTGCCATCACGTCATGGGTTTAAGCCCAGAGCTTGCAAGTGTGTGGGGTAATAAAAAGTGAAAGATGAGCAGATTTAGTCCCTTCTGCATGGAGACTATTTGATGATAAAGTATGATGCGGTGACTGTTCTCTGGGCGGAGATTGCATCTAAAGTCTAAACAGAGGGAGTGCCCATATCAGGAAAGACTGGCTAAGAAGGATGTAGGGGTCTGGAAGGAGGATATATTGAACGTTTCATTTGAATCATTCCAGATTAAACCCACAATCAGTACAATTGTATTACAATAGCTGCCAATAAATGTATCTTACTCTTAGTGAATCGACCAAGAAACAATCATGTTAAAAAAGAAATATAAATTCAATGGAGGCCTTTTTAAAAATGCTAAAAAAAAAACATTATTTAAACAGCCTATTGTACAATTACCAGCTGAACTAATTAAAGCAGGAGGAGAAGAAAGCATACACATATATCATGCATTATGTACAAAGATTTGGAAATATGGTATATGGCCAAAAGATTGGAAGAGAACTATCTTCATTCCAATACAAAAAGGGCAACCTGAAATTATGCACCAACTATAGAACTGTTGCCCTGATAAGTCATGCAAGTAAAATTCTACTAAAAGTCATAATGCGAAGACTTAGTAATGTAGTCAAGTGGTAAAAGAGAAAGGGAGACAATCATACAGACTGATGCTTCCTTCACTACGGTGCTAAGAGGTAAAGAGTAGTTCTGACTTCGTTACGGCCAAAGAAGAAAAATAGTGAAAAGAGAGAGAACCTCACACCGCCTCAACCAACAAAAAAAGATGATAGTAATTAGATAAGAAGATATACGAGATCTCAGGCAGGGGCCTCAACTCTGGACTGACTGTCATATTTGAGACCCAGACATTGGATTAAGGTGTTAGATTGTGGTAGAAATAGTGACTGTAAAAAGTAAAAACTAAAAGATACTAAACAAACAAATCAAGGACAAATAAACAAGCTCTTTATTTATTTCTTCTAACAGCACATTGCGTGTCAATAACAGATACAATAGACAACTGTATATATCAAATCACCACAGTGGGTAACCCCTAACCAATCAACAGCACTTAAGACAACAGGGTACACCAAGTACCACAACACAGGTGTTCCAAACAATGGCTGGTTAGACTGACACTATAAAGAACTTTGACACAAGCAACACTGCACAGACAATAAGGCACTACAAAAACATAGGTTACACAACATAAACCCCAAGACGCGACATAAACAAGAGTTGTGACACAATTTACTATCCCACCAAGAACCCAGGCCTGCTGACACTAACTAGTCAGCCGCTCAGTTTTGTCACAACATTAGTTGACACAGATCAACTCAGGGAATTGTTCCCACCTGACAACAACAGAACAGCACTGAACTGAAGGCCATGCTGCCCGCATCTCTCACCAGCACAAACCGACGTGGCTGGCTGCTACAAGGAAAAATGGCCTCGGGTCTTTGTTTCAAGTCGCGTTTCCGGCGTGGCCAGGTTTTTAACTCGAGATAGACCAAACCAAAATTCGTTGGTCAGGCGCTATCACATATCCAACCCCTTACTTTTTTTGTCGTCCCGACAAAAGAAATGTACCATCATATCTCCTCACCCCAACTATCTCTTTAAAAGTTACCATCTCAAAATTTCACCTCAAAATAAAATCATTGGTCTTCAGTAACCACATCAAAAAGTAAAATCACTAATCAAGCAAGCAAGTACTAACATCTACACATAAACCGTCATCAAAATGACAAAGGCAAAACAAATCTATGTCACATGTTACCTCCTCCAAAACCTAAACTGCTGGTTATATCCCTGAAGAGTACCACTAAAAAAATAGTCTTGTTCTTTTCATACATCACTTACAATGTGAAACAGTGTAGATTACATCACCAGGCATCAGTCAGTTCCAAATACCAATAATCTGAACACAAAAGTATAAACTATACTAACCCAGTTGTTGGTACTAATGACTAAAATAAAATATCAGTGATGAAAAATAGCTCTTCTGCTATAAGAGCACCAATCATAACAGAATGAATACAACCCTCACTTCTTACATAAAAATAAATAAACAAACATAAAAGCTACATAAACATTAAACAAGTAACCTTTATATTGGTTACTACTTCCCTTAACTCTGGAAATCCAACACAAAATGTATTTAAAAATAATACCATTTGTCTCTTCAAATATAAGCTTCCTGCAGCTACTGTGGTACCTAAATGACTTGTTTTCCTATCAACCTGTATCTCTACACTAAAAAGAACATTTCATCACGTGTCACCTGTAACCTGAATATAAACATAAAGGAAAATATACCGGGCCAACAAAACATTGTTATTTCAATAATATCCCACCTCATGAATTCACTCTGGAAGTTACTCTCTTACCTGGACATGATGGTAATGACAACACCACATGAACAACAGAACCACCCCTTTCACCTGGTCTGCCTGGTGTTCTTGCACTCTAAAAGAAAGACATGTCATCACATGACACCATCTACCTGCAATTATAATATATAAAAACAGCAAAACATAACTGCTAATTAACTAACTACACTAAGGCTGTCAATCCAAATGACTGGAACTCCTAAACAGATAGAAACAGTCTCTATCTTTCACAACCATGTCTAACGGGCAAAAGTTCTTGCTGGTGGTCTTTCACAATCCCCTTTTGCACAAAGTCACGAACTGACATATCGGTATGCAGAAAATTTTGCATCACACCAGTCACAAAACACTGACCATCTGTCACATCACTTTGACCATCTGTCACATCACTTTGACCATCTGTCACAAGTCTAACCCTCAAGTCACCCTCTAACTGTTCAGCCACACTGACACAAGGAGACTTCCATTGTCCCCTCCTCCTCCGCCTCTTCCTGCGAAAGAAATTTCTCCGGTTGCCACACATAACCATCCGGCTACCAGAAGTTGACACTGCACCCACCTGAACTGCTGGGGCTGATCCTTTAGAAGGATCAACCTGGGGCGGACTCTGTTGTCGCTTAAGGCCCTGCTGGTCTCGGTGGCTTACGTTGGCAAATGCTTTGCTACAATTGACTCCAGAGGGGTTCTGAATAACACCAACCCCTCTCTTCGGACACCTGTTTTGGAGGTGTGTGCGGCTTCGACAAACATTGCACCTCTTGCGTTGTACCTTGGGCTGCAGCAACGAATCAGCTAAGGCTCTCATCCGACCTAGCTTAGCTCGAAGTTCCTCCACCACCACATCATCATGCTGGACCCCTTGACACTGACCACTGGCATTAGGCCACCTCTCTGAACTGTAATCTTGACGTTCTACATATTGGTATGTACAGACTTCTGGAGCTAACGACACACCAGCCCATCGCATGGCCAAGTCTCTAACACAAAGGAAAGTCACTGACGGGTCATGCAATATCCTCTCCTCTGCCATTCTCCTGCTGAGAACATTATGTAGTTTTGCAACAAACCAGTCTCTTAGGATCACTGGATCCCAAGCAACCATGCCCCTCTTTCTCTGAGCTTCCAGCACCAAACGAAAGGCTTTGTGGACCCGGTGAGAGAAATCCATGATGGATTCCTCTGCATCTTGTGTTACTTGAAAGAAAGCCGCAGCCAGTTCCACCATGCTGCGCTGCTCTCCATATACCTGCTGAATGGTCTGCAGCATCTCCTCAGGGTCATTACAAGCTGACCTAAGTTCAAGTTCCGCCCACACACTGGGAGCAACACTTTCACAAATAATGTCCACTTTATCTTCATCGCACACCGCACCAGCCCTCCAGGCAGATCTCACCTTCCTCACATACTTCTCAACAGCTGGCCCACCTTGCCTGGCCAAAACAAGGTACTTCTATCTTCACAGGTGCCACTATGTACCTGACTTCACCAGTGGGCCCTGTGACTGTCAGGGGCACCAACTGGGAGGGGAACTACGGTCCCTAACGTTGAAGACAGAGCCATCTTTGCTCTGGATACGATACAGTGAAGGTGTACTAGGAGGCAATTTATCTGAGCCCACTCACCATACAGGGGACTCCTCTCTTGTGCAGGAATGCCCGGGGGTCTCAGCAGCAAACCTGGGTTCTAATGTCACAACTCAAAGACAATGGACACCACAAACATAAACACTGACCTATCACACAAAACAATCACTAGATACTAAAACAATCCTAACAGAACAATTCAAAGGCTGCCACAATATCTCGTCGGGGTCGCCATTTTGTAGTCGATGGTAAAAGAGAAAGGGAGACAATCATAAAGACTGATGCTTCCTTCACTACGGTGCTAAGAGGCAAAGAGTAGTTCTGACTTCGTTACGGCCAAAGAAGAAAAACAGTGAAAAGAGAGAGAACCTCACACCGCCTCAACCGACAAAAAAAGATGATAGTAATTAGATAAGAAGATATACGAGATCTCAGGCAGGGGCCTCAACTCTGGACTGACTGTCATATTTGAGACCCAGACATTGGATTAAGGTGTTAGATTGTGGTAGAAATAGTGACTGTAAAAAGTAAAAACTAAAAGATACTAAACAAACAAATCAAGGACAAATAAACAAGCTCTTTATTTATTTCTTCTAACAGCACATTGCGTGTCAATAACAGATACAATAGACAACTGTATATATCAAATCACCACAGTGGGTAACCCCTAACCAATCAACAGCACTTAAGACAACAGGGTACACCAAGTACCACAACACAGGTGTTCCAAACAATGGCTGGTTAGACTGACACTATAAAGAACTTTGACACAAGCAACACTGCACAGACAATAAGGCACTACAAAAACATAGGTTACACAACATAAACCCCAAGACGCGACATAAACAAGAGTTGTGACACAATTTACTATCCCACCAAGAACCCAGGCCTGCTGACACTAACTAGTCAGCCGCTCAGTTTTGTCACAACATTAGTTGACACAGATCAACTCAGGGAATTGTTCCCACCTGACAACAACAGAACAGCACTGAACTGAAGGCCATGCTGCCCGCATCTCTCACCAGCACAAACCGACGTGGCTGGCTGCTACAAGGAAAAATGGCCTCGGGTCTTTGTTTCAAGTCGCGTTTCCGGCGTGGCCAGGTTTTTAACTCGAGATAGACCAAACCAAAATTCGTTGGTCAGGCGCTATCACAGTAAGAAAATGGAAGAAGAGATTAACGTAGTTCAAGCTGGATTTAGACACGGAAGAGGAACAAGAGATCACATATTTAACATGCGTTTAATAATAGAGAAGTGCAGAGAATTTAATGTAAACCTATTCTCATGTTTTGTGGATTATTCAAAGGCATTTGACTGTGTACAGCATCAGAAACTTTGGGAAATCATGAGGAATATGGGCTTTCCTTCACATGTAGTACATCTCATAAAAATGCTATATCTAGACCAACAAGCAGCAGTTAGAATAGATGGCGAGACTTCAGATTGGTTTGACATCAAGCAAGGAGTCCGTCAGGGCTGCGTGCTGTCACCCTATTTGTTTAACCTGTATGCCGAAAATATAATGAGAAATGTAAGAGATGATATAAACAGGGAGCCATATGATGCCCTAAATATCGGCGGTCATGACATACCAGAGATTCGATATGCTGATGATACAGTATTACTATCCACAACACAGAATGGCATAGAAAACCTAATAGCCTCAACACAATTGAATAGTGAAAATCACAACTTATATCTTAACATAGCAAAAACTAAGATAATGCATACAGATAAAACTACTATGGAGAAAGAAATATACATTAATGGGGGGAAATTGGAGGTGGTGGAAAATTTTGAATATCTTGGGTCATTGATTACCAATAATGGTGACACAAAGAAAGAAATTAAACGGCGACTATCCATTGCTCTTCAAAGACTAAAACAGATGAATAAATTATGGTGTGGGACAGACAGAACTACAAAAATTAGATTTTTAAGAGCATGCATCTTTCCCATTGCAACATATGCCTGTGAGACATGGACACTTACTAAACAAGCTGAACAGCGCATACATGCCTTTGAATATAAATGTTATAGACGAGTTCTAAGAATATCTTGGGTAAAGAAAAGAACAAATGCATCCATACTTCAAGAGTTGAATATTGAGGAGGGATGGCTATTAAAGACGATAAAACAAAGACAATTGAAGTATTTTGGTCACTTGAAACGTCACGACAGTTTGGAGAGAACAATAATGGAAGGGTATATGCCTGGGAAGAGAGGAAGAGGAAGGCCGAAGAGAAGATGGGTGCAGGATGTGGCGGATGATCTCCAGATGGGTGTATCAGACGCGGGACATCTTGCTTGTGATCGAGAAGTTTTCCGGAAGGTTGTTATGGGAGCGAGGTTCTGCAAAGGACATGCTACTGAATGAATGAATGAATGAATTGTACAATTATTACCTTATAATCTTTATAAAATTACTCATAAAATATTTAAAAAAAATAAATAAAATAAAATAAAATATAAGAAAAGCCGGGCGTTTTAAAGGCTTTTTTTTTTTTTTAGCTTTGCCTGCCGGACAGAGAATATTACGCTAAAAAGGAGGACATGTCCTCTTTTTGCCGGACGTCTGGCAACCCTAGGTCTGGGTGATATTCAAAGCGTAGAGGAAAAACTAGGTGCTCTTGTATCACATTGATAATTATCATAACTAGAAATGTTCTGTGACTTTTAGAAAAACAATGAGTGTGTGTGGGGGGAGGGGGAGTTTCCGACTGCAGTGGTTTCAATTCTTAAATTAACCGTTGGGGCATATAGAAGAAATGTACAGGGTGTATTTTTAATGAGTGTGGGGGTTTTGTTGCATGAGTTCATAGAGGGTAAATACAGGGTGTATTTTTAATGACTGTGCTGTGTTTGACAGTATTGCCGATCCAAGTTTTGTATTTAACTATTAAGTTGCATGAACTTTACAGAGGGTGAATACAAAATTTGGACCGGCAATTTTCAAACACTGCGCAGTCATTAAAAATACACCCAGTACAAAACTTGGAACGGCAATATTGTCAAAAATCCCATAATCATTAAAAATACACCCTTTAATAATTCGCACGCTGCAGGAACTTGGTCGAGTGCAGACATGGGCGATCCATTGTTGTCTGATATTGTAATGGAACGAATATTGCCCAGCTGTTTACATTTAACACTTTCCTTTTTCCTCGGCTCCTCACCATTATGTACCATGCCGATAGGTGTGGACGGTCATAGTTCGCCATCTCACACGATAGTCAGTCTTTAATATGGACTTTATTTTTGGTCTCGATGTCACGTGTTTAAGCGATCGTGTTTCCCCGGAAATAAGACCTTATAATAAGCCCTAGCACGATTTTTCAGGACGTGTTTAAAATAAGACCTACCCCGAAAAATATGCCCTAGTGCAGTGATTCTCAATCTTTTTTGGCCCATGCCCCCCTTTACCATTTGTTCAGAACGTCATTCCCCCTCCCCCCCTTTGAATTTCCTCCCTATAAATCTCCCCCCCCCCATCCTTACACAGTATACATAAACATGGAAGCTAAATTTAATAACACATACTAGAACAAATCTAGACATCTAAATAAAACGTGATTTGCGGGTTTACTTACGTTATAAAACGAATTTCGTTAAGTACAGAACCGTAAAATTTAGTGGGAAAAACAATACCAAGTAACTGGTTCTTGTATTAATGCGAGCTTGAAATAATCTTAATTCTCCCCCCCCCCCCCTCTCCCCGGAAACCCTTAAATTCCTCACCGGTTGAGAACCACTGCCCTAGTGCATTTTTTTTAAAGCTAAAATTAATATGAGACCCGGTCTTATTTTCGGGGAAACACGGTATTTATATCTTTATCTTCCACTAGTCCTCCCCATCAATAGACAAATCAAACGTTCGACTTTTCTTTTTACATATCGGAATTCCACCAATTTCGTCAGTTGTCATCAAGAGTTCATCTCCGCATAACGTCTAGTTTTTCTAGTCTTTAAAATTTTCATGTAGTTATGACTGTCACATTTTTTTTTTTTTTTGTTTGTGTTTTTGAATGTTCTACGTCAGTGATATTCTTTGCATTCACCCCATACCCCAATCTCTATTCACATTAGAGCAGTGGTTCTCAATTTGTGGGGAATTTAAGCGTTTCCGGGAGGGGGCGGGGGAAAATTAAGATTATTTCAAGATCGCATTAATACAAGAACCAGTTACTTGATATTGTTTTCCCCTCTAAATTTTACGGTTCTGTACTTCTCGCCTTAATGAAATTCATTTTATAACGTAAGTAGACCCGCAAATCACGTGTCATGTACATGTCTAGACTTTGTTCTAGTATATGTTATTAAATTTAGCTTCCATTTTTATGTATACTATGTAATGATTGGGGGGGGGGGGGGGATTTATAGGGAAGAAATTCAAAGGGGGGGGGGGAGAGGGATAACGTTATGAACATATGGTAAAGGGGGGCATGAGCCAAAAAAGGTTGAGAACCACTGCATTAGAGGGTTCTCAGCTTGTTTGCTTAATATCCATGTGTATGGGTGTTTAATATAAATTTTACTTTAAAAAAAATTCTCGCTGCAATTGTGTGTGTGATTTTAAATTTAATTCTTCGAAACAATGTATTGCTTGTTTCTTTTTTGCCAAAAACGGGCAATTTCCCGCTTGTTTATGCTTCACCTAGACACCGCAAGGTATAAGAAGAACAAGTTGAGATGATGTGAGAATGTATTTCTGGTGTCAATTTAAGAGTATATGCTGTGTATGCCAAACAAATGGATTCATTGATTCATCTGTTAACTACATATTATATTGACATTGTGCATGCACCTGGCCAGATGCAACGTAATATGCCAGGCAGCACCTTATGTAACCCCAGTGTTGTATTTTTTTTAAATTTTAGGCCTCTTTGCCTAAAGGTGTTTATTTGTATATTTTCCATCTTACAAAAACGATTCTTGTTTTGATCTTCTCAAGACAACTTCTGTCAGATGTTATAATATTTCTAGGACTAAGAATTTCCCAGTTGTCTTCGATATTAAAATGCTGTATATCTTCTTCTTGAAGTTACAATTTGTTTTCTCACAATGTACCTGATTCAGTTCTGAAGGATTGTATATATCACTAATGTGCCTTCCCATTTGGACAGAAGGGTGACATACTGCCATACTAGATTCATCGCGTTACTTGTTTCGTTTACGGTATCATCCGCAATTGTAATGCAGTGATTTGAAACTCCTTTATAACACTAGTTAATCATGTTTGGCCTAAAATTTGGACTCCAAATCTACTTTTTTGTTTTGTTTGGTTGGACACTGTTAATTCTAACGCTAGTGGGTCAGTATGAACAATAACAGTATTTAACAGCATCAACAGGTTCATGTTCATCGCCTGTCTAGTATTCTTTCCACATAATACATCCACTCTTTCTGTTAATATCCCATATATTTCATGTATCATCTTTGTTCGAAGAGCGATCTTGTAATACCGAAGATGTCAGTACATTAGAACTTGTTTTCAGCACGATATTGTCAGCAGTTTAAAATAATACATCTCCACTGACTCAAGCTTGTTCACCGTGTCATTACTATCTGTCCGGCATTCATATCCACACACTTAAAGTTAGTCGCATATCCTTTAGAGGACATCGCATATTTTTGCTGTTGTTATCTCTTGGCAAGTTTTCCAAACCAATTTTAAAATCTGTTAGTGTTACTAGCAGATACGAACACCAAGGTGTCCATACTGTGGCCTTCGCCAAATCCGGAACTTTTATGGCAACTCATTTTCATTCAGTCTATGTAGTACTTTAATCACCATTCTGTCATTTCACCCTATTTGATTTTAGATATCCGTTAATGCCTCCCTTCACTACATTGCCCGGTCCATGACTCACAGACATAAAATGTAAACAATACTAAAGGATAACATAAATCTATATGTCTATATATTATATAACGTGATCTTCTGTGCTTTATATAATTTTTTGCCTTTATGATTCTATTCTAGAATTATATGTCGTATCTGTCACGCGGAAGACAACACAATGTTCCTACTTGTTTCATACCTCTGGATTGTTTCTATCATTAAAGTAGGTCTGTCTGCCCTGTCAGTTAACATGCTCACTCCTTATCTTGCCAGCCTTCTCTAACATACCTTGCCAACTTGCATGTCTAACAACCACAACCAGACAAAAAAACACCCAAAATATTTTTTTCTAATTTATTCATGAAAACTCTCAGTTCATCTGTTACAACACATAAGCATACAAACTTCCAAAAATTCCATTCTTGTGACAATTGTATTGTATTGTAGCTTTACTTTCCCTCAAAAGTTTCCAAGAAAAACAATAGTCCATGAATGACTCAAGGAAACCAAAGTTACATGTAAAACAATGTTAACAGTCTATGAATGACTCAAGGAAGCCAAAGTTACAAATAAAACAATGGTCCATGAATGAATCAAGGAAATCCAAAGTTACATGTAAAACAATGGTCTATGAATGACTCAAGGAAGCCAAAGTTACAAGTAAAATAATGGCCCATGAATGACTCAAGGAAGCCAAAGTTACATGTAAAACAATGGTTTATCATTGAAGCCCACAGAGACCAAAGTTACAAATAAAACAACATTAAGTTCAATGAGGATGGTCTAAGAACGAAGTTCACCAAGGCCAAATCTCGCAGTAAAACAATGGTATGAATGAAGCTGAGCGACCAAATCTCGCAGTAAAACCATGGTATGAATGAAGCTCAGCGACCAAATCTCACAGTAAAACCATGGTATGAATGAAGCTCAGCGACCAAATCTCACAGTAAAACAATGGTATGAATGAAGCTCAGTGACCAAATCTCGCATTAAAACCATGGTATGAATGAAGCTGAGTGACCAAATCTCACAGTAAAACAATGGTATGAATGAAGCTGAGGAATCAAATCCCGCAGTAAAACAATGGTATGAATGAAGCTCAGCGACCAAATCTCACAGTAAAACAATGGTATGAATGAAGATCACCGACCAAATCTCACAGTAAAACAATGGTATGAATGAAGCTATGGTATGAATGAAGCTGAGTGACCAAATCTTGCAGTAAAAAATGGGATGAATGAAGCTGAGTGACCAAACCTTGCAGTAAAACAATGGTATGAATGAAGCTGACTGACCAAATCTCACAGTAAAACAATGGTATGAATGAAGCTCAGCAACCAAACCTTGCAGTAAAACAATGGTATAAATGAAGCTCAGCGACCAAACCTCGCAGTAAAACAATCTATCAACTGCATAACAGCTTACATGTCCCTCGCTTATAGTTTACGTGAGACCAACCTATCCTGAACAGAAAACAGTTTGTATAGCAACTCGGTACGATATAACAACATTCATCATGCCACTTGGCAGTGTATGCCAGATTCTCATTGACCAATAATGATCTATTGGGATACAGATTACAATACAGTACAGAAAAAAAACAAACATACAACTTGGATTTATTTTTGCTAATGAGCTATCATGCCGGTCTCCATGTTTCAGGGATTTTGGACGAGATTCGTAAGCCCGCCTTACCCGCTTTCGAAACACAGCTGTGACAGATTTGGCAGCACACCGCGTTGTGAAGGGTTTTAATGTGTTGGTATGGGAGCTGGGCGTTCAGAAAGCAATGGCAAAGTACTGAACCTAACCTTGACAAGACATCAACAACAGCAGTAAAATGCTGGTGATGACAGCGATGTCCTGTAAATAGGATATGCAAAAAAAAAAAAAAAATAACTATCATACAGCTGTGTAGGAAGACATGGTACAGTAGCACAGAGTTTAATAACCATCTTGCCACTTCTCATACCAGCTTCTCATGAAATACAACTCATTTTAAATATAAACACACCTCCAAAGCTACCCACTCTATGAAACTACATGATGCACTACTTTAAACAGTATGATACAATAGTGCAGAAAGTACGTAAACATTAAATTTGCCACTTGGCAATGTATGCCAGCTTCCCACTGATGATCAACGAAGGCAATAATGATCTACTGGGATACAGATAACACGTTACAGAAAAAAAACAACACCCATCTCACCACTGGTAGGGAGGGTATGCCAGCTTCCTTGAAGCACATGGGTGTAGTTTAGTTTAGCCGATAGATCAACATCACGGCACACGGGTGTAATCCATAAGTGCTCTGTTCTCATCCTAACTCAAACCTGAGTCTGCAGAAACTCAGCACAGTGCACAAACTCCGTAGCACTGGCGAGGATCCTGAAATAATTTGGGTAGATTTTTAACTTAAAATTTTGCCCTGGCAGCACCGTTAGTCCACTCTTTTTCGATTTCCAACTGCCAAGGGATTTTTTACGTGCGCAACAATACACACGGGCATCCGATCTCACTACCCAGAGATCAGGGGAAATTTTATTACTAGAAGTCCACGTGAAAAAATATCCCGGTCCTCATCATGGCTTGAACCTGGGATCTCCAGCACTCGAGGCGGACACCATACCTTGAGACCACGCAGCCCCCCCCCCCCTGAACTGCCACATGGATTTTTCAATGAAATTCACACAGGTAAAATAATTATAATGAAGCTAAAGTTACAAGTAAAACCAGGAAAAATACAAGGAAAAGTATTCTATGGGATGCAGAGGTGTTTCCAAGGCACCAGGGCCAGGTTCTATACTGGCCAAGACCTACTAAAAAGTCCTAGTCGTGCGTCCTGGGCAACAGGTCCCTTCGGGGTCCAGGCTAACGTAGTAGGATCGCTGATTCTTCCGAAGTCGGAGAGTATCTGCCTGCATGGCGAGGAACCACCAGTCTGCACACCAATAAGCCAGACATGGGACAATGGATACTCACTCAAACCTCAGGTCCGGTATGATATCCCACCGATGTTGGACAACAGGATATCTTCATCCGACATACAGGACTTCATGCTGGAGTTCACAGCCAGCGAATGCAAGCAAGCAAGCACAAGTAAAACACTGGACTATGAATGAAGTCCACGGAGGCCAAAATCACAAGTAAAACTACAGTATAAAAAAAAATGAGGTTATAAATATAGCTCAGCAACCAAATCTCACAGTAAAACAGCATATCATTTGCATAACAGTCTAGATGTGACTGGCATATAGTTTGCAGGAGACCAACCTAACCTGGACAGAATATTGTCTGTAGCACATTACTGGCATTTCACACAGAACTAATTACGTGAAAAGATAAATACCACAGTCCAACATTTGTAACCCTTACATGCTTGCGAGGGACAATGCCATTACTTTAGGTTTACTTTGGCTAATGAGCTATCATACAGCTGTGTAAGAAGACATGGTAGTGCAGAGAGTATGATAACCATCTTGTGACTTGGCAGAGTATGCCAGCTTTTCCTTAAATACAACCTATTTTACAAAATATACTCATCTTCAGGGCCACTCATTCTTTAAAAACATGATGCACAAGACGATAGAATAGTGCAGACAGTACACCAACACTTATCTTGAAACTTGGCAGGTTATGCCAGGTCCTCATTGAACACCAATGAGGGCAATAATGATCTATGTGGATAGAGATTAAAAACATTACAGTATAACAACATTCATTTTGCCACTTAACAAGGTATGCCAGCTTCACATTAACTATCAACAAGGGCAATAATGATCTATGTGGATACAGATAACAACACGGCTCAGAAAAAACATCCATCTCACCACTGGTAGGACACGCCGGCTTCCTTGAAGCACACATGATTTTTTCAATAAAATTCAAGAGGCTAAAGTAACAGGTAAAATAATGAATTATAATTAAGCTAAAGTTAAAAGTAAAGCAATTGTCCTTCACTGAAGCCAGCGGACGCCAAAATTACAATTAAAACACTGGACTATCAATGAAGTCCACGGAGGCCAAAGTAACAAGTAAAACCATGGTATCAAATATAGAGGTTATTATAAATATAGCTCAGCAACCAAATCTCACAGTAAAACAGCATATCATTTGCATAACAGTCTAGATGTGACTGGCACATAGTTTACAGGAGACCAACCTAACCTGGACAGAATATTGTCTGTAGCACATTACTGGCATTTCACACAAAACTAATTACATGAAAAGCTAAATACCACAGTCCAACATTTGTAACCCTTACATGCTTGCGAGGGACAATGCCATTACTTTAGGTTTACTTTGGCTAATGAGCTATCACACAGCTGTGTAAGAAGACATGATAGTGCACAGTAGTGCAGAGAGTATGATAACCATCTTGTGACTTGGCAGAGCATGCCAGCTTTTCATTAAATACAACCTATTTTACAATATATACACATCTCCAGGGCCACCCACTTTTTAAAAACATGATGCACTCTTGTAAACAACATGATAGAATAGTGCAGACAGTACATAAATATCCATCTCGCCACATGGCAGGATATTTACCAACAATGAGGGCAATAATGAATTTTATTACCTAGACATCTCATGCTCTCAATCTTATAAAAAGACACACACAATTCGCAGCAGTTTTTAACACATTCATCAAACAGTTGCCACTCACACAATTCGCAGCAGTTTTTAACACATTCATCAAACAGTTGCCACTCACACAATTCGCAGCAGTTTTTAACACATTCATCAAACAGTTGCCACTCACACAATTCGCAGCAGTTTTTAACACATTCATCAAACAGTTGCCACTCACACAATTCACAGCAGCTTTCAGACTTCACAGCAGGTTATCATATATATTCAAAGTGAAAAAAATATTCTTTTCTGTGTTGGCAAATTACAGATTGGTGAAATCTTGTGCCTTATAAAACAGTATAGCCAACAAAAATCCTCTGAACATCTTTTGCATTGACCATACAATGACCACTATGGAAAATGTGGAAAAAAAAAACATATAAAAGACAGTGACATTTAGATGAGGAAAGACCTATAAACATATTTCAGGTTTCCCTCCATTCATATAGTGACATCTTAATAAAATATGCATATATCTGTACATCTATATATATACATTTCATAAAGCTTAAAATCCATGACTAACACATTGCTTGCCTGGTGCTGCTGCATCTCATCGTTTACCATTCACATGCATCAATCCATTGAATAATCACACCTACCCTAGAAGTGATTACGCACACACATATACATAAATATGTTTATTTTACATGACCTGATAATTTAGATTGAAGTTGCTGCAACTGAATTTTGAGTACATTCTGTTGTTGTAATAATCTGGAAGACTCGTCCTCTTGCAATGTACTTTTCTCTTGTAAGTCTAAAATATGTGACCTTGCCTCTCTCAAAATGAGGACTTTGGAAGCTTTAGGATTGCTCGCAATGTTTGGTACTTCGTCTCTGAGGTCCGTGAATAGTTCTGCAAGTTTTTGTCGGCGGTTGCGTTCTAGCTGATTGTGATGGTTCTGTTTCTCCTTGTCAATAGGAGTATCAGTATTGCGACGGTAAACACGTCTGGCCACGATTGTTGGCCTGGCTGTTTCGGTAGCAGACGGAGAGGCTGCAGGATTCAAGGCATAATCATGAAAGTTCACCTGGATGCTAGTGCTTGGCACTTGAGTATATGTGGATTGTGACTGGGCTTTGGTTATGTCATTCTGGACTAGTTTACGTTTTCGTCCAGAGACAGAGTTGCTGGTTGTAGAATTTTCAGTCTCAGATTTTGAGCATGAGGGCAGAGATGTACTTGTGCTGGCATCTCCCGTCTTTGCTGATTGCTTTGTACTTCCCCGAGGCCTGCCTACAGGTCTTTTGGGCATGCTGATCACACGAGCAGTGTACACCACTTGGTTCTTAGCTTTGGTTGAATGAGATGTGCTTGCAGTAGAAATACTTGGAATACTTTCGTCAAACATGTCTGCTGAGCAGGAAGGATTTATAGTTGCCTCTACTGACTCAATGTCCACCTCACTTTCTTCATCTGTGAATACAAGAACAAGTAAATTAACACCACTGAACACATTTATGTTCATATGTTAACGTTTTATACAGAACCTATACTTTTGTACGTATGTGAAACAGGGACAATAAGCAGACAAGCTGAGGAAATATCTCATGGCAGAGGAAATGTTTCTGCTGAATATGAAAATAATGAGGCAACTGAAGAAACATGAAAACTAAATTGATTATAAAAAGTAAAAGATTGTTTAGAATCAGACATCAGACTTCTAGGAGGAGCAGGAGAGCATCATCACCACACGCCCTGCCAAATGTCAGGTGTTCATGTCTCACCTCATATATCCAGGTGAAGTATAAACAGCAGGAGAGCATCATCACCACAAGCCCTGCCAAATGTCAGGTGTTCATGTCTCATCTCATATATCCAGGTGAAGTATAAACAGCAGGAGAGCATCATCACCACATGCCCTGCCAAATGTCAGGTGTTCATGTCTCATCTCATATATCCAGGTGAAGTATAAACAGCAGGAGAGCATCATCACCACATGCCCTGCCAAATGACATGTGTTCATGTCTCACCTCATATATCGAGGTGAAGTATAAACAGCAGGAGAGCATCATCACCACATGCCCTGCCAAATGACATGTGTTCATGTCTCACCTCATATATCAAGGTGAAGTATAAACAGCAGGAGAGTGCCCACTTATGGGCTTCATGTATCAATATTCCCATGGACTTATTCCCAGCATCCATCGTTTATGTGGTCGACCTCATTCCTCTGCTTCCCTCTGGTCTATACATCATTGCTTGTTGTGGTATACTGTTAGTTGGTAACCTGCTTGCATGGCCAAACCATTTGACTTGCTGTCTTCTAATAAAATCTACTGCAGCTATAACCCCCACTGTCTGTGGCTAAGGGCTTGCGAACGCGGTTTGTGAGCCCGTATACCCAGGTTCGAAACATGGCTGTGTTGGTTTTTTCTAAAAAGGTATAGGAGTCGGTCGTTCAGAAAGCAATGGCAAACTACTGAACGTAACATTTGCCCAGGAATCACGAACAACAAAAATGCTGGGGTTGACTGCTACGTCCTGTGAAGGACATGCAACTTAAAAAAAGAATGAAGCATAAGTACAGATATGTTTTTACCTCTATAGCTGTTTCTAATAATGTTCCTGAGAAAATATACAGCGTTGTTTGTGCCCTTTCCCTCCACAAATCCAATCCACACTTTTCACCACTAATTTCTTTGTCATGACTCATAAGACTTATTGTGCGATGCTCTTCGCATTATAAAGTGCCTGGTTTCTGTGGTCACTAGGAATGTACCCATTAGTTTAGTTGTCATTTAAAAATTGTCAATATATTGATTCCAAAATCACCTAGAGCCTCAACTTCCTCCAATGTAATGTTGTCTGGACTGGGTGTTTTTCCATCTCTTGAGGCGATCTAGTGCATCTTCAACTTCCGCAAGTATTAATGGACTCTCACCATTTTTTTTTTTAATATTTACATCTGATCTCCTATTTTCATACAGCTCTTCCAGATATTGACTACATCTTGTCCCATCAATATTGCACCATTCCTTGATTTTACACATCCAGTGGTATTTTGTGGTTTCCTAACTGTTATTGTATTTATCTCTTGATACATGGAATCTGAGTCTTTTCCATAGTTTATCCCAGTCTCCATGCACTGTTGATTCAGCCAGACTTCGTTATCACTTTGCATTTATTTACTATTTCTGTATGTATTCTATTATATTCTATTATTATTTATCTTGCTTTTTCTTCTTTCGTCCATTGTCTGCAAAATTTCATCTGTCATCCATTTCTGTTTTGCAATTCTATGTTTAAGTGAAATGATGTCGTTTGATGCCTGTTGGATTGATTCCCACAACATGTCACATTGTTCATCACTAGTCTGTATTATCTCCATGGCATTATATCTGTTCTATCTGTTCTTTACAGTAACATTGTACCTTTCTTTAAATTCTTTTCTGCTTTAAGTATTGTTAGATCAAACTTAATGTTATTTGGGGTTTTCTTTATGTTTTTAAGTCTTAACCTCATCTTTCCAATAACTGCTCACTTTGTCCAATCTGCTCCTGGTCTAGTTTTTCGCTCCTACTAAACTGCTTCTGTATCTCTTTGGAATAAGTATGTAGTCAATTTGATTGTGAATATTATCTCCAGGGGTTTTCCACTTATATAATCATAGAGGATGTTGTTTGAACCAGGTGTTATCTATTATCATTTCATGGTATTCTGCCCATGTTATTAATCTGTCACTTCTCTCATTCCTATCACCTAAACCATAGTCATCAGTCACACACGCACCTTTTTTGTTGCCTACTCTGGCACTGAAATCCCCTATTATAAGTCATTTCAACATTTATACATGTGTCCACGGCTTGATAGACTACATAAAGGTTTGTCAGTGAGAAAGATGAGATAATGTCTTAATTAAACACTGATCTGTGAATAATAAGAACATATGGCAGTAAACAGAAGCCAGTCAACAAAAATCAACAACCTTTTAGGAAGATTTCAGCGTACAAGGATCTCAGAAAAGTATGCATGCTGTCCCTTAATTTGTATTCATTGCAGAGAGAATAAAATGAGATAGTATAGAAAATGATTGCTGGCAGTGGTATTGGTACAAATATCTTGATACCATCTTGACAGCAACAAGTTAGAAAAAACAACAGGAAATGCTTGAATAATAGGAAGGCAGAAGTAATATTAAATAAAAAGATTATGCTTAAATGACAAGTAATATCAATGAAATATTAATTTGGGACAAATACAGAAATTCAAGTATCTAGACATGGAGAACAGATGAAAATTTATAACAGAAAACAGAATAGGACAATCAAAAGAACAAGATATGTAATAAATCCCTATCACTGGAGGTTAGAAACAGAATTCTTGCATGTTTCATAGAGCCAGTTTAAACATATGGCCCTGAATCCTGGACGATCAGTAAACGCAAAAAAAAATGCTGAAAATTCTTCGAACAGCAAAAATGAGTAATATGTTTTGAAAGAAGCTATGATTTAAACACAAATTAAAACAAGGCAGTTGTCACTGTTTGGCACATTATGAGAACTGCAAAGATTTGTGGAAAGAAATTTTTGGGCAGCCTTTTGTCATGTCACAGAGATGTCAGCGCATGAACTGAGACATCTCGGAGATCACAAGACATGGAGAAGCATGATCAGGCAAACCATTTCCATCATTCTCTCCTCAAGGAGAGAGAAGGAGAAAGGGGAGGAAGAGGGAGAAGGAGAATGCGGGGGGGGGGGGGGGGGGGGGGTGCGAAGAAGGAGAGAGAAGGAGAGAGGGGAGGAAGAGGAAGAAGGAGAATGGAGAAGGAGAGAGGGGGAAGGAGAGAGAGGGAGAGAGACTTATGGCATGTCCCTGTGGATGAAATGGTCAGTCCTATGCTGTCCACTCTTGGTAACCATTTCAGGTTGGGTTACCCTGGGAGCCCGGGTCATTTAAACAAAATCTGAATCCTCCCAGCTAAGGATGGAACCCATGACCGCAGGGTCCGCAAGTGAGTGTCTGGCCACTATACTACAAAGACTCATAAAAATAAAAGTACCTGTAGCATAGTTGATCTCAATTTCTGGAACTGGTCCATCTAAACTGTCGCTACAGTTGTTGAGATCGAAGCTAAAACCTGTCAAGTACTTCTCATCCGGATCAATTATTGCATCCCAGAAACTTGATACAGGCTGCTCGGGAATAGCTGTCTCTTGTTTCACACACACCAAACTGTTAATGGGTATTTCAGATGACCAGCTATGAAGAAGTTTATCACTGAATACAGGCTGCTCAGGAATATTTATCTCTTGTTTCACAGGCCTCAAACCGTCAATGGATATTAAAGGTGACCAACTATGAAGGTTATCAGAACCACTGATTACAGGCTGCTCATGGACACTTGTCTCTTGTTTTACACGTCCCAGACCATCAATGGGTATTGCAGGTGACCAGCAATGAAGGTTATCAGAATCACTGAATACAGGCTGCTCAGGTTCATGTGTCTCTTGTTTCACAGGCCTCAAACCATCAATGGATATTGCAGGTGACCAGCTATGAAGGTTATCAGAATCACTGAATACAGGCTGCTCAGATTCATGTGTCTCTTGTTTCACAGGTCTCAGACTGTCAAAGGATATCCCAGGTGACCAGCTATGAATAAGGTTATCAGAAAGACTAATCAAATCAGGTACTTGATTGTCCTGGCTGAAGAGCTCGGCCAGTGCGGGGTCCCTTTGTACAGGGCAAATATCTTGCACTGAATCTTCTGGGCCATCCAGATATGTTATTAAATCCATTGTGTCTTCATTATCAGGTAAATCACAATTAAAGTTAGATCTAGTCTGGTTGTGACTATTGAAGTAAGCTGATGGTGAGGAAGGCAGATCAAACGGGATGAGCGAGAACACCTGCATGGTCTCATCACGTCCAGAATCGGGGTGGAATGAATCCATTTTTATGCCAGATACCTGCAATAAAACAAAAGAATCGGTTAACAATAAATCACATCATTAGTTAGTTGCATATCCTTTACAGGACACTGCAGTCAACCCCAGCATTTTTAGCTGTTCATCATTTGGCAAGTTTACGTTCAGTAGTTTCCATTGCTTCACAAGTCATGAATAAAGAACAGAGAGTACTAGACAGGAAAAGAATGGGAACAAGAGGAAAGGATAGACCAGACAACATTTATAAAACACTGATCCATCACAGAGGACATACATGAAGTTACAGAGAGCAGCAAAAGCAGCTGTGGAATGAAATGATCAGTGAGATTAATGGCCAGGCTGATCTGATAAATTTTTATTACTTATACAAAAAGTCAGATCTTAGAAATGCCTGAGCTACCATATAACAGCAGACTGTTCTACCTGCTGTCTGTTAGCGTTGAGTGTTGGGCATCGCTCACCAAACCCAACACCTCACCAATGGCTTCGGGTGGAAGAGCACAATTGGAAGCATACAAGCCTTACCCTAGTGCAAGGAAATGCAACCTAAAGACTAAATGTCATGGCAGGGCAGGCCCAACGCCTTGCCGTAACTGATTTAGGATGGAAGCTCAGACAAGACAGACAGGTGTGCTTTGCTGATCTGGCAGCTTCCTTAGCTTGTGCTGTTCCTAGCTTGTCTTGTTCTAGTCCTCTAGAGTAAACTAGGCAGGCTGAGGGAGGGATCGTGCTGCATGGACAACCCATGGTGTTTAAATTCAGCCCAGGCTTTGTGCTGTGGAGAAGTAGAACTATCTAATGTCTCTAAGGTCTATCAAGGAAAATAAAATTCTTTGGAGATACTGATATAGAGGATGCAAAAGGCACATCCACAAATAGTCACCATTAGATGTGGATGAGGGTGGAGAGAGAGAGAGAGAGAGACAAGAGAGAGACAGAGAGACAGAAAAAGTGGGGTATGACTTGGGACAGCAGCTCAATAGTTACTGATTCTTAGCCAAGAACGCACCATAGGCCACAACTACACATTTAATGTGCCCTTTATTTAATAATGCCTGATAGAGAACAAGCTAGAGCCTAAATATTTTAAATGTCAGACAATGAAATACCAAAAGCATGGCCATGCCAGGCCTTTTCTCAGCTAGTCTGTATGTAACAAGTAAAATATCCCTTGACATGCTTTAAGAAGCCTCACTGAACATATTCCAATTCCATTTTCAAAACAAAAATTCCAAATTCAGTCTCGTCTAACCTGTTGAACACATGGTGCTAGATCCATATATTTAATGGATGTACTGGTGGGTGGTGTGGTCAGCACTCGAGCCACGAAGTGCAATGAGAACACAAGAAGGTACATATCAGTTATGTTCACAGTCAATACAGAAGTGTGCTCTCTCCTCTGCTATTTAATATCTATATAGACAGAATATCCAAAGAACCAAGCCTTGACAGAACAGATTCAGAACATTTTGAACTCTTCAGATGAAAGAACAGACACCAGTAAATTAACTTTTGCAGACAACCAGTGCCTGTTTTATAGCCACGAGGGTAGGCTGCAAAAGCATATTAATTATAAGGAGAGTTCAACAAGCAACAGAAACAATATGAATATAAATACAGCCAAAACTGAAGTAATGCAAGATAGCAGATCTTCAGGTGCAATAAGTACACTGATAAACAGTACATCTCCGAAACATGTTAAAGAATTCAAATATCTAGGAAGTATTATTACAGAAGATGGCAGAGTAGATAGAGTAATTTAAGCCAAATGTCAAACAGCAAGTGCGCTTATAGTATACATCAAGTTTTACTCACACTGAAACATCCAACATCTATGTCCGCAAAACGACAGATTATAATAGCATATTCACACCAACTATATGCTACCACTGTCAAACTTGGACATCCAAATCACACTTTCGGAAAATCAACAGAAAGTGGAATCAACACCACATATATTGAACGACAGAAGACAGAATAGTTTAACCTTTAGAATGCAACACCATCAACTACCAGCACTGGCCCAATATCAAAGAACATATGCGACGAAAGCAAGAGGACGCCCGAAAAGAAAATAGACTGACGACATTGCACAATCACACGAAATGATTGTCACTAACCAGTGCCAACCATCCGGCGCTGGAGCGCCGTTTAACCCTCCCCACGACGCTTGATGGCAAAAGTGGAGAATGATGATGTTCGTCGGGTACGGCTGGGTCTTATGATTGACATTTTCTCTATTGCGTTGAGCAGTACAGTGTCATTCTCTTATCTACACCAAAGTTGGAAAGGCATTGCGGCCATTCCCGGGGATCCCCGATACACAGTGGTGTGGTAATTAATGTCCAGTGCTTGAACGCTGGTACCACTACTCCACACAATGACCCCGCACAGTAATTCATATTTATGCGATGGACTATCTCTCATCCTCGACGATGTGTCTATCTCAGATTAGATCCACTAGCAGTTAAATTCCTATCTTACAACCTGGTATATGAGAGTAATCGGGTCACCTAGTTCCCAACAGCTGACTCAATCACAGATGTCAACAAACACAACGCTGTGCAACGAGTACCAAATTGATATGTAGTAAAAGTTCTCCTGCTCGCCATCATCTTTGAATTTTTTACCACAGCAAATACTCCTGACAGTATAATTAGAAGAATCCTGTGGAATACACGGAACAAACATAGCGAAAGACCTAAAAACACACGGTGAAGAAAAGTAGGAATATAAATCAATGAGGAGTACACACAGAGTAGCTTAGGATGGATGGATGGCACAGGGTGACGAATTAGAAAATAAATACTATTTTATAAACCGCACATTCTAATCCATTCTAGTGACCTGTTTTTATAACAGATCAGCATAGATACAGTAAAGGTTTAGCAAACTTAACGAGCAGTAAATCCTAATCTTAGGAGTTTCTCTCCGCATCCCAAAGTGCGGGTCCCGATTCTCGGCACTCGGCGAGGGCACGCCTACTAAACACCTGCCATGCCACGCTCTCGTGCTAATAACATGTATAGGCAATAAGTGACATTGCTCACAAAGATTGGGTGAAAACTAAAGCAATGTTCTGCATGTAATACTCATATTGGTTACATTATGTTTAACAAATATAACAACTATATAGTACATATAACTAGAAACATGAGCGAATTTTTTGGGTGAAAATGCTAAATCACGTGTGGTGTGCGTGTTTGTATACACAACAACCAGTAGTAAAAGTAGTCCCATTATTAGATAACTGCATTTGTGGCGCTAAGCTACGATATGGTGAAATGATCAGTTCTCTTCCACATAGTCTTTCTTTCCCAGACAATTCGGAGATTGAAAACTAAAACAGTATCCTACATATAATACTAATATTGGTTACAATATCATATGTCGAACAAGTATTACACACAACATTGCCAGAAAGTGGGCTAAGTCTAAATCACGTTTGTGTGTATACACAACTTGTAGTAAAGAAGGTAGTTAGTTCCATGGAAGATACTGCTTTGTGGTGCGAATTGTTAAAGCTCGCATTTTAGGCAACGATATATGAGGTGAAAGTACCAGTTCCCTTCCACGTCGTCTTTCCTAGGAAATTCCCAGAAAATTCGTAGGATTGATTGAAAACCACAGCAATGTCCTACATGCAGTTGAATACTTATATTTGTTACAATATCTTTAACAAGTATTAACACTATATACCGCATATAAAATAACTACCGCACACTGCTAGTAGAAACATGAACTTACTTGACAAGTGAAAATGCTAAATCATGTTTATGTGTATACACAACTTGTAGTAAAAAAAAAGGTAGTTCCATAGAAGATACTGCCATTTATGGCGTGAAATGTTAAGAGTAATACGAGTTTCTCACATTCTAAGCTACGATATGTGTGGTGAAGTGAACAGTTCCCTTCCACGTCGTCTTTCTTTCCCATGAAATTTTCAGCAAAATGACGGTTGGTCTACACTACAGTACAGCCGTGCTATTTGGAAAAAAAATCCTGTCTGATGGCAATTGAACTTGGTTCGCTTTCTATACCGGCAAACTACCTAACTCCATAATACCACTGTAGCTCCGACCAGACGTAGTAGTAGTAGATTAAATAAATGTTTCGAATGTTATAAACAATTGTCTTTCTTACAGGCACTTGGCTATGACTTTTCTCTATTTGAGATTTGCTTCAGTAAGCGTGAATTATCATTGTCACTTATACTTAGATTTGATTTAAGAGACAGTGTCATATATTAATGTGAATTCCGTAAACGTATAATGTAAAATTACTCAAGAAGCCCCAATGACAATAATAGTAACATGGTAATTAATACTATAAACTATTAATAGAGTCAACTCGGATAAGAAAACATAAGGAGAAATCCATAGCACATAACAAACGCCTATTTCGTCTACGGTCACAATATACTTGTAATAATTCAGTCTCTATACTAAAACTAAAATCCACAGTTACAAATCAACTTACAATCTTGGAGACTTCTCAGATGTAAGATGTATCGTATCCTCCGTCTTTAAAAATCCACAACGAAAACACCCGGCATTATTATTGCGTGTAGTCAAGTGTTAGCCCTTAAATATTGTGGACGCCTCACACCCTTCTGGCTACAGATACAGACACCAGACTGCGCCAGTCACAGAAATCACTCCGCCTCGCCTCATTTTCGTATTCACACCCAAGGTCATAATTACACCACATTTAATAGCATTTATATAAATAAATTAACCACAATTTCGTCAATATGCTATTATATTTTGTATTCATGTATTAATTTTCTAAATTATTAAATTACATGCGTTACATTTTTAGACAAAAACATTGTTGTTAATTTTTTATGCGTAGGTTTATTGTGTTTTGGTTGTGAGAAGAGCAGATGGCGGGAAAGATGAAGGCGGAGTCATGAATATTAATTTGGACCTGGGCCAATGACTTTCAGCGACACTTGTTGTTGCTGGCGCTCAATGAACCCTGCGTCGTCAGGCGAACATTTTTTACGAGTACTACATTGTTAGGCAAACAGACACATGCACGAACGCACAAATGAGAGTACTTTACCTCTATGTTTCTTTAGCCTTTTTTCTTTTTCCCGTCTCTTGCTTATCACAGCCTGAGATTCTGAATTTAGTAGTATATCTTTTCAATGTTAACATGTTATTTCCATTATTAGTATTTTACCACCATCTGTCCATTCTTCTCATCCATCCACTCATCCACACCCATCCATCCATCCGTCCGTCCGTCTGTCTGTCTGTCTGTCTGTTTATCAATCTATCGCGAAAGCAGTTAACCTTTCGGCCGCGCGACTTCTGGTCAAGTAATTAATATATAATATCATTATAGTGGCCTGGATGCTCTGATTCTCACTTACTTCTATAAGTGCTTATAAACTTCTTGGCCGCATGATAGGTTATGTTTACAACAGCCTGATGTAACCTTCCATCCCCCTTCACCAATTTTTCGACCTCTTCATATCCAGGTATGTTGCTATGTGAGGGTTCATTGAACCACAACCGTTTTGGATTTCTGAGATTGTCCTAGTAAAGATTTCAGGTCTGCTAGTTAGTAGTTTTCGCTCTTCATATTGACACAACTAGCTCGACACATGAGAAGAGAGGTATGTGTTTCTATTTACCTTTCCCTGTCAACAGAATTTCTGCTGCAGTTTTCAAAGTGTCGACCTCTGATCTGAAGCTACTTGAGCATTTCCTAGTTGCCACTGACTGTTTTATTTGCTCTATTATTTAGATTCGGTAAACACAAGAAATAAATGGGGAGAAACGTTGAGGCCACTAAGATGATTACATAAACAGACACACATAGTATTATTTGGCACTCACAGCAGAAGAAGAAGGAAATAGAGATTAGAAGACGCACTAGACAACATAAAATTTGAAAGCTATAAAGCCTCCAAATGACGACGGCGCCTCGCTGCAGGAAAAAGTGTACTTCGACGCACGACCAACTAGACACTCCAAAAAAAAGTGTTTTCATTGGCGTATCTATCATACACATGAACCAAACAACTATAGAATACGGACAGAATTTGTATCCAACCATTGAGATATTACCATTTTATTTTATTTTTAGCATATCCTTTACAGGACTTAGCTGTCAACACCAGCATCTTTCAGCTGTATGTTGATCTCATTGGCAAGATTACGCTCAGTAGTTTGCCATTCATTTCTGAGCGGCCGGCTCAGTATCCCGCAAGTCACGAGCGGGGGTCGAACCGCCTCAGCTCTCGCTCCGCTACGAGACTCTGCGTGATAAACGGGATTACAGAGAGAAAGTGTTGTAACCCCACAGCCACAGAGACCGGCAGATATTACCATAGGTCTCATAATTTTGTATTAAACCAGCAAAGGTCAAATAACAAACACACAAACGCATCGGGCCGTAATGCTTGTTGTCGAGTATATATGAACAAACATTTAAAAAAGAGAAATGATTGGTCGGTTCTAATGCTGTACACGTAAACACAAGAAATAAATGGGGAGAACCGTTGAGGCCACTAAGATGATTACATAAACAGACACACATAGTATTATTTGGCACTCGAAGAAGAAGAAGAAGAAGAAGAAGAAGAAGAAGAAGAAGAAGAAGAAGAAGAGAAGAAGAAGAAGAAGAAGAAGAAGAAGAAGAGGAAATAGAGATTAGAAGACGCACTAGACAACATAAAATTTGAAAGCGATAATAGTTACCGACCCGAATCGGATTCGGTAGAATGCCACCGCCTACATTTTCTGATAAATCTGTATTTATATGGGTCCAAGTGCTATTTTGGTAATGTTTTCCTGTATTGTTAAGGGCTGTTTTTCTTCCTTCTGTTTAATTATGATCTCAGACGGATGCTGCTACCTTCATGTTGGGAACCTGTGAGCATTGTCTGGCTGTTGACGTGTTAAGTGTCGGATCTATCCTGATCATTTTGGCTGTTCTTCGTGTTACTACTCTTATTCTTTCAATCCCAAGCAGTTGTTTCTTTATATTCACAAACTGCCTGGGTCTGAATGGAGTTAAAATGACGGGTAGCTGGGAACGATGAAGCCCCAACGACAGTGGTACAAAGTTTTTAAACCTGAAAACTGTCTAGGTTTGACAGTATTCAGATATTAACTAGGACAATTTGAGTTTGTGTAACAATCGGCTGGAATAGAAACAATCTCTCTCAATCTATCTCCGAATGTGTGTGTGTGTGTGTGTGTGTGTGTGTGTGCGCGTGCGTGCATGCATGCATGCGTGCGTGCGTGTGTGTGTGTGTGTGTGTTTATGTGCTCGTGCTTTATCACCAGCTATAAAAGCTGATTGACGTTGAAACAATATTCTTCTTCTTCTTCTTCTTCTTCTTCTTCTTCTTCTTCTTCTTCTTCTTCTTCTTCTTCTTCTTCTTCTTCTTCTTCTTCTTCTTCTTCTTCCCCCGCCTCCCCGTTTTCCTCTTCATCTTCTTCTCCATCTCCACCCCCTTTCTTCTGTTTCTTCTTTCTTTCTTGTTATTCCTCTTCTTGTACTTCGTTCATCCCCTTCCTTTTTTCCTACTTCCTTTTGTTTTTGTTCATGTCCTTCGCCAACTACCTGTTTCCTTTTCTCCTCCTTTTCCAGTTGCTGCTAGTACTACTACTACTGTCACTATTACACTACAACTACTACTACTACTACTACTACTACTACTACTACTACTACTACTACTACTACTACTACTACTACTACTACTACTACTACTACTACTACTGCTGCTGCTGCTGCTGCTGCTACTACTACTACTACTACTACTACTACTACTACTTCTACTGCTGCTGTTGCTACTGTTACTACTACTACTACTACTACTACTACTACTACTACTACTACTTCTACTACTACTACTACTATTATTATTATTACTACTACTACTACTACTACTACTACTACTACTACTACTACTACTACTTTTACTACTACTACTACTACTACCACTACTACTACTACTACTACTACTACTACTACTACTACTACTACTACTACTACTACTACTACTACTACTACTACGACCACTATTATCTAGTTTTTGTAATAATACTACGATTACCACCATTGGCTGCATTCATAATAATAATAATAATAATAATAATAATAATAATAATAATAATGATAATAATGCTACTCAGATAAAATTATTCTCCGTAGGATATACTTTCTTCAATAATTTATTCAAAGATTTGAATCTTCTTAAGAATTAATAAGTTAAAAATACTCATACAAACTGACACATTTATTATCGCAACATTATCTAGTTGAACTTTCGTCGCCCTTCTGGCTATTACGTTTTGTGGACACAGGATAGGCTAAATTAACACGTTCCACTGGCCAGACTGACACACGAAAAACCTTAGTTGCCATTTTGTGACGGACCCCGGGAAAAGTTGTTATCAATATTTAAAACATTGTCGAGACATTGTGAAACTACGTTAAGTTGTAGTTCAACTTTTGCCCAAACTAGAGTACAATGACGTAATACTGAACTCTCTTCAATGATGATTAAGTTTGTAGTGGACAAGAAGGCTGAAGGGATACACATGTTTAAAATTGTCTAATTTGACCTGCTTCTTCCCTTTAGAGCTTTTAAAATGTCAAGATTAACTTTCCTACGACACGATGAGATACCATCGAAGAATGCCTACATGCAAAATAGGGTATATTGAAACTGTATATTACGACGCTTGTAAATAGAAACATTATTGTTTTTTTTTTAACTTTTAAAGACAGTTCATAATTAATTCACATGTATAGTTTGGCTCTCAAAGAAGTAAATGAAAGAAGCAGAGACTAGAGGACACAAGACAACACACACATTTAAAGCTATAGTGTTTGGCATTAATTGAATTAGAGACCAGAGGGCACACTAGATAACGTAATAATTGAAGGCTATATTGTTTGGCACTCATTGAAGTAAAAGTCAGAAGTAGAGAACACATTCACTTTCAATGTGTATGTTGTCTAGTGTTTCCTCTAGTCTCTACTTCTTTATTCTACGTCTATAAGCGCCGAACATTGTCTGTTATCTGTCATCTGCTGCCTATAGTACATTGCGGGAGGGGGGGGGGGCAATATTTTGAACCTGGGGGATTAAGGCCGAATGGCTAATGCTGTCGCTTCGAACTGTGCAGGTTAGTGTTTTCTTTTTGCCTCCGACAGAAACAAATCCACACCGTACCAAAGATTAGACTTATAAAAAGCATATATTGGAAACAACAAGCTGCCATAAGGATTGATAATGAAGTGGGACAATATCAGCCTATTAAGAGAGGTGTTAGACAGGGATGTGTAATGTCTCCAGATCTTTTTTCCCTATACAGTAAAAATATTTTAAGAAATGTAGAAGATATAAATGGAATCAGCATTGGAGGACGAAACATCAGTAACATTATATATGCAGATGATACAGTATTGATTGCAGACAATGAGCAGGATCTGCAACAATTAGTAAATGCGGTTGTTGCACACAGTGAACAACTGGGGTTAGATTTAAATTGTAAAAAAAAAAAAACAGGTTATGGTCGTCACTAGGAAGAACGAAATACCACAATGTAATATAAATATAAACGGGAATATTCTTCAACAAGTGAATCGGTACAATTATTTCGGAACAACCATAACATCTGATGGGAGATGCCTTGAAGAGATTAGAACAAGAATCGCCATGGCGAAAGTAGCCTTTAGCAAGATGAAAAACATACTGACCAATAAAAAGATGTCAATTGAAACGAGAAAAAGAGTGTTGAGGTGCTTAACATAGTAAGTGATGAGATTGAGAGGTTAAATATTCACATTTTAGGAATTAGTGAACATCGCTGGAGAGGCAAGGGACATTTTACAACTGAAAATGGAAATCTTTTCATATACAGTGGTACCTCGGGTTACGAACGCATCAGGTCACGAACAATTCAGGTTACGAACAACAACTTCGATAACTTTATGACTCGGGTAACGAACAGTGCCTCAGGTTACGAACGAAGGCGAGAGAGAGAGAGAGAGAGAGAGAGAGAGAGAGAGAGAGAGAGAGGGGGGGGCCAAGGTGTAACATTGAAGACGTACGATCGCATACAGTACAAACAGTACTACAGATGAGCTTGTGTATCTTCAGAATGAACAGCTAAAGACATTAAAGAAGAAGCAGTTGTCCAATGATGAGGAGTCAGTGACCGCTTCAACTGCTAGGATTAAAGAAATTTGCAGCAGGTGGGCAGACGTCAAATACTTCATTGTGAACCATCATCCAAACAAACTTATTGCTAACAGGGCAGTAAACCTGATGAATTATAACACGATGGCCCACTTCAGAAAGATTCTCTAGCAAAGGAAGCGACAAATTTCCCTTGATAGTTTCTTGGTGCCGAAAGATTTCCAGTCGGCTGCCAAGAAACAGCGACAAGATACTCCTAAAACTAAGATTTAGAATAACAAAGAAAGTGACAAATTTCCCATGATCGTTTTCTTGGTAATAAAGATAGACTACATATTTTTTTTTAAATTTTACATTTAATTCATTTGGTTGTTTTCTTGCTCTTTATTTAATACTTGAAGTATACGTATTCATTGGGTTTTGTCAGGTAAACGATGGATGTTTATGTTCATTCATTCATTCAGTAGCATGTCCTTTGCAGAACCTCGCTGCCATTACAACCTTCCGGAAAACCTCTCGGTCATAAGCAAGATGTCCCGCATCTGATACACCCATCTGGAGATCATCCACCACATCCTGCACCCATCTTCTCTTTGGCATTCCTCTTCCTCTCTTCCCAGGCATATATCCTTCCAATATTGTTCTCTCCAAACTTTCGTGACGTTTCAAAGTGACCAAAATATTTCAATTTTCTTTGTTTTATCGTCTTTAATAGCCAACCTTCTTCAATATTCAATTCTTTAAGTATGGATGCAATTGTTCTTTTCTTTACCCAAGATATTCTTAGAACGCGTCTATATCATTTATATTCAAAGGCATTTATGCGCTGTTCAGCTTGTTTAGTAAGTGTCCATGTCTCACAGGCGTATGGTGCAATGGGAAAGATGCATGCTCTTAAAAATCTAATTTTTGTAGTTCTGTCTGTCCCACTCCATAATTTATTCAGTTGTTTTAGTCTTTGAAGAGCAATTGATAGTCGCCGTTAAATTAAATGTTAATGTTAAAGATGTTAATAAAAATGAACGATTCTTTCATCTTGAAACGGATTGTCTTTATTTCATTGATTTCAGTGTTTCGGGTTACGAACGTTTCGGGTTACGAACCGAGTTCTGGAAAGAATTAAGTTCGTAACCCGAGGTACCACTGTATTTCGGGTAGAGATATCGGAGGCCAAAGCGGAATGGCATTTTGTTTAGATCAAATAACTGCAAAAGCTTTAACTGGATATAACCCGGTTAGTGATAGAATCCTCATTATCAGACTCAAAGACCATCCACACAACAACAACAACAAAAACCACACACAATTCTCATACAGATATATGCACCTGCTTCAAAAGCGGAGGAAGACGAAACTGAAGATTTTTACAGCACACAGCTGAGTTGTACCATAGTTTCCCATTACTTATAAACTGTCTCAATGTTGTGACGTCATCCGAGTCTGTCCCACCCTATGAAGACGCACCCATCCAATATCTTTCAATTCTTCGTTGTCGTATGTGTCCTCTAATTTCTACTTCCTGCTTTCGTCATCTATGAATATTTCTCAACGTATTTGATTGTATTCTCGCAACTCCCTTTGGATATTATTATACTCGCTACATAATCTTCTTCTTCTTCTTCTTCTTCAGCGTTCCGAGCCATTGAGGTTCTTTGCTGCAAATACAATCTGTCTCCATTCGTCTCTCTGGTGGACCTTCTCTTGCCAGTCGTTGATTCCAAGTGCTTGTAGGTCTGTATGTATATTATCTCTCCACCGCCTTCTTGGTCTACCTCGGGGTCTACGGTCATTTATTCCATGTTGCTATTTTCCAGGCATGCTATATATATTGTGTTTTCTCTCGTGTATCTCTGGTTTCCCAGCCTGACTCTCCACAGCTGTCTGCTTGCTGGTACTTTCGTGTTATTCTTCACTTGTGATCTGCAGCTGGGTTCTCACAGTACCTGGTATGCATGCCGACCATTAGCGCTGCCTCTCCGCTGTTTTCTCCATTCCTGGAGTATGTGGCTTTTAATTGATTCACTGCCAAACAACAATTAGGTTTGGACTAAACATGATGCCCAATCAAATGAACAAGAACTAAAATGTCAATTTCCATTCACTGAATATTGAGGAAGATACCACGACATGAAATAAATGATTCGATGACCATAGTAATGCGATATATCGGCCTTCTGTCCAAATGGGGGGTGGCATTTGGCGGTATATTATCTTTAGCCACTGAACCAGTTAAAGATGCTCTTTCCTTCTCATTTGTGATTCTATCAAACCATGTCATCCCTTTTCCTTTGTGCAGGCAGCAAGTAATACATATTTGTAAGTGATTAGTTTTGTGCAGGCAGCAAGTAATACATATTTGTAAGTGATTAGTTTTGTGCAGGCAGCAAGTAATACATATTTGTAAGTGATTAGTTTTGTGCAGGCAGCAAGTAATACATATTTGTAAGTGATTAGTTTTGTGCAGGCAGCAAATAATACATATTTGTAAGTGATTAGTTTTGTGCAGGCAGCAAGTAATACATATTTGTAAGTGATTAGTTTTGTGCAGGCAGCAAGTAATACATATTTGTAAGTGATTAGTTTTGTGCAGGCAGCAAGTAATACATATTTGTAAGTGATTAGTTTTGTGCAGGCAGCAAATAATACATATTTGTAAGTGATTAGTTTTGTGCAGGCAGCAAGTAATACATATTTGTAAGTGATTAGTTTTGTGCAGGTAGCAAATAATACATATTTGTAAGTGATTAGTTTTGTGCAGGCAGCAAATAATACATATTTGTAAGTGATTAGTTTTGTGCAGGCAGCAAGTAATTGCATATTTGTAACTGATTAGTTTTGTGCAGGCAGCAAGTAATGCATATTTGAAGCTAATTAGTTTTGTGCAGGCAGCAAATAATACATATTTGTAAGTGATTAGTTTTGTGCAGGCAGCAAGTAATGCATATTTGAAGCTAATTAGTTTTGTGCAGGCAGCAAATAATACATATTTGTAAGTGATTAGTTTTGTGCAGGCAGCAAGTAATGCATATTTGAAGCTAATTAGTTTTGTGCAGGCAGCAAATAATACATATTTGTAACTGATTGGTAATAGTTTCAGTCCTTCTCCAAGTTTCTGATCCATGGTCATCGCCATCATCATCATCATCATCATCATCATCATCATCATCATCATCATCATCATCATCATCATCATCATCATCATCATCATCATCATCATCATCATCATCGTCATCATCATATGCCATGCCGATAAGCGTTGGTGGTAATGTTTCGCCATCTCACACGATCACCAAAGTCGTGGAACTGATCTATACAGTAATACTGTGTAACGTTAGTATTGCATATTCAAAGTTTGGTGGTACGTTTCATGTCTTCTGACTTCAACAGGCAAAGAATTATGGCAAGAAATGGGAGTGACCTGTACACAATTGTTGTTGTTGTTTTCATTCAGTCGCTCTCTTTGAGCTCACGGGTAGTCCATATACGTCCTACTACTTCTAGTTCACCCTACTGAGTTTTGCGTATGGATTAGCTTTTCTATATTACCAGTGTTCCTCGCCATCCGGCGAACCCACTCCGACTTCAGAGGTACTTGTAATTAAGGTCTCCAATTCAATTACGGAAAGTCAACATTTTAGTCCAACTGATCGGTGAGGGTGAGAACTCGGCATCAGCACATCGGATATTTAAGAACGAGTGTTCTTATCCATTCGGCCCAGCTGACCTTCAGTATACACAACTGAATGAATTCAAGGTCCGAGAGTGACGACACTTTGGTTATGTAAAGAAACGCAGATGATTGTTCAAGCAAGTACTGGAGGGGCGGGGAAGGGGGGGGGAGTTGAGATGAAACCTGCAGAAGTAGTACAAGGTTACAAGTGGGCGGACATTACCTGATAGTACAAGGCTACAGAGTGACCGACATTACTAAGAGATGGGCTGGAAGCCGTCTGCGTGCGTTTACCACCAAGACGTTGATAGAGGGTATTGCCTCTATCTCTGACTCGTTACCGCCGACCTTCAATGCGAAGATGACATCTGGTGGTGATGATATATACTCAATGCTATATCACGTTATTCAGACGTCGAGGGGGGCTGAGTGGTCTCGAGGTATGGTGTCCGCCTCGAGTGCTGGAGGTCCCGGGTTCAGGCCCCGATGAGTACCGGGATTTATTTAAAAAATCCCCCTGGACTTCCAGTAATACAATTTCCCCTGGTCTCTGGGTAGTGAGATCTGACGCCCGTGTGTATTGTTGCGCACGTAAATCGAAAAAGAGTAGCCTAACGGCGCTGCCCGGGCAAAATTTCTAGTTAAAATTCTACCCAAAGTATTTCAGGATCCTCGCCGATGCAACGGAGTTCGTGCATTGTGCTGAGTTTCTCCAGACTCAGGTTTGAGTTAGGAGGAAAACGGAGCACTTATAGGTTAAACCGTGTGCCGTGATGTTGATACAACGACTAAACTAAACTAAACTAATTCAAACGTCGAATAGTTTGAATGCTATTCTTCTCACCCTTCTTCCGCGTTCCCGTTCCCGTACCCATAGTTAGTCATTGGCCCTCAACCAGCTCACTTCAACCTGTCCGTACCTTGGTTATACAGGGTGCATTTTAAGCAGTATTTGAAAATATTGCCGGTCCAAGTTTTGTATTTACTTATTATGTTGCATGAACTTCACAGAGGGTGAATACAAAACTTGGATCTGCAATATTTTCAAACACTGCACAGTCATTAAAAAAACAAACACCCTATAGAAGTTCATGTCCTCCTCATATGTTTAATTTCTACCTTTACTTTTCTTGTCCGTGTTTTAAGTCTTCCTCCAATTCCTCCTTCATTTCTTTTGCATTGTAGATTTCAGACAAAGACCTTTCTATTTATACTGTTCTCAGGTTTTCTCAGTGAATTCCTATCCAGCGACAGCATTTTTTTTTTTTCCCAACGTCCACTCGCTTTTTACCCAGGCGTAGTCCATACATGTGCTACCAGTTATAGTGCACTGGAATGATTTTTGCTTGTAGTCATTACCCTCTTTGCACAACAATCACCTTCAATCTAATATCTTATTTGTGGATGGCTAGGTCACGAGATTATTAATCTGAGCCAGGGATTGACCTTAATATAACTTCTCTTCTGACTGAGGTTGAACGGCGTTGGGATAATGGTATAATCGAATCGAAAAATGTCTGCTTGTGGATAAGCTTTCACTATTACCTGTGTCCCTCGCCATCTCTTGAATCACTGTTATTTGTCTATAACTATCCGTAAGTTTCTCATTTGTGATTTTGTCCAAAGCAAAGGCAGCATTTCCCATGATAAAGAATATTCTCCATAATTTATCTTTGTCAATTGTGTTGAGGCAAAGAGCTATATTGAGCCAATGCTGATTTATGGAAGCGAATTATGGACCTGTGGGGGTGTAGTTTTATAGAAGAATGGTGGACACAGAGAGAGAGAGAGAGAGAGAGAGAGAGAGAGAGAGAGAGAGAGAGAGAGAGAGAGAGAGAGATGGATGGATGGATAAATAGATAGATAGATAGATAGATAGATAGATAGATAGATAGATAGATAGATAGATAGATAGATAGATAGATAGATAGATAGATAGATAGATAGATAGATAGATAGATAGATAGATAGATAGATAGATAGATAGATAGATAGATAGATAGATAGATAGATAGATAGATAGATAGATAGATAGATAGATAGATAGATAGATAGATAGATAGATAGATAGATAGATAGATAGATAGATAGATAGATAGATAGATAGATAGATAGATAGATAGATAGATAGATAGATAGATAGATAGATAGATAGATAGATAGATAGATAGATAGATAGATAGATAGATAGATAGATAGATAGATAGATAGATAGATAGATAGATAGATAGATAGATAGATAGATAGATAGATAGATAGATAGATAGATAGATAGATAGATAGATAGATAGATAGATAGATAGATAGATAGATAGATAGATAGATAGATAGATAGATAGATAGATAGATAGATAGATAGATAGATAGATAGATAGATAGATAGATAGATAGATAGATAGATAGATAGATAGATAGATAGATAGATAGATAGATAGATAGATAGATAGATAGATAGATAGATAGATAGATAGATAGATAGATAGATAGATAGATAGATAGATAGATAGATAGATAGATAGATAGATAGATAGATAGATAGATAGATAGATAGATAGATAGATAGATAGATAGATAGATAGATAGATAGATAGATAGATAGATAGATAGATAGATAGATAGATAGATAGATAGATAGATAGATAGATAGATAGATAGATAGATAGATAGATAGATAGATAGATTAGTGCAGTGGCAGACTGCGTCTAAAAATATTGGTTGCCAGAAGACAAAGCCACTAATAGGACATTGTCTAATGTTTAAAGGGGGCCCCATTTAGCCAGGATCTCAAGAGGCTTGACTCGCCTGCAGGCAGTCTAAAACCCTGGAGTCCACCACTGCATGAATGGATGGCTTAAGGGCTGGATTAAATATGGGTGCATGAGAAAACGGATGGAGAACAAAAGAGGGGAAAAAAGCAATTTAACAAACCAGTCGTCTGGAGAAATAATACAAACACCACAAAAGAAAGTATCTAAAGTAAATAGGTCAGTCCCCCGAAGCCGTGATGCAATGGCGGGTTTCACCCTCTTTAATCAACAAGTCAACACTCGGAAGGTGGTGGCAATTTAGATAACAAAAGTAGTCCGGCCGCCTGGCGTTATCGCTTCGCAAGATAAAAGGGTGTTTTCCTTAATTGTTTCACCCGTGTCAGTATTCATTGACAAATCGCCTTAGGCAAATTGCCTTTGAAGTGAAGCTGGCATGTCCAGCGGAGTGTATCACAAGCCACGTCATCGTTACCAATTCGCAACCTTGCCATACTTTTGACATTTTCGCTAGTAAATAACCTGTAGTTGAGTGAAGAAAATTTGTTTGGCCAAACATCTAGGAGTAGCCCCTTTAAGATGAAATTTAATTGCCCATACATGGTTTGGAATGTAACGCTGAAACAGGGCTGGAGAAGTAGGTGGAGGAAGAGAAGGTGAATAAGGGTTTGATGGATTTCGTTGATTAACTCGAAATATATATCCTCATAGTAATGAATGAATCACCAAAGTAAACAAACAAACAAGCAAACAAAATATAAAAATAAAATAATAATAATATTAAAACAAGCCGGGGAGTAGATTGTGAGCTCTACTAGAACACGATTACGAGAACCAAAATGGACGCTGCGGCTAAAGCTTTCGTCGCCACAGAACAAACAAACACAAATCAACACACAACTACATGAAAAAACATTGTCATCTACTGCCTAATGTACCTTGGGCAGTATATGTGTCCAATCGTAGGGAGTTAGGGTCGCCTGGCTAGTGCAGTCGCCGTGAACTGCAGGTAAGGGTTTTATTTTTGCCCCCGACAGAAAAATAAATCCACTCCTTACTGAGGATTCGAACCCGTGTCTCCCGAAGGAGAATCCGGCGTTCTTAGCTATTCGGCCAGCGACTCTTCTGAAAAACAAACATTACATGAAAATGTTACGGTTATCTGTTAACCACTGTCCGTATCCTCATAGTAGAATGGAAGTTGCTAGGATAAAATTTAAATTTGTAAGCATAGAAAAGAAACACTGACAAGATTGGACACATGTACTATGATTTCGCGACTGTAACCAAGGGGATAGTGAAACGCGCTGTCACAGTTTCCCGCCATGAAAAGTTCAGGATTCGAAATCGGCTGCTGGCTTCAACTTTGCGTTGATTTAGATGGCATATGTATCGGTAGTTCACAAAACAATGGCACACTCATCATCAGCATGTGCCTTGGTGGCTGGCGTAGATGTTTCATGTCTTTCCGCAGATCTCGGTCTTTGGTGTTCTGGATCAACTCCCCTGCGAATATTCCTCTTTGCCACCGTCTCAGCCATCCAGCTTCTTTTCTCTCGGTCTAATGGCAAACTATTGAGAGTAAAATTGTCTAGTGAATCAGCCAATAAATGCCATGGTTGACTGCAGCGTCCTGTAAAGCACATACGGCTAAGTTAACTATGATATGAGTGTAAACAATATAAATGACACAAAGTAGTGCAGCTTTACATAAACAGAATTACGACACTTACAGGACGTTGCGGCGATTAGCCTTCATCAGCAAACAAACACATTCACAAAATACAACATATAGTCAAGGAGATCTCCTATGACTACATCAAAACGTGACGACAGGACGAGAAGAACAAAAAGATGAAAGGACGAGAAGAACAAAAACATGAAAACATAAATGGGATGAAGAGAAAATGAAAATTGGAAAAAATGTTCATACTCATCTCAGAATTCCGAGCTGTGTATAATATATGTAGTACATGTGGTTATATGACAGACAGACAGACAGACAGACAGACAGACAGACAGACAGACAGACAGACAGACAGACAGACAGACAGACAGACAGACAGACAGACAGACAGACAGACAGACAGACAGACAGACAGACAGACAGACAGACAGACAGACAGACAGACAGACAGACAGACAGACAGACAGACAGACAGACAGACAGACAGACAGACAGACAGACAGACAGACAGACAGACAGACAGACAGACAGACAGACAGACAGACAGACAGACAGACAGACAGACAGACAGACAGACAGACAGACAGACAGACAGACAGACAGACAGACAGACAGACAGACAGACAGACAGACAGACAGACAGACAGACAGACAGACAGACAGACAGACAGACAGACAGACAGACAGACAGACAGACAGACAGACAGACAGACAGACAGACAGACAGACAGACAGACAGACAGACAGACAGACAGACAGACAGACAGACAGACAGACAGACAGACAGACAGACAGACAGACAGACAGACAGACAGACAGACAGACAGACAGACAGACAGACAGACAGACAGACAGACAGACAGACAGACAGACAGACAGACAGACAGACAGACAGACAGACAGACAGACAGACAGACAGACAGACAGACAGACAGACAGACAGACAGACAGACAGACAGACAGACAGACAGACAGACAGACAGACAGACAGACAGACAGACAGACAGACAGACAGACAGACAGACAGACAGACAGACAGACAGACAGACAGACAGACAGACAGACAGACAGACAGACAGACAGACAGACAGACAGACAGACAGACAGACAGACAGACAGACAGACAGACAGACAGACAGACAGACAGACAGACAGACAGACAGACAGACAGACAGACAGACAGACAGACAGACAGACAGACAGACAGACAGACAGACAGACAGACAGACAGACAGACAGACAGACAGACAGACAGACAGACAGACAGACAGACAGACAGACAGACAGACAGACAGACAGACAGACAGACAGACAGACAGACAGACAGACAGACAGACAGACAGACAGACAGACAGACAGACAGACAGACAGACAGACAGACAGACAGACAGACAGACAGACAGACAGACAGACAGACAGACAGACAGACAGACAGACAGACAGACAGACAGACAGACAGACAGACAGACAGACAGACAGACAGACAGACAGACAGACAGACAGACAGACAGACAGACAGACAGACAGACAGACAGACAGACAGACAGACAGACAGACAGACAGACAGACAGACAGACAGACAGACAGACAGACAGACAGACAGACAGACAGACAGACAGACAGACAGACAGACAGACAGACAGACAGACAGACAGACAGACAGACAGACAGACAGACAGACAGACAGACAGACAGACAGACAGACAGACAGACAGACAGACAGACAGACAGACAGACAGACAGACAGACAGACAGACAGACAGACAGACAGACAGACAGACAGACAGACAGACAGACAGACAGACAGACAGACAGACAGACAGACAGACAGACAGACAGACAGACAGACAGACAGACAGACAGACAGACAGACAGACAGACAGACAGACAGACAGACAGACAGACAGACAGACAGACAGACAGACAGACAGACAGACAGACTATGCGCCACCATGTTAAAATACAGCATGTTACGAACACAATTAGGGTTACAGTTAAAGTTACTTGCATATCCTGTACAGGATGTTGTAGTCAACATCAGCATTGATTGCTGCTGTGATTGATATCTAGAAAGTTTACGTTCAGTAGTTTGTCATTGCTTTCTAAACGACCTGCACCCATACCATTTCGTAAAAAAAACAACGCAACGCGGTCTTCTGCCAAATCGCACGCAGCTGTGATTCGAACGCGGATATGCGGGATCAAAACTGCGTCTGTAACGCCTTCGCCATGGAGTGGCACAATTAGGGTAGAAGAGGAAACAAAAATAGGAAAGAATATGAATGAATGAAGCATACGTTTGTCCTCTGGCACAGCCTTCAGCAGAACCTGCCACGTGCCTGCCTCCACAACAAACCATGCAACAACATCAAGACAGATACAATCAATAAACCGCATTTTCCCCATGTTGGACTGGTAGTGCATGGTTCCGTCGCCCTGCTACTGAGTCAGTGCGTGGCGCGACACTGTGAGCTGTGAATTTCGCGTGGAATACTTTTACATCTGTCCGCGGTTGTTTGTAGCTTGAACTGCATGTTCGGAACGATGGCGGTCGGTTGTTGCTGAATCGACTGTTTTGTCTTGTCGGTTTACGATTGCATTTTGAGGAGACTCCTGGGAGTCGTTGCTGGTGCTACGGAGTTCGTGCTTTGTGCGACACTTTCGGCGGGTCGCCCTGCGGAAAGAGACTGAGCCATGTGGGATAAAATTCCGTTCAATAAAGTCTTTCAGGTGACTGCCGATTCCATCGACTGTAGTTTTCATGGAGCTATTTTGTGATGGCGGGGGCATTATGCACAGTGTACCTGTGTGGGCTGTTGGCTTGCCGAGACTCCTGTCTGTTCCACTTTTCACATTGGACAGTGAGAAGCATTTTGTATGATATTCACTGGCACAGGAACGGAGCATAATGGGGACGATCCGTTGCCGTGATGTTGGAGTCGCGTCTAACTATGTTAAAACACGGCATAAGTTACAAACATAATTAGGGTAGAAGAGAAAACAAAAAGAGGACATAATATTAATGAATGAAACATACTCCTGCGCTCTTGCACGGCCTTCAACTGAACGGTCACGTGCCATCCTCCACAACAAACAATACAACAACATCAAGACAGACACAATCAATAAATACAGAAACGTCAACAACAGACGTCAACAACAGACGAGCGCTATAGGCCAGCACGTATCCAGACTCGTGGGAGTTATGAATGAGCAGAACTCGTCCGACCACAGAAACCTGCCTTTGCACACGTGACGTCACGACCACTCCCACGCCTCGATCAGTGTCAGGGTGAGTCTGTCGCTGCCTGGGTGGGTCGCCGTGAGTTCAGGTGCGGCCAGACACGGGCGTGCTTGCTCACTTTTGCGACACGGGGAAGGATGGGATAAATGTGGATGCTGTTTGATTGCTGGTCGGTAGGGTTCGCTTTAGTTCATTCCATTTCCTATTTTACATTTTGTAGACAATGTTGTTCAGGCCCCGCTCAATTGTCGATTTCTCGGTTTGTTCAAATTGGGTCCCATATGGTGTTTTCCTTTCTACTTGCGAAAATAGAGCGTGTGTATAGATTCCTGGATTTTAGGTGTTTGCTTTCCTGGTGTAGGTTTCATCTGTGTTGTTGCTGCTCATGTCTGGTCAGGTTGGCGTATGTGTAATCGGTTCCCGCCCAGTCTTATGGTGTTCCCCACCCCTACCCACTCCCAGGGAGTTGCTCATGGGCAATCGTTCCTTTTGAGACTCCATTTGTCTTCTCTGTGCCTCTTGACTCTTTGTGATCTATTTTTTATTCGCATATCCTTTACAGGACATCGCAGTCAACATCAGTATCTTTCAGTTGATTGTTGATTTCTTGGCAAGATTACGCTCAGTAGTTTGTCATTGCTTTCTGAACGACCGGCTCACATACCCCGTAAGTTACCAAAGCGGAGAGTACCGCTACCGATTCTCGCAAACGTCACATTACTCACGAGAGTATACGGGATTATGGAGAAAGTCGTGTATCGTGTGTCTTGGACTCTTGATCTTGGTGGAGCGTGGTCTCTTCTCCTGGTCACCGGGTGTTCGTGATGAGTTCATGCGTCATTATTTATTATTAGCTTCCGGAGTACAGGTCACACTTAGTCGGATATCAGCTCTGTCTGTCTGTCTGTCTGTCTGTCTGTCTGTCTGTCTGTCTGTCTGTCTGTCTGTCTGTCTGTCTGTCTGTCTGTCTGTCTGTCTGTCTGTCTGTCTGTCTGTCTGTCTGTCTGTCTGTCTGTCTGTCTGTCTGTCTGTCTGTCTGTCTGTCTGTCTGTCTGTCTGTCTGTCTGTCTGTCTGTCTGTCTGTCTGTCTGTCTGTCTGTCTGTCTGTCTGTCTGTCTGTCTGTCTGTCTGTCTGTCTGTCTGTCTGTCTGTCTGTCTGTCTGTCTGTCTGTCTGTCTGTCTGTCTGTCTGTCTGTCTGTCTGTCTGTCTGTCTGTCTGTCTGTCTGTCTGTCTGTCTGTCTGTCTGTCTGTCTGTCTGTCTGTCTGTCTGTCTGTCTGTCTGTCTGTCTGTCTGTCTGTCTGTCTGTCTGTCTGTCTGTCTGTCTGTCTGTCTGTCTGTCTGTCTGTCTGTCTGTCTGTCTGTCTGTCTGTCTGTCTGTCTGTCTGTCTGTCTGTCTGTCTGTCTGTCTGTCTGTCTGTCTGTCTGTCTGTCTGTCTGTCTGTCTGTCTGTCTGTCTTTGGAGCTTATTATCTCATTAAGTAGAAAGAAAGATTTATTACTCTTTCTTTCTTTCTTTCTTTCTTTCTTTCTTTCTTTCTTTCTTTCTTTCTTTCTTTCTTTTCTTTCTACAGACAAACAGACAGACAAACAGAGAGGTAGATCGAAGTAAATTGAGTGAAGATAAAGGACAATATACTAGAACCTAGACTATATCCCCTCCTTCGTCTAAAAAAGACCGAGGAAGACTTGAATTAAGGCGGGATTGAACTTTGACTTGTGGTAAAACAGACTCTCACACAGACAACACAGTGCAGCATTCCAACCACGCTCGTGGGTGGCCACAGACAACCACTTCAAGCGGTCAGTATGACCGTCGGCAGCCTGCTGTCTTACCGGTTGATTAGTTCCAGACTGGTGCTTTACAGATGATCTGTTGTGTCTGCTTGTCTGGCTTTCAGGGCGGTCTGACTTTATTCTGTGTTTACTGTTTAGTCAGCAATAATATTTAATTGCCGCCACCACCACTACTACCACCATCATCACCACCACCACCACCACCACTATCACAATCACAACCACCACCACTACCACCACCACCACCATCACCTCCCCTGCCAACTGTGTTCACTTTCATGTCACTCCACGTATCTCGGTCCCTCGTGCTCTGGATCAATTCCGCTGAATTTATTTTATTTTATTTTATTTTATTTTATTTTATTTATTTTTTGTTATTTCTCGCTTTGAACTCAAGCGTAGTCTTTACGCGTGCTACAAATGCTAGTGCACTGAGCTGATTTTTGCATGTGGATTAACTTTCCCTATTACCCGCAGGCGAACCCACTCGGACTAATGAGTGTCGCGAGATTGCCATGAGTTAAACAGATAAATATACCGACGTTTGCTGGGCGTGTATTTTCTAGGCCCACAACAGCCGTACTGGAAAAACAGCACAGGTTACATCAGGTCAGCCCATATACACATTTGGTGGTGAGTGAGGAGGAAGTGAGTGCGCTGAATCAGATATCACTTTGACAAGTCATAAACACATCAGACGGAAATGGCTGCTGGGATTGTCACCACTGAACAGAAGCTTGACAGTTGTCAACAGTCAGAGACAAACCGGAATTGGCAGCGAGAGACAGGAAAACAGTGCATCTGTCAATTCTTGGTTTCCGGCACATCGAGAAGTTGACGGGGTTATTTGCAACTCTTTGTTGGAAGTAGACATAAACTTGCTGGCTTGTTTTGAAAATCTTAACAATTACTGACAACTTTGACAGGACTAAAGCCAGGAAAATAGATTCTTGCAAATGGCTGATATGTCCAAATAACACCTGTGTGGGGGCGAAAAGGATAACGTCACGTGGACAACTTGGGTAGTTTGCCATATAAACTCGAGTTGGGATCAACTAGGGTGGACTTGAATAATGCTCTAATCGGAGTGAGAGCACTGCAGCGCCTAGTGGAAATAATATCTACCGTGTGTTAATTAGTGACTTAATTTTACACGTGCCTATATGGCAGATGTAGATATGATTTATAGGACTGCAGTAGTGCCATTTAAGGTATAACTTATTATAATATATTCGTTATAATTACTTTAGGCAGTAGCCTTGTTAAACTATAGTGTGATGATTAGCACTGTTAGTGGAAACTAGCTAGATTAGGGAAGTGATACTTGGCTCTGTTAGCTAGAATAGATTAGTGAAGTGTTGATAAGCTTTACTAGTTGAGTAATGAAGGATAATTGGGATCCTCCCGTAGGTGTCCCTGGTGGGCGGGGTTCCGCATTCTGTTTGCTGATATTTTTCTTTGTCATAGCCTGATTCGACTCTAGGTGGGTAGCTAATCTGCTCTATGACTAAGTCTAGTTAGCTAAAGATCATTAAGCAAGGTGATAGGCTTACACTCAGCCGAAAGGATCAGTGACTAGTACTATCACCAGATGTGTTGTTTCTATCCTAGGTTCCCTACCAGATCCAAGGAAACTCAACAAGTTTTGGGAAAGACTTAAAAAACCCATTCTGAAGAACACCAGTTCAAGAGTCAATAACGTTGCATACAGAAAGCAACTAAAAGCTAAAAGGACGTTGATTCACCACACATAGTGATGATTACAGATGCACCATACAGCATCAGACAGTAGTAACTACCGGAGAACAATCTAATAGTTACCTAGTGTTATATAATCTCGTGTAATAGAACACAAGACATTATACTTGAGGCTAGATAGACACGAGTGAGGATCCAGTCCAGTAACAATTAACATTAATGACTGTGTACACACTGCAAAAGACTTGTGCAGTTTGTTTAGGAACATTAGGAACGGACATTGTGTAGAGTGCAACCGGTCCCTGATTAACTCTTAATACCACCGGTGTCTATTTCGGATGTTCATGAAATTGGATTACCAGAGGTCTACAGAGGCAAAGCATTATCCGGCAAGATGGTTCCGGCAACGGGTGAGACGTACTTGTTCTGACGTAACGTGCTGTGGTCTATCTTTGCTGTGATCAGCTGACTGAGTTGATGTCTGAGAGACAGAGTCTACACACTTTATAGAACACGTCACACATTTTCTTCACATACACGTCTCATATACATTACACTTTTATTTTAATAAATTACTCTTTATTAATTTCTAGAAGCAAGAGTTGTTGAGTATGTTGCGTTGGGGAAGTATGAGAAGGGGGCATAGTACGACAGTGTGAGAGTGATAGGAAAAGGTGTCCATAGGCTGATGGAGTGTGTTGGACGGAAGCTGGTGGATTCTCCAGAATATTGAGGGGGAAAAAAATAATATTATAATGTGGGTGTCGGATCTCCTCACTCCAGGGACGACACTTTAAAGGAGGACACGACATTATTGGGGGCTCGTCCGGGATCTTTGGACAGCGGGATCTCTCGTAAACGGGATCTTTGGACAGCGGGATCTCCCGTAAACGGAATCCTTGGACAGCGAGATCTCCTGCAAGCAGGAACCTTTGACAGTGGGATCTTCTGACAACGGGGTCTTTTGACACGGGATCCTTAGTTATAAGAGGGAGATATCAGTTTGGAGAATCCAGCTAGAGTGAATGTGGATAGGGGTTAGGACTAATATCTTACCTGTTCACACTTCACACGTCTGCATAGGTCTGTGGTCCTGATTCTACTCTTGTCACTGAGTGAATGTGCTGTGTGTGGTAATATCTAGATTTATAGTACTTGTTCATATATCGGTATAGTAATTTGCAGTTATATTGTACTAGACCTGCTAGCTTACCTCTCTGTATAATGGCCACCCCTAAACTTAGCACGTTAGAATTAAAGGCAAAGGGGGAAGAAATGGGATTGGCTGGGTCTTCTCTAACGGATTACATACAGGAAGTGGAGAGAGAGTATTGTCAAGCGGAAAGGGAAGATCGAAAGGCCGAGTTGGAATTGAGAAGGATGGAATTGGAAGCTGAGCAAGCAGCTAGGAAATTGGAAGCTGAGCAAGCAGCTAGGAAATTGGAAGCTGAGCAAGCAGCTAGGAAATTGGAAGCTGAGCAAGCAGCTAGGAAATTTGAAGCTGAACAAGCAGCTAGGAAATTAGAAGCTGAACAGGAAGCACAGAAAAGGGAGCACGAGTACCGGATGAGGGAACTCGAGTTGAAGAGTCAATCTAATGGAGAAACTGAGGGAGCAGTTGGAGGTTCCTCCATCCCAGGATCAACACCAGTAGGTGGACATGGGTACCATGCTATGAAGTTTCCTTTAGCGGTCTACGAGGAGGACAAAGAGAAGATTGACCAATACCTTCAACGCTTCGAGGCTATGTCAGTTGCTATGGGTCTGGAGCGTAACAAATGGAATCTTAAGCTATCCCAGGGATTACGCGGGACGGGATACGAGGTTTATACTCGCCTGCCACCAGGACATGAGAACAATTATGATGAGTTAAAGACGGCTCTGCTGAAACGATTCGAGGTTACGTCACATACCTACCGGAAAAAATTTCGAGCAGCGAAACGAGAACCGGGAGAGTTGTTTGCCGCCTACAGTTTGCGTCTTAAATCTTATCTCCATAAGTGGATGGATTTGGCTGGGTTCGCACATGACTATGAGAGTCTGGAAGAGCTCATGGTGGTCGACCAGCTGAAGAAGCAAATGTCTAAACCTCTCAGGACGTTCCTGGGAGAACAAGGAGCGGAACGTATTGACCTCGTGACTAAATTAGCAGAACGGTTCGTCGAGGTACATGGGGAGGCAGGGGAAAACCTTTCCACCAACACCAAAAGTCAAGAGAAACATGACAAGAAGAAAGCCAAAAACTCAGGAACCAAAAAGTGGGAACCTTATGTGCAAAAATCAGAGGATAATTCAGAGAAGAAGAAGGAGGGAAGCAAGAGCACTTCAAGCTCTACACCTAAACGACCGTGGTCGGAGAAGTGGTGTTCAATTTGTAAGTCACCCTCTCACAATACGAGGGACTGCAAATCGAAGGCTAAGAACCCTCACTTTGCAGCATGTCAAGTGACTTCCAAGGAGGTTGTCACGGAAAAGGCCAAGGTCAACAAGGAAGCTCGCCACCAGGAGAGCTCATTCAAGTCCGACAATAGAAAATCTAGGACAGGGAAATGGTGCAACCAATGTCAGTCGAATACGCACAATGCTATTGACTGCAGGGAAAAGTCAGGAGACACTCAATTCGTCGTGTGCTCAGGGAAACCTAAGGTGGAGCCCACCGAACAGGTCGAGGCCGAGGAAGAGACTCCAGACCAGGAAAAACCACCTGTAGTGGAATTGGTAGAGGTTAACGGTCGTCAAGTGGAGTGTTTATACGACACAGGACTGGACGGGGAGGCCGTGATTTCTGCGGATCTGGTACATCCAGAACAATTCACAGGTGAAACATTGGATATACAGCCTGCACAGAAGAGTGCTGTAACCATGAAGTTGCCCATTGCTAATGTGGAGATTCGGTCAAGGTACGTCACCGGCACCATCAAGGCCGCTGTATTGACCGATCCCATTTTTCCAGTCATCCTAGGTTGCCGGTATGTCTTTCTGGGAATGCCCAGGGAGCCAATCCATATGGGAGCAATGCAGACTCGCTCTCAGACGAAAACGGAAGAGGCAGACGCAATTGTGACTAACCCAATGCCGGGGGAGCTACGAACTGCCCAGAGTGAGGATGATACTTTACGTCCTTGCTACAAAAAGCTGCAGAAAAGTGCTGATCCACCAGGACGGGGGCAGTACTACATGAAGAATAGGATACTCTACAGGAGAGCAGGAAGGGGAGACAACCTATACGGTCAGTTGGTCGTCCCGAAAGCTCATCGGTCCCAGATTCTTCATATGGGGCATACCATCTCCTTTAGTGGACACATGGGTATTGCCGCCACCATGCAGCGGATTTCCTGCCACTACTATTGGCCGGGAATGACAGATGATGTGCGTCGGTATGTGAAGTCATGCCCTGAGTGCCAGAGGGTGGCACCGAAACACTGGACAGCACCGGTGATGTTGGGTGAGATGCCCATCATGAACTCTCCTTTCGAGAGGGTAGCCATCGATATCGTGGGTCCACTTCCCAGGACTAGGAAGAGGAACATGTATATACTTACAATGGTGGATTGCTGTACAATGTGGGGTGAGGCGATACCGTTGACCACGATTGACTCGAAAAGAGTGGCGGACGCACTGATGGAGGCCTTTACCAGATTAGGCTTTCCGGATCAAATTCTGACGGATAATGGATCTCAGTTTTGTGGAAAACTCATGGAGGAGGTATTTAGGGTGTTTCACTCTAACCACATACATACCAGCCCTTACCACCCTCAAGCCAATGGACAAGTAGAGCGTTTCAACGGCACGTTGATGACAATGCTCAGGAAATTAGCGCAGGAAAAACCTGATAGGTGGGATGAATATATCCCAGCAGCACTCTTTGCCTATCGGGAAGTTCCTCATGGCTCAACAGGACTACCACCCGCTACGTTGCTGTTTGGTCGTCCAATCAAAGGACCGTTGGAAGCCATGTTGAGGAGTTGGACTGAAGAGGGGACGTCAGAAGAAGTGATCTCATCCTATCAATACGTGGAGGAACTGAAAGAAAAACTCCATAAGGGATGGACTCTGGCAAATCAAAACTTGAAAAAGGCCAGGAAAAGACATGCGGCTTACTACAACCGTAGGTCTAAAGAAAGATCTCTAGAGGTAGGAGATAAAGTCTTGTTGCTACTCCCAACGGGAAACAACAAACTGGAGATAGGTTGGCAAGGACCATTTCCCGTGGAAAGGGTGATATCCAGAACCAACTATCAAATCCGGATCCGGGGAAAGTCGAAGATTTTCCATATCAATCTCTTGCGGAAATACGAAGAGAGACCAGGAGACAAGGCAGCTCACCTCATGGCAATGGCAGTTGCAGTGGAGACAGAAGTGGGAACCAGCGAGGGCAGGGAATATCCCTTAGTACACCAGGAAACCTATAGGGATGTACAAGTGAACCCTGATCTGACCTCCCAGGAGAGGGAAAGGATAACCCAGGTTCTCAAGTCTCATAAGGAGATACTGACTGATAAACCAGGACGAACGAGGTTGGTGGAGTTCGAGATGACTTTGACCACACAGGAGCCGGTTCGCCAAAAGGTTTACCCAGTGCCATTCTCTAAAGAAAAGGCCCTGGAGGAGGAAATACACAAATTGCTGGAGGATGACGTGATTGCACCATCCACATCCCCATACAATGCGGGGGTAGTTTTGTTACGCAAACCAAGTGGAGAACACAGGTTGTGTATAGATTACCGACTTCTGAACAGTCATACACAGTTTCAGGTGGAACCTTTGCCGAATCCAACTCAGTTATTCGCTAGGCTCCATAAGGCTCGGTACTTTTCAAAGGTGGATCTGAGTCGGGGGTACTATCAGATACCAGTCAAACCGGAGATTCGACCACTGTTAGCTTTCAGTACACCCAGTGGACACTACGAATTCAAGGTCATGCCCTTTGGACTCAGCAATGCACCTAGTGTGTTTACACGCATGATGAGGACTTTACTAGATCCGTTACAGGATCCGTCCATCATCTCATTCATGGATGATATTCTGATTTCCAGTGACAGCTTGGATGACCACTTACAATCCTTGGAGAGAGTGTTTAATAGACTCAAGGAAGCAGGGCTTACTGCTCGTCCAACCAAGTGCATGATTGGTTACCAAACTCTGGAATTTCTAGGTCACACCATCACTCCAGGACACATTGTTCCAGAAGAGAAGAACCTGGAGAAAATCAGAAATGCACCAAGGCCAAAAACGAAGAAGGATGTGCGATCTTTTCTCTCGTTGTGTGGGTTCTACCACAAATTTATCCCACATTTCACGGAACTGGGAGCTCCGTTGACGGAAACCTTGAAAAAGGGATTCCCGGACCAAATCATTTGGACACCAGAATGTGAGAATGCCTATAGTCAGTTAAAGGAGGCCTTGGTCAGCAAACCTATATTACAGCTCCCTGACCTTTCCAAACCATTTGTGTTGAGAACGGATGCGAGTGCGATTGGAATTGGAGCCGCTTTATTACAGGAAGGAAAAGACGATGCTTCGGTTTTGAAACCTGTGGCATACGCAAGTAAGAAACTTCTACAGGCGGAGAGGAATTATTCAACCGTCGAGAGAGAATGCTTGTCCCTCGTATGGGCAGTGCAAAAATTTCAGCCATATTTGTATGGAGTTAAGTTTCGGGTTCAGTCGGATCATCAGCCCCTGATGTTCCTGGCGACTTCTCAGAAGCTCAACGCCCGTTTGATGCGGTGGTCGTTGTTACTTCAACCGTATAATTTCACAGTAGAATACATTCCTGGGAAGGAAAATGTTGGAGCGGATTTCTTGTCAAGACACCCAGCTCCTGAAGAAGAGGAATGAATCATCTGGATTTAACTCATTGTGGAGAAGAGTGAGATGGACTACTCTCTTAAGAGGGGGCCTATGTCGCGAGATTGCCATGAGTTAAACAGATAAATATACCGACGTTTGCTGGGCGTGTATTTTCTAGGCCCACAACAGCCGTACTGGAAAAACAGCACAGGTTACATCAGGTCAGCCCATATACACATTTGGTGGTGAGTGAGGAGGAAGTGAGTGCGCTGAATCAGATATCACTTTGACAAGTCATAAACACATCAGACGGAAATGGCTGCTGGGATTGTCACCACTGAACAGAAGCTTGACAGTTGTCAACAGTCAGAGACAAACCGGAATTGGCAGCGAGAGACAGGAAAACAGTGCATCTGTCAATTCTTGGTTTCCGGCACATCGAGAAGTTGACGGGGTTATTTGCAACTCTTTGTTGGAAGTAGACATAAACTTGCTGGCTTGTTTTGAAAATCTTAACAATTACTGACAACTTTGACAGGACTAAAGCCAGGAAAATAGATTCTTGCAAATGGCTGATATGTCCAAATAACACCTGTGTGGGGGCGAAAAGGATAACGTCACGTGGACAACTTGGGTAGTTTGCCATATAAACTCGAGTTGGGATCAACTAGGGTGGACTTGAATAATGCTCTAGTCGGAGTGAGGGCACTGCAGCGCCTAGTGGAAATAATATCTACCGTGTGTTAATTAGTGACTTAATTTTACACGTGCCTATATGGCAGATGTAGATATGATTTATAGGACTGCAGTAGTGCCATTTAAGGTATAACTTATTATAATATATTCGTTATAATTACTTTAGGCAGTAGCCTTGTTAAACTATAGTGTGATGATTAGCACTGTTAGTGGAAACTAGCTAGATTAGGGAAGTGATACTTGGCTCTGTTAGCTAGAATAGATTAGTGAAGTGTTGATAAGCTTTACTAGTTGAGTAATGAAGGATAATTGGGATCCTCCCGTAGGTGTCCCTGGTGGGCGGGGTTCCGCATTCTGTTTGCTGATATTTTTCTTTGTCATAGCCTGATTCGACTCTAGGTGGGTAGCTAATCTGCTCTATGACTAAGTCTAGTTAGCTAAAGATCATTAAGCAAGGTGATAGGCTTACACTCAGCCGAAAGGATCAGTGACTAGTACTATCACCAGATGTGTTGTTTCTATCCTAGGTTCCCTACCAGATCCAAGGAAACTCAACAAGTTTTGGGAAAGACTTAAAAAACCCATTCTGAAGAACACCAGTTCAAGAGTCAATAACGTTGCATACAGAAAGCAACTAAAAGCTAAAAGGACGTTGATTCACCACACATAGTGATGATTACAGATGCACCATACAGCATCAGACAGTAGTAACTACCGGAGAACAATCTAATAGTTACCTAGTGTTATATAATCTCGTGTAATAGAACACAAGACATTATACTTGAGGCTAGATAGACACGAGTGAGGATCCAGTACAGTAACAATTAACATTAATGACTGTGTACACACTGCAAAAGACTTGTGCAGTTTGTTTAGGAACATTAGGAACGGACATTGTGTAGAGTGCAACCGGTCCCTGATTAACTCTTAATACCACCGGTGTCAATTTCGGATGTTCATGAAATTGGATTACCAGAGGTCTACAGAGGCAAAGCATTATCCGGCAAGATGGTTCCGGCAACGGGTGAGACGTACTTGTTCTGACGTAACGTGCTGTGGTCTATCTTTGCTGTGATCAGCTGACTGAGTTGATGTCTGAGAGACAGAGTCTACACACTTTATAGAACACGTCACACATTTTCTTCACATACACGTCTCATATACATTACACTTTTATTTTAATAAATTACTCTTTATTAATTTCTAGAAGCAAGAGTTGTTGAGTATGTTGCGTTGGGGAAGTATGAGAAGGGGGCATAGTACGACAGTGTGAGAGTGATAGGAAAAGGTGTCCATAGGCTGATGGAGTGTGTTGGACGGAAGCTGGTGGATTCTCCAGAATATTGAGGGGGGAAAAAAAATAATATTATAATGTGGGTGTCGGATCTCCTCACTCCAGGGACGACACTTTAAAGGAGGACACGACAATGAGGTACTTGTAATTTATGTCCCGAATTAAAGGACAAGAATTCAACATTTTAATTCAAGTGACCGATGTAGGGGTTGAAGCCACTACCTCGGCAGCAGCACACCGGATGTTTAAGAACACGCTCTCTTATCCATTCGGCCATATTGATCTCCGTATCAGGTTCTGTATAGAACGTCGCTCTCACTACGGCACGTACAGACGTTTCTGGATCCTGTGCTATTATCTCGCATCAAGCATCTTCATGCCCGGAGTGTCTACAATGTCTTGTGTCCACCTGTGAGCTGGTTGACCCGAGCCTCATCTTCTAAAAGCCACCAAGCCTTGGTCGACAACTGGTCTAGGATCGAAGCTCTAACACGCGGTCAGTTGAAGTATTGCCTTGCTGATTGGACAGCTGCTACGGCTTGTCTTGCTCCATACGTAGTGGTGTTACCTTTCACCCAGAGTGAACTAGGCAGGCCGAGAGAGGGGATCGTGCTATATGGCAATATCTGGTCTTTTAATTCAGGACAAGTGTTGTGATATGGGGTGATATACCTCCATTTCACAGACTATCGTCCGCCAAGACGGCCAGATGCCAGTCAGTCATCAAGACCGAGCTAAAGTAACAATTAGATAAAATGGGTTGACCTAATGACTGGGTTCAGATAAAAAAGACAGCCAGAAAAACCAATGATCAAGTCCTACAAGAAACAAATGAAGATCGTAAACTGATTAGACACATTAGACGTAGATAGTCAAAATATTTTGGGCATGTTATGAGAAGAAATGAATTGGAGAACTTGGTGACAACTGGCAAGATCGAAGGGGGGAGACCAAAGGGAAGACCAAGAATTAAATACCTGGATGGCTTGGCCACGTGGCATGGTCGAGACAGAAACAGAGAGCTGATCCATGACTCTGGTGATCGAGTGAGATGCCAAAACATGACCGCCCACTCTTATCGGCATGGCACATGATGGGTGGAAAAGAGTAAAGTATATTATGCAGGAATAACAAATAAACGCATGGCGAGTTGCTTTGTACACACCTAGTACATGACGTGCTCATGGTGTGGGACGCAGAGGTGTTTCCAAGGCACCAGGGCCGGGTTATATACTGGCCAAGAGCTATAGACGCGTCCTCGTCGAGCGTCCTGGGCAACAGGTCCCTTCGGGGTCCTGGCTAAGGTCAGTAGGATCGCCGATTCCTCCGAAGTCGGAGAGTGTCTACCTGTACGGCGAGGAACCAGCAGTCTGCACACCAATAAGCCAGACATGGGACAACGGATACTCACGCAAAACTCAGGTCCGGTATGACATCACACTGATGTTGGACAACAGGATGTCTTCATCCGACATACAGGACTTCGCTTTGGAGATCAAGCCAACGAACACATGCAAGCAAGCAACTAATGGTGTGCCGTTATATGAAATAGTGGACTAGCAGCATAAACACAATGCCCCCCAAACGTGGATGAAGGTCATTTATTTTACACACATGCTCCCACAGGCACACACACACACACACACACACACACACACACACACACTCTCTCTCTCTCTCTCTCACACACACACACACACACACACACACTCACACACACACATGCACGCACTCACATACACGCAGATACTCCAGCTGAAAATTTTCCGATGACAGTTCACACATGAGACACGAACTCCCGACCTCGGTGCTTGAGGGGTTGTGTTTCACACCAGGTGTATGAAGAAAAGAAATACATAGCAGACTATAAAGGATGAATGTATGAAAATAATGTGTCATTTCGAGCATGGTAATAAAGAACTCGCCAAACGTACACAGTAATGTAAATCTGACGATGTTAGCAAAGGTATTTCAATTCTATACCTCAGTGACATGTAAGTCTGTTCATGTTACCAAAGAAACGTCTAGGTCTACCTCAGTGGCGTGTACGTCTGTTCATGTTACGAAAGAACTGTCTAGGCTATACCTCAGTAATATGTCTGATTATGTTAGCAAAGACATTTCTAGTCTATACTTCAGTCATTTGTAATTCTGATCATGTTACAAAAGAAACGTCTAGTTTACACATCAGTAATGTGTCCGATTGTCTGATTATGTTAGTAAAGACATCTCTAGTCTACACCTCATTAATTTGTAATTCTGATCATGTTACAAAAGAAAAGTATAGTCTATACCTCAGTAGTTTGTAAGTTTGATCATGTTACCAAAAGAAACGCCTAGTTTATACCTCAGTAATTTGTCTGATTATGTTAGCAACGATATTTTTAGCCTACGCCTCAGTCATTTGTAATTCTGATCATGTTACCAAAAGACACGTCTAGTCTATACCTAAGTAATTTGTCTGATTATGTTACCAAAGACATTTATAGTCTATATCTCAGTCATTTGTAATTCTGATCATGTTACCATACCTCAGTAATTTTGTAAGTTTCATCATGTTAACAAAGAAACGTCTAGTTTATACCTCAGTAATGGGTGTGACTCTCTAATTGTTACCAAAGACATTTCTAGTCTATACCTCAGTCATTTGTAATTCTGATCATGTTACCAAAGACACGTCTAGTCTATGCCTCAGTAATTAATCAACTTGGACATATTATGAAACTGTCAATGGTTTAAACTCAGCAGTTTATCAGCCACAGTTTCCTACTAAAGACGTCCCATGCAGTACCAAAACAATGTTTCCACTGCAGCATGTTAATATGGAACATTCCAGGCGATACCTCAGCAAGGAATGGAACTGGCCACCAACCTCATCACGTCGCCGTCTACAATATTTGAAGGTCTAACACTTCCGCCCCAACCACCGTATCTGCTATAGAACATCCAACAGCGTATCTTCCCACATTTATCTTATTGAGTCAGATTTGTTGTTCTTTTTTTTCTTTCTTTCTTTCTTTCTTTCTTTCTTTCTTTCTTTCTTTCTTTCTTTCTTTCTTTCTTTCTTTCTTTCTTTCTTTCTTTCTTTCTTTCTTTCTTTCTTTCTTTCTTTCTTTCTTTGTCGCCTATTATCAACTCTCTTCTCTTCGTATTCATTCGCCTATTTTGAGTGTCAGTCCCTGTCTAGTCTAGTAATTTACTAATGTTCAGCCTTGAGCCACATCAGTGCTTCCCCCAAACTCTCCATTGTAAATATTCAAGTTGTTTTAAAATATTGATCTATCGCGTCTTTAAATAGAATTAATCAAAAAAGGTCGCTTGAAATAACATCTGCAAAATGAGTTTCCAAACACACAACACTTAATTAATGCGGACACAACATCTCCGATTGGCCAGGGGAAATCGCCACGTCCTGCTTAATGTCTGGCATGACGTCCTAATGCCGATTCGCAACAAAATTGACGTTAATAACTCGAGATGTTATTTTGACTTGATTAACCCCAAAAATAAAAAGAAGAAATGGCCCAGTTCACAATGAGCACGTCGGTTGGTATAAAGGAAATATAATTCTCAATTGGAGCACCCCCAAGGATTTCTTGTGATTAAAACAGGAAGACAGCAATTTGGGCACACTTTGGTTGACGGTCGGCAGATTTGACAGTTGGTTTGCTCTGTTCACTTGGTGAAACCATAAACATGATAGCAGCTTTTCTGCAAGTTTATAACAGTATAAAAAGTACACATTGAAATAGCAACTACATCGGGATTAGACGGGGGCGTGTCTGTTAATTTATTTCTTTGTCCGTCTGTGTGTCTATTTTTCTGTGTGTCTTTATATTTGTCTGCCCGTTTGTCTACCTACCTACCTACCTACCTACCTATCTACCTACCCATCTACCTACCTACCATAGTTCTCCTTCTGTCGGCCGCGCTTAACACGTCTCATGCCATGTCCTCAACCTGTATAAACAGGACTATGGCACTACCTACCTACCTGCCTACCTACCTACCTACCTACCTATCCACCTACCTACCTACCTGCCTGTCTTCCTGCCTACCTACTGACCTACCTTCGTACCTACTTCCCTGTCTGTCTGTCCTTCTGTCCGTCCATCATCTTCAATGCATCCCCATCCATTCACCCATCCGTTCACTCCGTCGAACATTCTGTCTGTCTCTCTGGTTATCAATCCATCTGCCCACCTCTCTGTTTGTCTGTCTGCCTAGCTGTCTGTATGTCTCTATGCTAGCCAGACTGTCTGGTGTCTATCAATCTGCATACATGTCTGTATGTCCGTCCGTCCATCCATCCATCCATCCATCCATCCATCTGTAATGCAAGTCCCACATTCATTCATTTATCCGCCTGTCTGTCAGTCGTTCGGTCTGTCTGTTTGCCTGTTTGTCTGTATGTCTATTTGCCAGACTGGCAGGTATCTGTCAGTCTTCAAACCCACCTGTCTCTCAATATGGCTATCTAGTTAGATAACTGGCTAATGATCGACTAACGTATCGATGTGTCTATTCAATCATCTACTGATCCTCAAATCAGATAGTCTTTCACCATCAACAATAATAAATCTATTTATCTTGATATCGTAGCGTTCTCGCCACGAATCGCTCTTACTATATCCCTATCCCAATCTACATCAATCGTCCTGGCCGAAAGACTAAGAGCACTCCAGCTCCTAAACTTCCGATGCGCTGACGGTGGGTTATCTCGATCTCCCGATGTCAGCGCTGTCAACCCCTATACCGGTCAGTGGAATTAACCGTTGACTTCTCTTTCAAAAATCAATGGCAAACTACTGATCGTAAAATTGTCCAGGAGATTAGTCTGGGGTTGGGTGTTGATCGAAACGTCCCTCAAAGAACATTAAACAGTGTACTGTCCATATCTACCGCTCCGTCTCCAAGCATTGTATGTTTATCTACTACTCTGCACTCTTGACTGGGAGAAAGATAAACTCTTTCTCCTTTACACCATCATCATCATCAAGTGCCTTGCCAGCTGGCGTTGGCGTTCATAACTCTCCACAGATCTCGGTCTTTGGTGTTGTGGATCAGCTCTGCTGATAATATTCCTCCATGCCACCGTCTCAATTCATCCAGCATAATTTCTTTTGGTCTCCTCTGCTTCTCTTCCCCTCGATCTTTCCAGGTGTCACGATTTTCTCCAGTGTCTCTCTTCTCATCACACGACCAAAGAAAACGGTTTGTCTCTTTCTTATTGTTGTATATAGTGTACTAGTTTCATTAGCCTCTTTCAGACAATCGTTGTTAGTTACTCTGACAGTCCAAGGAATTCGCAACATTCGTCTCAAAAACCACATCTCTGTCGCTTCCAAGTTCTTCCTAATTTGTTCATTTACATTCCAAGATTCGCTGCCATACAGCAAAACTGGTTCTATATAGCGTTCCAGCACTCTTTAATCTTACATTTCTTGATAGAGACTTATTGCAATGATACTCTTCATTTTCTGAAATGCAGCTTTTGCTTGCCATATTCTGGTCTTAATCTCTGTTGCACATCTTCCATCTGATATTATAAATGCCCCTATGTAATTAGAATTACCCACTAGGTTAAGAATTGTCCCCTATATTTCTATGCGTAACTGAGCTCTCCAATTTTAAACAGTGCGAGCAGGTACAGCTTAACCTTCTAGCTCAGTGGTTCTCAACCGGTGGGGAATTCCTCCCCCCCCCCCCCCCCCATGGGGGAATTTTGGAGTTTCGGGGGGGGGGGGGGAATGAAGATTATTTCAAGATTGCGTTATTACAAGAACCGATTTCTTGATCTTGTTTTTCCCTTCATACTTTACGGTTCTGTACGTCTAACCTTTCTAAAATTCATTTTATAAAGACGTGTTTTAGTATGTGCTATTAAATTTAGCTTCAATTATTACGTATGCTGTGTAGGGGCAGGGGGAAATTTTTAGGGAGGAAATACAAAAGGTGAGGGGGGGGGATGACGTTCTAAAAATATGGTGAGGGGGGGATGACGTCCTAAAAATATGGTGAAGGGGGGCACGGGTCAAAAAAGGTTGAGAACCACTGTTCTAGCTAATGTACAGTGCTCGAAACAAAATAATTTCTCTCTCTTCTCTCTCTCTCTCTCTCTCTCTCTCTCTCTCTCTCTCTCTCTCTCTCTCTCTCTCTCTCTCTCTCTCTCTCTCTCTCTCTCTCTCTCTGACGACATCAATCTTGTCTGACAGGGAGGGCAGAAATTGAAATGATCGAAGATCGTACTTCAAATGAATAACCAGAATATCGGCTGAGTAGCCTCTGGTTGTGCAATTCTCTCACGCAGCTGTTCTTGTTAACCTTTTTTTTTTTTAGTTTAAGATCAGACACCCGTCGTCGTCTGATGCGGTACACATCTGGTTTATTAACATAATTTATGTGTCGGGACTACTTTTGACCCCGTCTATCATTGATCGTAGTTATCAAAATAGCACAATCCGACACGTGATTGTAAAGAAACTGCACGCGTGAAACTGAATCTAATACCAGCATAACACATCTGCTGAAATGTGAATTAAAAGGGAAACACAAACACAAAGTTATCATTGTTTGGGAAAGCAAAATAGTTATCATGAATGTATACCCCTGTTTCATTGACGGGGAATGTAGGTCGACATGCCGGTATGTGAAAACTTTCTGTTGCCTCTGGGCACTGGGAAGGAGTTTGTTGACAACGAAATATCCGAAACCCGGCGAGGAACCAGTCCGTGTACACTGTGCTAATCATGACCTATACTGTCAAACTGTCATTGCTGTCTATAGGACCTTGCGGTGTACGACAGGGGAAGGGGGTGGGGTAGGGGAGGGGGGGGGGGAGAGGGTCTCCAGTCTGAGGATTTAACACATTCTGTGCCAAACAAAAATTATGTTTTGACCAAACACAAATGGAAGGTGGAAAATGGGAAGTGGGGTGTGTCATATTTAAGAGTTAAAAGTTGTTAATATGGTTAGAGACATGGTGTATTATATACCAAATCCCACATACTCGCGTTCGAAACACAGCTGTGGGCGATTTTCCAGCAGACTATCTTATGTGTGTTTTTTTTTAAAATGAAATGGTATGGGTGCCGGTGTTTCAAAAAACAATGATAAACTATTTGACGTAAACTTGACCAGGAATCTCAACAGCCAAAAAATGCTGGGGTTGACGGCTACGTCCTGTAAAGGATATGCAACAACACAGGGAAATCTACTGTTTATAAGCCCATGGCAGATCCGGGAAGTTTCTTAAGACGATTAATAATTCCATGGCACTTCATCTGTTATGGCTTCCTGGCTAGTGCAATCGCTGTGAACAATGTAGGTTAGGGTTTCCTTTTTGCCAAAAAAGCCATCACCTTACCGAAGATTCGAACCCGGGTCTCCCAACCGGGTGTCCAGCGTTCTAGCCACTCGGCTAGTTAAACAACAACAACAACAAAACAGTTGCATGTCATTTACAGGACATAGCAGTCAACCGGAATAAGTGTCCACCGTATCCACCGGAATAAGTGGACAACTCTGCAGCTGAGCAGAGCAGGGCACTCACTTGTCCTTACAGTCGGAAATGGCTGTCAAAGGCAGAGGTAAAAGACCACCATGTGAATGTGGAAGGCAAGGGGAAACCACCACATTATCTTCCCAAGACTTCATGGCAAAACATAAATCAAAGTTAGTGAAGGACGTTAATGGCTGTCTTAGGGCATCCTCGTCCGGTAGGGACAGTCATGAGCCACAGGTGACACCAGACCGTCATCCAGCTACTGATGGCAGAATCATAACTAAAATAAATAAATTTAGAGTAGGAACATGGAATGTTAGGACATTAAATGAGCTAGGAAAGTTGACCAATGTTCTAGGAGAGATGGATAGCATGAAAATGAATATACTAGGCGTTAGTGAGATGAGATGGAAGGGATCGGGCAAAATTATAGCTGACAATCACACAATAATTTATTCTGGAGGGGATACACATGAAAAAGGTGTAGGAATAATATTAGACGAAAAAACAGCCAAGTCAATTAATGGATACTGGTGTATCTCAGATAGAGTTATTATGGTAAAATCAAAGGCAAACCAATAGACATAAATATTATACAAGTATATGCACCAACAGCAAGCAGTAGTGATGAAGAAATACAACACTTTTACGACGAAATAGAAATGGCGATGGCTCAAATTGGATCACAAGAAATAAAAATAATACTTGGTGATTTTAATGCAAAAGTAGGAAAGGGAAAAATGGAGGATGTAGTGGGGAATTATGGTTTAGGTACAAGAAATGAAAGAGGGGAAAAGCTAATAGAATGGGCAAATATCAATGAGATGATAATTGGAAACACATGGTTTAAACACCATAAAAGACGACTGTACACATGGATAAGCCCTGATAAGAAAATACGCAACCAAATTGACTACATACTAATTAATAAAAGATTTAGAAACGCTTTAATTAATGTAAAGACAATGCCTGGTGCTGACTGTAATAGTGATCATGTACCACTATGTGGACAAATAAAAGTAAGATTAAAGAGAGGGAAAAAAATGGTTAAGAACATGAGACTTAATAAAGAGGTTCTGAAAATAGATAAAGAAATGCAAGAACAATACAGAGTGACTGTGAAAAATAGGTACAATGCAATAACTAAAATACAGAGTATAGATGAACAATGGGAAATGTTAAGGGACTCCATTCATCAAACTAGCAAAGAAGTATTACCGGAGAGAGGCAAAATAGCTAAGAAAAAATGGATGAATGAAGATATCTTAAAACTGATGGACAAAAGAAAACAGAGTAAAAATGACAAACAAGAATACGCTAAGATAAATAAAGAAATAAAAGATAAATGTGGGAAGGCTAAAGAAAGTTGGTTAAACGAGCAATGCAAAAAAATTGAATTAAATTCCATTAAAGATACAAAAAATATGCACAGACAAATCAGTGAGCTTACAGGAAGAAAAATAAGAATAAATACAGGGTGTTTGAAATCAAAAACAGGAAAGATAATATTAGAGGAAGATGCTATAATGAAGAGGTGGAATGAGTATATAAGAGAATTATATGAAGGAGAAAGGGGAGAATTAACAGAAGATAGTAACTTAGAAGGTCCACCTATTCTGAAAGAAGAAGTCGCTGACGCTATGAAACGTATGAAGAAAGGAAAAACAGCTGGGCCAGATGAAATCACAATAGAAGAATTAGAAGTATTGGGAGAATTTGGAGTAGATATATTAACTAAAATGTTGAATGATATTTACAGCAGTGGATATTTACCCAGTGATATGCTGAAATCTTTATTTATAGCTATACCAAAAAGACCAGGAGCAATTGATTGTGAAGATTTTCGTACAATTAACCTTATAAACCATATCACTAAGCTTCTACTCAGAATCATAATGAGAAGAATCAAAAATAAAATAAAAATGGAAATTAGTGAAGAACAGTATGGATTTGTGGAAGGAAAGGGCACAAACAATGCAATTTATACATTACGGACACTAATAGAAAGGTCAATAGAGAAACAGAGGGACATATATTTGTGCTTCATAGATTATACTAAGGCATTTGATAAAGTAAAACATGATGAACTGATTAAAATGTTGGAAGATATCAACATTGATGGAAAAGATTTAAGAATAATAAAGAATGTTTACTGGAACCAAGTAGCAGCAATTAAAATGGGAAATAAAGAGGGTAGTTACGAACAGATAAAGCTAGGAGTACGACAAGGGTGTGTCTTGTCACCAGATCTTTTCTCCCTGTATAGCGAAGTAATAATGAGAGAGATCAAAGAGATGCCAGGAATACTAGTTGGAGGTTATAATATAAATAATATACGCTATGCAGATGACACAGTATTGGTGGCGGATAATTCAACAGACCTACAACAATTATTAGACGTTGTAGTAACAGAGAGTGAAAGGAAAGGACTCTCCTTGAATATCAAGAAAACAGTAACAATGGTAATATCAAAGAAAATGGTGACACCAAAATGTGACATAGAAATAGAAGGGAAAATCCTTAACCAAGTTGATAATTTTAGATACCTAGGGGCATTTATAACATCAGATGGAAGATGTACAACAGAGATTAGGAGTAGAATAGGGCAGGCAAAAGCCGCTTTTCAGAAAATGAAGAGTATCTTATGCAATAAGTCACTATCACTGAATGTAAGAAAGAGAGTGCTGAAATGCTATGTAGAACCAGTTTTGCTGTATGGCAGTGAATCTTGGAACGTAAATGAACAAATTAAGAAGAAATTAGAAGCAACAGAGATGTGGTTCCTGAGACGAATGTTGCGAATTCCTTGGACTGCCAGAGTAACTAACGACGAGTGCCTGAAACAGGCTAATGAAACTAGAACATTATATACAACAATAAGACAGAGACAAACATCTTTCTTCGGTCACGTGATGAGAAGAGAGGCATTGGAGAACATCGTAACAACTGGAAAGATCGAGGGGAAGAGAGGCAGAGGTAGACCAAGAGAAGTGATGCTGGATGGATTGAGACGGTGGCATGGAGGAATATCAGCACCAGAGTTGATCCAGAAAACCAAAGACCGAGATCTATGGAGAGCCATGAACGCCTACGCCAGCCGGCACGGCACTTGATGATGATGAGCAGTCAACTCCAGCATTTTTGGCTGTTCGTGATTCCTGGGCAAGTTTACGTTCAGTAGTTTACCATTGCTTTCTGAACAACCAGCACCCATACCATTTCCTAATAAACCAACACAGCTGTGTTTCGAACGCGGGTATGCGGTATTACGAACTGCGTCCGTAACGCCTTCGCCGCGGTGGCGGCTACTGGGCCAGTACTTACATGTTACTATGCTCTCCTTAGATGCGAAGCTGCAGTACCTGTTTTGAACACACCACTGGTTTCTGACATTGGAGAGGGGAAGGAGAGCTCTGCAACAACCAGTAATGACAACGATCGTAAGACGAGGAGAAAGAGGAAGAACGTAGGAATGAATTAATTTCACTTTCAAAGGGTCAAAAATTGGGCACGCAGGTTAGTCATACAGTAAGCCCTCCTGATCACTCATATTTCGCACATCAGTTATACGTTATGTATTATGCATGCTACATTCACAAAGAGGAGGAAGAAGAAGAAGAAGAGGAAGATGAAGAAGAAGAAGAAGAAGAAGAAGAAGAAGAAGAAGAAGAAGAAGAAGAAGAAGAAGAAGAAGAAGAAGAAGAAGAAGAAGAAGAAGAAGAAGAAGAAGAACGAGAGGTAGAAGAAGTCGTTAGACAGAAAGCTGTAAATACGATTAAAGCAACAAACAAAGCAAACAGAAAATACACTAAGCAGAAATATTAAGACATAAATAACAGGATTATATAACTAACACGATATTAAATTGCAAGAACATAACATTACGCCATAAAGAAGACTGCGAGCAGGATACGAATACCATAAAACAACAAAGAAAAAATGTGTTCCAAACCAGGAACTTTCTAAGGGGCTGTATTTTGATAAGGCGGCTATGCTATCGGCCTGAGTGCACATAGAAACAGTTTTTTCCTCTATTAGCGGACAAGGAACGCAGACGTTGCATGGATGTTTTGGTGGTTAGTCTGTTCCTCCCGTAGGGGGCTATGAGAGTTCTCACCCATCCTTCCCCCGTTAGCTCGCTTCGAATCCGAACAGTCCAAAAGGAGAAATGTGGATTAACTTTCCCTATTACCAGCGTCCCGCGCCATCAGGCGAACCCACTCTGACTTCTGATGTACTTTTAATTTACGTACCAGAATCAAGGACGCGTAGCCAACGACGAGGACTGGCATCGAACACTTTTCCGACCGCGCTCCTGCAATTTGCAGCGTGACGTTCTTACCGTCCCGCATATGATGCGAGGCACGAGATTTAAACCGCTGTCTTCTTCTCCTTTTACGTTCCTCTTTCGAGAGGAGTGCATCACAACTAATCCTTCTTCTTCTTTCGTTCGCCTAAAATATGTTTATAACTGCAATGTTGTCTCTTGTATAAATCTAACAGTCTTTTTTAGTTCATTCAGCGGAATGATGTATCACAAAGGTCAGTATATCCAACTTTCAGCATGCGTCACAACTATTGATGTATCTCAAAGGTCAGTATATCCAACTTCAGCATGCGTCACAACTATTGATGTATCTCAAAGGTTAGTATATCCAACTTCAGCATGCGTCACAACCAATGATGTATCACAAAGGCCAGTATATCCAATTTCAGCATGCATTTGTGTCCTGTTTGCCTCCTCTAGACAGATTCCATCTCAGGAAGCCGGCTCTATCTACTCGTGGGTAGGTTTTACTTTTTCCTAACAATGTTACCATAGCAGGAGCTTTACGGCCTACTCTTCGAGATTCTCAACTGCCGTGGAAATATTAACGTTTAGGACCTGCACACAGGACCTCTGGTTTTTCGCCCTTATTGGAGAAGGGTATTATCGGATTTCACTACCCAAACGACCAGAGGGACGTGTGATAGATGGCAATAATATGCCTATAAGATACCAGTGGTTCTTGAAATTACCCCCCGCCCCACGCAGGGATCGAACCCCATACCTTCAATGCCTGAGGTAGACACTGTTACTTCTCCCAACCCCAGCGTTCTCTAACGGCTGCATTCAACAAACTGTGAACCCAGTTTGAAAAATAAAAGTTAGTTGCATACCCTTTACAGGACATCGCAGTCAACACCAGCACTTTTTGCTGTTGTTGATCTCATGGCAAGTTTACGTTTAGTAGTTTGCCATTTCCTTCTGAACGAGCGACACCCACACCGTTTCGTAAAAACCAACGCAATGCGGTCTGCTGCCAAATCGCCAGCAGCTGTGTTTCGATCGCAGGTATACGGTATTACGAGCCGCGTCAGTAACGCCTTCCCCACGGAGCTGCGTTTTAAAAGTAGCTAAGGAATATAAATCAACTTGCCAGACACCAGGCCTCTAGAACGCTACAGGCTAGCGCCTTGACCGAATTATTGCGTGGCGGGCGAACAACTTGACCTGTGTACTGGCGGCGTTTCCACGTCTGCTAGCTGGCTGGCCGTTGTAATCACGGAAGTGAATCTATTCAGTGGCGTCACTGGGGTTGGTGTCACCCAGTGCGGTAAACTCTTGGTGTCACCCCTCTAGACTTTCACCATGGTCTTCTTCCGAGTGTTCCTGTACCATATATAATCGCATATAGTAATGTTTGTAAAATAAGTCAAAAAGTTAATAAGGACATAAGAAAGAAAACAAATTGAACAATATAACTTCAATACTTCAGGTAAAACATAAATAAAGAACTTCGACAAACTCGGACAAAGTTAAATCTTTGTTATTTTGCTATGTCTGCTTTGTCAAATTTGCAATTTTTTTATTTCGGTGTCACCCCTTGATGGTGTCACCCGCACCCCCCGCACCCCCCTAGTGACGCCCCTGAATCTATTCATCTGTTTTTTGTCTTGTCTATCTCCCAGGGGAAGGTTAACCTAGTCAACAAACGTTGCAAAGAAGTCGGATCCGTCGGCCGAAAAGCGCTAATATCGACAGCTCTGCTGTAAACAGACACAAAACAAATGTCCAAAAACAAAAACAAACAAAAATATCTCTTAGGTATCGAAAACAAGGGGGTAGCGGTTGCTGTGGGAATACTGCAATCCAAGTGAACACAACTTTTTTCGCGTTTACTCGTATTGAACTCAAGCGTAGTTCATACTACTTCTTGTGCACTGGACTGCTTTGTGCACGTGGATTAGCTCTCCTTATTACCAGTGACCCTCGCTATGAGACCCTCGCACTCCGACTTTTGAGGTACTTGTAATGTACTTACTTCCCCAAGTTACATTTCTGTCCTTGTCCTCCCTATATTATTCACGTCTGCCTCTACTTCTCTTCTCCGTGTGCTTTTTGGGACTTCCTCTATTTCTTTCCCCACAAAGACCTTTCTGCATATACTATTGTCAGATTTTCTCAATGAATGTCCAATGCATCGTGGGTTTCTGTTTTTACACTCTTCATTTAACATATGACGCCAACGTCGTATTTTAGTACATCAATCAGCACGCGATGGGTGATGAAAATAATGTTAAAGGTGAATGTTTAGAGTGCAAGAGGAAGACACTGTTAAAAGTAGATGATTGGGGTGCAAGAGGAAGACAATGTTGAAAGTAGATGCTTGAGGTGCAAGAGGAAGACAATGTTAAAAGTAGATGATTGAGGTGCAAGAGGAAGACAATGTTGAAAGTAGATGCTTGAGGTGCAAGAGGAAGACAATGTTGAAAGTAGATGCTTGAGGTGCAAGAGGAAGACAATGTTGAAAGTAGATGCTTGAGGTGCAAGAGGAAGACAATGTTGAAAGTAGATGCTTGAGGTGCAAGAGGAAGACAATGTTAAAAGCGGATAGACAACACTAAGAGCTAGGTCTGAAGAAGATTGTGTGAATGCACCACGAAGACGCTGGACAGATGTTGGAGACTCATGGCGAATACGAAGACATCGTTTGATGATGATTAAAACATGTCAACGTAATGTAAATCATATTATGAAAACGTGTGAATATAATAGACATCTTATTATAAAAACATGTGAATGAAATAGAAATCTTATTGTGAAAACATGTGAATGTGATATAAATCTTATTGTGAAAACATATGAATATAATAGAAATCATAACTCAGCCTGGTACAAACATTCACATAGCCTACGACGGGGTCAAGAGATTTATAAAAAGCAACTCTAGAACCTCATGAAAATCAGAGCATCCAGGACACCAGAAGCACGATCCATATTACCAACTCAACAGAAAAGAGCAAGTTACAATTTTCAGATCACATACAGGACACAGCAGGCTGAACTGCCACATGTTCAATAAACTAAAGATATGAGATACTGATGAACTGTGAAACTGGTAAAATAGCAGTTAACGATTTGTTACATGCGTGTCCAGCACATGTATAAATTAGAAAACTTTTTTGTCTACATTATTTGTTAATTGTCAAGAATTTACAGACATGCATTAAAACTACTTATATGTAACATGCGGTAATTCTTTTTCTAACGCCCAATGACAGAGATTTATTTATGTATTTGATAAAATGCGGTTTTGCTTGTTTAATTCTGTTCTTTTATCTCTGCGAGTCATCATCAATCTGATGTTATCCATGTGCTTAGATATTTTAATTTCCTTACTTTCCCCCCCCCATTATACCACTGACTGTAATTTGTTGTTTTTGATGTTGCCATCACTTCTATCTTTCTATTATTCAAGCGGTGGCCATGTCCTTCACCTTCTCCGACCATGGTAATTGTCATGTTATGATTTATGGCTATCAAGATGGCGATTGATTTATGGCTGTCAAGATGGCGTCATCAGCACCCTATGGGTTATGTTTGCTATGACCAATAGTCACGATCCCTGGTATCGTTCTGTTTATCTCATTATACTACTACTGGCACCTTGCCGTTTTGACAGACGTAATTTGTTACAGCGTGCTTCTCTCCATAGCGCAAAACCTGGGCTGAAATATAAGGCTTAGGTGTTGCCCATGCAGTATGATCCCTCTCTCGACCTGTTCTGTTTAGTACAGAGGAAAGGTAACAACAATACATCTGGAACAAGAAAAACAGCTGAAGCTGCAGGATCAGTAAAGAATGCTCGAACAGTCCGTCTGTCTGAGGTTCAACCCTATACCATTTACCGACCAAGGCTTGGGACCTGTTCTGTACCGCCATGACGTTTTGTCTTTAGGTTGCATTTCCTCGCACCAGGATAAAGCTTGTACCCTCCCAATTGCGCTCTTTTGCCCCAAGCGGTTGGTATAATGTGGGGTGTCGGGTTTGGTAAGCGCCGCCCAATATTCAGCACTAATAGAAAGCAGTTAATACTGTCTACTGCCATACCGTAGCTCAGTCATAACTGACTAAGACCTGACTTACATTTCATTATATGCTAATTGTATAATGATAATAACAAGTTTCACCTGTCTTGGACATGTGATGGCAGAAATGAAACGCAAATCAAAAAGAGCACAGGAATGGCCAAACATGTTTCAACAACATGAAATCTGTATTAACCTCAAGAGAGATTAACATTGCATTAAACATAAGAATTATTCAATGTTATGTATATTATCAATACTATTATAGGGCGCAGAAACTTTTACAAAAGGGTTGAGAAACCTGAACAATGAACAAGCAATTAAAAAGTCGAATAGAGGCCCTGGAAATGCGGATATACAGAAGAATATGTCGTATTTTATGTGGGGGAGGAGGGGGGGGGGCCGCAATCAAATGCAGAGGTTACAGAAAAACTGGGAGTGAAAAGAGAGTTGATGAAAATTTTTTTACAAATGCTTCAAGTTAAATATTTCGGCTACGTTATAAGACATAACAAAACCATACTAGAGAGTAAGGTTGAAGGCAAGCAAGCAAGAGGTAGACAATCGATAAAAGGTGGGTGATAACATCAAGAGATGGACGGACAGCACTCTAAAGGAATGTACAATCAAGGTGAAAGATAGACAGTGTTCGAGATCCATTGCAGCCAACCTTCATTGTGGAGACGGCATCTGATTGATCGATTCATTGATTGATAATGATAACAAATCAAGGGCTCTTGTCTGGAACACTCGATCATCCACTGAAATGTTCCTGAGTGCTTGTTGATTATTATGGCTGCTGCTTGCGGCCAATCAGTCGTGGACTGGCTCGAACAATGTTGTTTGCCAGGACTGAAAGGTCATTACATTTTTAATATATTGTCTCATGTTTAAGGGGACCCACTGTATAAAGGGACCCACTGTATAAGGGGACCAATTGTATAGGGGAACCACTGTATAGGGGAACCCACGTCACAAGGGAACCCAATGTATAAGGGACCCATTATATAAGTGACCCGTTGTACAGGGGAACCCAACGCATAAGGGAACCAACTGTATAAGGGACCCACTGTATAAGGGACCCATTGTATAAGGAGACCCTCTGTATAAGGGACCCACTGTATAAGGGACCCACTATATAAGGGGACCCACTTTATAAGGTACCCACTGTACAGGGGAACACACGTCATAAGAAGACCCACTGTATAGGGAGACCCCCTATATAAAGAACCCCCGGTATAAAGGACCCACGTCATAATGGAACCAACGTCATAAGGAACCACTGTTTTCATGGGCCCACCGCATAAGGGGACCCACTGCACAAAGGGACCACTGCATAAAAGACCATTGCATAAGGGGCCTACATGACATCTTGCCACAGGGCCATTCCTCCACTGTTGTCAATCACGAATTACATAAATGGTATGATGCCATAAGTAGTGTTTTTATTTTATAGTCTGTATTTGATATTAAACTAGAACATCATATAAATATCAATGTTTAGAACATTATTTACTACTGTAAGAAAAACCAGCAGTATTCTTTGGAAACGTAACGAGAATAGAGGCCTAGCTGAACTCCGTGACAACTCGAAAGACCAGTGGGGAAAGAAGCAGAGGCAGGCCAAGAGATAATAATGCTGGATGGACTGAGATGGTGGCATGGAGGAATATCATCAGCAGAGTTTATCCTGATAACCAATGACAGAGAGTTAAGGAAATTGCATGAACGTCTACGCCACCTGGCAAGGCTCATTATGATGATGATGATGATTAGTTGATGTTATTGTATTTGCTTACGAAGATATGTCGCCACAATGTCCTCCGGTATTTATGAACATGTTCTTATAACCAACACACTTTCCAGTTTTAATTTTCCTATTATTCCTTCGAAAAGTCAGACAAGTGCAAGAATTAACATTCTTCCTGGGTGAGCTAGGGATGATATCTTATGGCGGGAGTTTTTCTAAGTGCAGCCGAAATGGTTCGCCATCTTGTGTCTGCAGGAAAACATTTCTGGAGCACATATAATACTTGCATTGTAGCAGAATTCGGGTACGGTGTCACGGAGATAACACACTATGAAACGAAATAACACAATAAAATCTGTAGACAGGAGAGTGTGTGTGTGTGTGTGGACGGACTGTGAGAGGAAAAAAAAGGATTGGCCGTGTGATATAGTTATACAAATCTATTTCTTCCACTTTCTTGAAGATTAAGGTTGCCAGACGTCCCGGTTTTCCATAAAATTATTCACTGTCGCGACAAATGTTTTCGGGTTACTCAGTGCCCCCCCCCCCCCCCCCCCACCCCCTCCCAGTCAAATTAATGATTTAATTAAATCCGAATATACGTCTAGATTTTCGTTAAGTAGAACTATTTCATGGCAAACGTCAAATGTCTGAGAGCGTAAACGCCGTAGTTTCGGTTTCATTATTTTGTGGCTAGCTCTGAAGTCTGAGTGTGTTCGCCTGAAGGTGAGGGACACTGGCTCTGTGGCTAAGGGCTTGCGAACGCGGTTTGTGAGCCCGCATACCTGGGTTCGAAACACAGAGGTGCTGGTGTTTTCGAAAAAAGGTATAGGAGCCGGTCGTTCAGAAAGCAGTGGCAAACTACTGAACGTAAAATTTGCCCAGGAATCACGAACAGCGAAAATGCTGGGGTTGACTGCTACGTCCTGTGAAGGACATGCAACTTAATTTAGAACCCACACGCAAAGATAAGTCCAGTGCACTAAAAGTACTTGCATGCATGTGGACTACGATGAATTCCCGACACATTGGGGAATTAAACCTTGGACAACTGATATAGGCTCAAGTAAAACGCGTTTTTCACAATAATGCATAACACTCCAGAAGAAGAAGGGGAAGAAGAGGAGGAGGAAGCAACCGAAGAAGGAAGAAGAGGAAAAGAAGAGGAAGAAGAAAAAGAAGAAGAGGAGGAGGAGGAGGAAGAGGATGTGGTGGAGGAGACAAAAAGGCAAATTTAACTCCCACGATAGATACGGCCAAAAGGGAATACAGTGATATAATTTCACACATACTAGGCCTGAGTTGTCTAGTTCCCTTTCTTCTTCTTCTTCTTCTTCTTCTTCTTCTTCTTCTTCTTCTTCTTCTTCTTCTTCTTCTTCTTCTTCTTCTTCTTCTTCTTCTTCTTCTTCTTCTTCTTCTTCTTCTTCTTCTTCTTTTGAAATGTGTCTATAAATGCTGTATTGCCATTCCCTCCCTAATCCCTGGTTCACTCTATCTAAAATAGCTTATTCCCCCGGGAAGGTTAACCCGGTCAACAAATGCCCGCAGAAGTCGGATGTGTCGGCCTAACGGCGCAAGAACGCAGCTCTGCTGTAAACAGACACAACGCAATCACATCCGAAAAAAACAACTCCGGATGAACGCTGAAGAAGAAGAAATAGCTTATTCCAGTATTTTAAATGCATCCATTGGCATTACTTATGTGGACATGATAATCCCATGGCAAAGGAACGATGAGACAACAGGATATCTAGATAGCGCGACTTAGTTGATAAGATGAAACAGTTTCAAACATCCGGACACACCCACCTGTCTATTTACTGTTTATGTTTATACATACTTTCGCGATATTGGTGATTGCATGCACCGCGCGTAACAACACGCCATTGTGTTTCGTAGACCGTGACTTGCCCAACTCTCCCTTCGCCAACCCTGTCGCTAGTATTGTTATCAGTTCCGTGGATACACAGAATTTTTATATGACCTGTCTCGGAGAAAGGTCAACAGCCGATTACCCTGTTTAATCCATCCGTTTCGGGTTCTATTATGTGCTTGATAGGAGTAATTGTTGCGGGGTGGTAAAAGGCGCGGCAGGGTATTGTTCGCCATCTTAACATTGCCCAAGTCTCTGAGCCAGAGATAGAATACGGCCTACAGTGATGTTTCACTGTGGACAAATATCAACTCCATGTGCCATGCCGATAAGCATCGGCGGTCAGTGCTCGTCATTTCATACGGCAAGAATGAATCACCACCCCCCCCCCCCCCCCCAAAAAAAAAAAAAAAAAAAAAACAACAGGAAGTAGATTGTGAGCTTTACTGAAACGCGGCTACAAGAAACAAATTGGACGTTGCGGCCAAAGCCTTCGTCAGCATAGAGCAAACAAACACAAAACTACATGAGACAACAATCTGACAAACGACGAAAGCCGAAACGTGAAATATAAAGTAGCAGTTCACGGGAATGGACAATGGTAAACAAGAATAAGAGGAAACTGCAGTAAAGCTTAAACAGGCAAGAATAAATCACCCCCCCCCCCCCAAAAAAAAAAAAAAAAAGAAGCGAGAAGTAGATTGTGAACGCGAGTCTTGGGTTAGGTTTGCGTTCTTATCCCCATTAAACCATGTGGCCAAGCCATACAGGTATATTTATTTTTTTTTTGGGGGGGGGGAGAGAAAGGGGGAAGGGCAGGTGGAAGGGGGAGGGCGATACTGCGCTTTGAACTCAAGTTTAGTCCATAAAACATGCAACCACTTCTCGTATACTGGACTGATATTTGCGTGTGGGTTAGGTTTCCCTTTTAGCAGTGTTCCTCGCCACCATGAGGACCCATTCAGATTTCTGAGGTACTTGTAATTAACGCTCCCAAGTCAAGGACGAGAAGTACGTTGGAGGTTCGCTGTTGTCACTAAGGAACACTGGGACTGATTGACGGAGCTGGAGGAAATCCCAGGGGGCAGACTTCTCATCTGTGGAGGTTTTAAGGCTCGGAGCTGAGAGTGAGACTATATAAGGGAAAACCGTATTATTAATTTATTCACTGCATATTATAGTGAGACCGGCTCCGTGTCGAAGCGGTTACAAAAGCAATTCGTAATCCCGCATACCCTATTTGAAATATAGCTGCGAGTGATTTGAGGGCAGACCGCCTTGCGTTTGTTTCTATACAAATACAATGGTATGAGTGCCGGTCGTTCAGAGAGCAATGGTAAACTACTGAACGTAAACTTGTCCAGGAATCACAAACAGCCAAGAAATGGTTGCGTTGACTGCCACGTCCTGTAAAGGATACGCAACTAACTTTATGTTAATGAGATCTGATGCACAATCTTCTCGGTTATGCACCTGACGAGATGCAGCGAAATATCATCATCATCAAGTGCCGTGCCGGCTGGCGTAGGCGTTCATGGCTCTCCATAGATCTCGGTCTTTGGTTTTCTGGATCAACTCTGCTGCTGATATTCCTCCATGCCAATCCTTCCAGCATCATTTCTCTTGGTCTGCCTCTGCCTCTCTTCCCCTCGATCTTTCCAGTTGTTACGATGTTCTTGTCACGAGCTCGCCATGAGTTAACCAGATAATAATACCGACGTTTGCTTGGCGTATATTTTCTAGGCCACAACAGTCGTACTAACAGAGTAAACACAGCTGCACGGGATACATCGGGTCAGCCCATATACACATTTGGCGGTGAGTGAGAAGGAAGGGATAAAACGCGTTGGCAGTTCATAACAGTTAAAATCACATATAATTGGCCGCTCAGGATATGGAATGGTTCCGTTTGTCATCTATGGTTCCGGACATCAGACGGAATGGAGGTTTTGACTGTCAGCACATGACAGAAAGTTGAGGGTGTTATTGAAAACAGTGGAACACCTGCCGGACATGAACAACGTCACGTGCACAATGTAAGCTTGTTTGGAAAACCATGATTGGCAGCTTGGTATCGAAACTCTTTGTTGGAACTCGACAGTAACTCTCTAGATTGTTTTGGATGTCAGAACCAGTGATGACAAATCTAACATGGAGGGAGCCCGAGGGAGGATGGATCCCTGACAGGGGATGATCTGCCAATGTGCCACCTGTGTGGGGGCATAAAGGATAACGTCACGTGGCCAACTTTGGTAGTTTGCCATATAAACCCGAGTTGGGACCAACTAGGGGGACTTGAAAATGCTCTAGTCGGAGTGCCAGGGCACTGCAGTGCTTAGTGGAAATAATATCTACCGTGTGTTAATTAGTGACTTAATTTTACACGTGCCTATAATGGCAGATGTAGATATGATTGATAGGACTGCAGTAGTGCCATTTAAGGTTCCCTACCAGATCCAAGGAAACTCAACAAGTTTTTGGGAAAAAATCCAATCCCATTCGGAAGAACACCAGTTCAACAATCAATAAAGTTGCATACAGAACGTAACTAAAGCTAGAAGGAAGTTGATTCACCAAAGAGAGTGATGCGTACTGATGCACCACACAGCATCAGACAGTAGTAACTAAATGAGAACAGTCTAATAGTTACCTAGTGTTATATAATCTCGTGTAATAGAACACAAGACATTATACGTGAGGCTAGATAGACACGAGTGAGGATCAATCACATTAACAATTAACATTAATGACGGTGTACACACTACAAAGGACTTGTGCAGTTTTTTTTAAGGAACGATAGGAACGGACATTGTGTAGGGTGCAACCGGTCCATGATTAACTGTTAATACCACCGGTGTCTATTTCGGATGATCATGAAATTGGATTACCAGAGGTCTACAGAGGCAAAGCAGTATCCGGCAAGATGGTTTCGGCACGGGGTGAGATGTACATGTTCTGACGTAACGTGCTGTGGTCTATCCTTGCTGGGATCAGCTGACTGGGTTGTGGTCTGAGAGTCCGATTCTACACACTTTATAGAACACGTCACACATTTTCTTCACATACACGTCTCATATACGTTACACTTTTCTTTTAATAAATTATCTTTATTAATTTTTAGAAGCAAGAGTTGTTGAGTATGTTGCGTTGGGGAAGTATGAGAAGGGGGCATAGTACGACAGTGAGAGAGTGATAGGAAAAGGTGTCCATAGGCTGATGGAGTGTGTTGGACGGAAGCTGGTGGATTCTCCAGAATATTGAGAGGGAAAAAATATTATAATGTGGGTGTCGGCTCTCTTCACTCCAGGGACGACACTGTAAAGGAGGACACGACATTATTGGGGGCTCGTAACGGATATTGGACAGCGGGATCTCTCGTAAACGTGATCTTTGGACAGCGGGATCTCTCGTAAACGGAATCCTTGGACAGCGGGATCTCCCGTAAACGGAATCCTTGGACAGCGAGATCTCTTGCAAGCAGGAACCTTTGACAGTGGGATCCTCTGACAACGGGGTCTTTTGACACGGGATCCTTAGTTATAAGAGGGAGATATCATTTTGGAGAATCCAGCTAGAGTGAATGTGGATAGGGGTTAGGACTAATATCTTACCTGTTCACACTTCACACGTCTGCATAGGTCTGTGGTCCTGATTCTACTCTTGTCACTGCGTGAATGTGCTGTGTGTGGTATATCTAGATTTATAGTACTTGTTCATATATCTGTATAGTAATTTGCAGTTATATTGTACTCGACCTGCTAGCTTACCTCTCTGTATAATGGCCACCCCTAAACTTAGCACAGCAGAATTAAAGGCAAAGGGGGAAGAAATGGGATTGGCGGGGTCTGCTCTAACGGATTACATACAGGAAGTGGAGAGAGAGTATCGTCAAGCAGAAAGGGAAGATCGAAAGGCCGAGTTGGAATTGAGAAGGATGGAATTGGAAGCTGAGCAAGCAGCTAAGAAATTGGAAGCTGAGCAAGCAGCTAGGAAATTTGAAGCTGAGCAAGCAGCTAGGAAATTAGAAGCTGAACAGGAAGCACAGAAAAGGGAGCACGAGTACCGGATGAGGGAACTCGAGTTGAAGAGTCAATCTAATGGAGAAACTGAGGGAGCAGTTGGAGGTTCCTCCATCCCAGGATCAACACCAGTAGGTGGACATGGGTACCATGCTATGAAGTTTCCTTTAGCGGTCTACGAGGAGGACAAAGAGAAGATTGACCAGTACCTTCAACGCTTCGAGGCTATGTCAGTTGCTATGGGTCTGGAGCGTAACAAATGGAATCTTAAGCTATCCCAGGGATTACGCGGGACCGGATACGAGGTTTATACTCGCCTGCCACCAGGACATGAGAACAATTATGACGAGTTAAAGACGGCTCTGCTGAAACGATTCGAGGTTACGTCACATACCTACCGGAAAAAATTTCGAGCAGCGAAACGAGAACCCGGAGAGTTGTTTGCCGCCTACAGTTTGCGTCTTAAATCTTATCTCCATAAGTGGATGGATTTGGCTGGGTTCGCACATGACTATGAGAGTCTGGAAGAGCTCATGGTGGTCGACCAGCTGAAGAAGCAAATGTCTAAACCTCTCAGGACGTTCCTGGGAGAACAAGGAGCGGAACGTATTGACCTCGTGACTAAATTAGCAGAACGGTTCGTCGAGGTACATGGGGAGGCAGGGGAAAACCTTTCCACCAACTCCAAAAGTCAAGAGAAACATGACAAGAAGAAAGCCAAAAACTCAGGAACAAAAAAGTGGGAACCTTATGTGCAAAAATCAGAGGATAGTTCAGAGAAGAAGAAGGAGGGAAGCAAGAGCACTTCAAGCTCTACACCTAAACGACCGTGGTCGGAGAAGTGGTGTTCAATTTGTAAGTCACCCTCTCACAATACGAGGGACTGCAAATCGAAGGCTAAGAACCCTCACTTTGCAGCATGTCAAGTGACTTCCAAGGAGGTTGTCACGGAAAATGTCAAGGTCAACAAGGAAGCTCGCCACCAGGAGAGCTCACTCAAGTCCGACAATAGAAAATCTAGGACAGGGAAATGGTGCAACCAATGCAAGTCAAACACGCACAATGCTATTGACTGCAGGGGAAAGTCAGGAGACACTCAATTCGTCGTGTGCTCAGGAAAACCTAAGGTGGAGCTCACCGAACAGGTCGAGGCCGAGGAAGAGACTCCAGACCAGGAAAAACCACCTGTAGTGGAATTGGTAGAGGTTAACGGTCGTCAAGTGGAGTGTTTATACGACACAGGACTGGACGGGGAGGCCGTGATTTCTGCGGATCTGGTACATCCAGAACAATTCACAGGTGAAACATTGGATATACAGCCTGCACAGAAGAGTGCTGTAACCATGAAGTTGCCCATTGCTAATGTGGAGATTCGGTCAAGGTACGTCACCGGCACCATCAAGGCCGCTGTATTGACCGATCCCATTTTTCCAGTCATCCTAGGTTGCCGGTATGTCTTTCTGGGAATGCCCAGGGAGCCAATTCATATGGGAGCAATGCAGACTCGCTCTCAGACGAAAACGGAAGAGGCAGACGCAATTGTGACTAACCCAATGCCGGGGGAGCTACGAACTGCCCAGAGTGAGGATGATACTTTACGTCCTTGCTACAAAAAGCTGCAGAAAAGTGCTGATCCACCAGGACGGGGGCAGTACTACATGAAGAATAGGATACTCTACAGGAGAGCAGGAAGGGGAGACAACCTATACGGTCAGTTGGTCGTCCCGAAAGCTCACCGGTCCCAGATTCTTCATATGGGGCATACCATCTCCTTTAGCGGACACATGGGTATTGCCGCCACCATGCAGCGGATTTCCTGCCACTACTATTGGCCGGGAATGACAGATGATGTGCGTCGGTATGTGAAGTCATGCCCTGAGTGCCAGAGGGTGGCACCGAAACACTGGACAGCACCGGTGGTGTTGGGTGAGATGCCCATCATGAACTCTCCTTTCGAGAGGGTAGCCATCGATATCGTGGGTCCACTTCCCAGGACTAGGAAGAGGAACATGTATATACTCACAATGGTGGATTGCTGTACAATGTGGGGTGAGGCTATACCGTTGACCACGATTGACTCGAAAAGAGTGGCGGACGCACTGATGAAGGCCTTTACCAGATTAGGCTTTCCGGATCAAATTCTGACGGACAATGGATCTCAGTTTTGTGGAAAACTCATGGAGGAGGTATTTAGGGTGTTTCACTCTAACCACATACATACCAGCCCTTACCACCCTCAAGCCAATGGACAAGTAGAGCGTTTCAACGGCACGTTGATGACAATGCTCAGGAAATTAGCGCAGGAAAAACCTGATAGGTGGGATGAATATATCCCAGCAGCACTCTTTGCCTATCGGGAAGTTCCTCATGGCTCAACAGGACTACCACCCGCTACGTTGCTGTTTGGTCGTCCAATCAAAGGACCGTTGGAAGCCATGTTGAGGAGTTGGACTGAAGAGGGGACGTCAGAAGAAGTGATCTCATCCTATCAATACGTGGAGGAACTGAAAGAAAAACTCCATAAGGGATGGACTCTGGCAAATCAAAACTTGAAAAAGGCCAGGAAAAGACATGCGGCTTACTACAACCGTAGGTCTAAAGAAAGATCTCTAGAGGTGGGAGATAAAGTCTTGTTGCTACTCCCAACGGGAAACAACAAACTGGAGATAGGTTGGCAAGGACCATTTCCCGTGGAAAGGGTGATATCCAGAACCAACTATCAAATCCGGATCCGGGGAAAGTCGAAGATTTTCCATATCAATCTCTTGCGGAAATACGAAGAGAGACCCGGAGACAAGGCAGCTCACCTCATGGCAATGGCAGTTGCAGTGGAGACAGAAGTGGGAACCAGCGAGGGCAGGGAATATCCCTTGGAACACCAGGAAACCTATAGGGATGTGCAAGTGAACCCTGATCTGACCTCCCAGGAGAGGGAAAGGATAACCCAGGTTCTCAAGTCTCATAAGGAGATACTGACTGATAAACCAGGACGAACGAGGTTGGTTGAGTTCGAGATGACTTTGACCACACAGGAGCCTGTTCGCCAAAAGGTTTACCCAGTGCCATTCTCTAAAGAAAAGGCCATGGAGGAGGAAATACAGAAACTGCTGGAGGATGACGTGATTGCACCATCCACATCCCCATACAATGCAGGGGTAGTTTTGTTACGCAAATCAAGTGGAGAACACAGGTTGTGTATAGACTACCGACTGCTGAACAGTCACACACAATTTCAGGTGGAACCTTTGCCGAATCCAACTCAGCTATTCGCTAGGCTCCATAAGGCTCGGTACTTTTCAAAGGTGGATCTGAGTCGGGGGTACTATCAGATACCAGTCAAACCGGAGATTCGACCACTGTTAGCTTTCAGTACACCCAGTGGACTACTGCTCGTCCAACCAAGTGCATGATTGGTTACCAAACTCTGGAATTTCTAGGTCACACCATCACTCCAGGACACATTGTTCCAGAAGAGAAGAACCTGGAGAAAATCAGAAATGCACCTAGGCCAAAAACGAAGAAGGATGTGCGATCTTTTCTCTCGTTGTGTGGGTTCTACCACAAATTTATCCCACATTTCACGGAATTGGGAGCTCCGTTGACGGAAACCTTGAAAAAGGGATTCCCGGATCAAATCATTTGGACACCAGAATGTGAGAATGCCTATAGTCAGTTAAAGGAGGCCTTGGTCAGCAAACCTGTATTACAGCTCCCTGACCTTTCCAAACCATTTGTGTTGAGAACAGATGCGAGTGCGATTGGAATTGGAGCCGCTTTGTTACAGGAAGGAAAAGACGATGCTTCGGTTTTGAAACCTGTAGCATACGCAAGTAAGAAACTTCTACAGGCGGAGAGGAATTATTCAACCGTCGAGAGAGAGAGTGCTTGTCCCTTGTATGGGCAGTGCAAAAATTTCAGCCATATTTGTATGGAGTTAAGTTTCGGGTCCAGTCGGATCATCAGCCCCTGATGTTCCTGGCTACTTCTCAGAAGCTCAACGCACGTTTGATGCGGTGGTCGTTGTTACTTCAACCGTATAATTTCACAGTAGAGTACATTCCTGGGAAGGAAAATGTTGGAGCGGACTTCTTGTCAAGACACCCAGCTCCTGAAGAAGAGGAATGAATCATCTGGATTAAACTCATGGTGGAGAAGAGTGAGATGGACTACTCTCTTAAGAGGGGGCCTATGTCACGAGCTCGCCATGAGTTAACCAGATAATAATACCGACGTTTGCTTGGCGTATATTTTCTAGGCCACAACAGTCGTACTAACAGAGTAAACACAGCTGCACGGGATACATCGGGTCAGCCCATATACACATTTGGCGGTGAGTGAGAAGGAAGGGATAAAACGCGTTGGCAGTTCATAACAGTTAAAATCACATATAATTGGCCGCTCAGGATATGGAATGGTTCCGTTTGTCATCTATGGTTCCGGACATCAGACGGAATGGAGGTTTTGACTGTCAGCACATGACAGAAAGTTGAGGGTGTTATTGAAAACAGTGGAACACCTGCCGGACATGAACAACGTCACGTGCACAATGTAAGCTTGTTTGGAAAACCATGATTGGCAGCTTGGTATCGAAACTCTTTGTTGGAACTCGACAGTAACTCTCTAGATTGTTTTGGATGTCAGAACCAGTGATGACAAATCTAACATGGAGGGAGCCCGAGGGAGGATGGATCCCTGACAGGGGATGATCTGCCAATGTGCCACCTGTGTGGGGGCATAAAGGATAACGTCACGTGGCCAACTTTGGTAGTTTGCCATATAAACCCGAGTTGGGACCAACTAGGGGGACTTGAAAATGCTCTAGTCGGAGTGCCAGGGCACTGCAGTGCTTAGTGGAAATAATATCTACCGTGTGTTAATTAGTGACTTAATTTTACACGTGCCTATAATGGCAGATGTAGATATGATTGATAGGACTGCAGTAGTGCCATTTAAGGTTCCCTACCAGATCCAAGGAAACTCAACAAGTTTTTGGGAAAAAAATCCAATCCCATTCGGAAGAACACCAGTTCAACAATCAATAAAGTTGCATACAGAACGTAACTAAAGCTAGAAGGAAGTTGATTCACCAAAGAGAGTGATGCTTACTGATGCACCACACAGCATCAGACAGTAGTAACTAAATGAGAACAGTCTAATAGTTACCTAGTGTTATATAATCTCGTGTAATAGAACACAAGACATTATACGTGAGGCTAGATAGACACGAGTGAGGATCAATCACATTAACAATTAACATTAATGACGGTGTACACACTACAAAGGACTTGTGCAGTTTTTTTTAAGGAACGATAGGAACGGACATTGTGTAGGGTGCAACCGGTCCATGATTAACTGTTAATACCACCGGTGTCTATTTCGGATGATCATGAAATTGGATTACCAGAGGTCTACAGAGGCAAAGCAGTATCCGGCAAGATGGTTTCGGCACGGGGTGAGATGTACATGTTCTGACGTAACGTGCTGTGGTCTATCCTTGCTGGGATCAGCTGACTGGGTTGTGGTCTGAGAGTCCGATTCTACACACTTTATAGAACACGTCACACATTTTCTTCACATACACGTCTCATATACGTTACACTTTTCTTTTAATAAATTATCTTTATTAATTTTTAGAAGCAAGAGTTGTTGAGTATGTTGCGTTGGGGAAGTATGAGAAGGGAGCATAGTACGACAGTGAGAGAGTGATAGGAAAAGGTGTCCATAGGCTGATGGAGTGTGTTGGACGGAAGCTGGTGGACTCTCCAGAATATTGAGAGGGAAAAAATATTATAATGTGGGTGTCGGCTCTCTTCACTCCAGGGACGACACTGTAAAGGAGGACACGACAGTTCTCCAATGCATCTCTTCTCATCACGTGACCGAAGAAAAATGTTTGTCTCTGTCTTATTGTTGTATATAATGTTCTAGTTTCATTAGCCTGTTTCAGGCAGTCGTCGTTAGTTACTCTGGCAGTCCAAGGAATTCGCAACATTCGTCTCAGGAACCACATCTCTGTTGCTTCCAATTTCTTCTTAATTTGTTCATTTACATTCCAAGATTCACTGCCATACAGCAAAACTGGTTCTACATAGCATTTCAGCACTCTCTTTCTTACATTCAGTGATAGCGACTTATTGCATAAGATACTCTTCATTTTCTGAAATGCGACCTTTGCCTGCCCTATTCTGCTCCTAATCTCTGTTGTACATCTTCCATCTGATGTTATAAATGCCCCTAGGTATCTAAAACTATCCACCTGGTTAAGGATTTTCCCTTCTATTTCTATGTCACATTTTGGTGTCACCATTTTCTTTGATATTACCATTGTTACTGTTTTCTTGATATTCAAGGAGAGTCCTTTCCTTGCACTCTCTGTTACTACAATATCTAATAATTGTTGTAGGTCTGTTGAATTATCCGCCACCAATACTGTGTCATCTGCATAGCGTATATTATTTATATTATAACCTCCAACTAGTATTCCTGGCATCTCTTTGATTTCTCTCATTTTTACTTCGCTATACAGGGAGAAAAGATCTGGTGACAAGACACACCCTTGTCGTACTCCTAGCTTTATCTGTTCGTAACTACTCTCTTTATTTCCCATTTTAATTGCTGCTACTTGGTTCCAGTAAACATTCTTTATTATTCTTAAATCTTTTCCATCAATGTTGATAATGATATCTTCCAACATTTTAATCAGTTCATCATGTTTTACTTTATCAAATGCCTTAGTATAATCTATGAAGCACAAATATATGTCTCTCTGTTTCTCTATTGACCTTTCTATTATTGTCCGTAATGTATAAATTGCATTGTTTGTGCCCTTTCCTTCCACAAATCCATACTGTTCTTCACTAATTTCCATGTTTATTTTCTTTTTGGTTCTTCTCATTATGATTCTGAGTAGAAGCTTAGTGATATGGTTTATAAGGTTAATTGTACGAAAGTCTTCACAATCAATTGCTCCTGGTCTTTTTGGTATAGCTATAAATACAGATTTCAGCATATCACTGGGTAAATATCCACTGCTGTAAATATCATTCAACATTTTGGTTAATATATCTACTCCAAATTCTCCCAATACTTCTAATTCTTCTATTGTGATTTCATCTGGCCCAGCTGTTTTTCCTTTCTTCATACGTTTCATAGCGTCAGCAACTTCTTCTTTCAGAATAGGTGGACGTTCTAAGTTACTATCTTCTGTTAATTCTTCCCTTTCTCCTTCATATAATTCTCTTATATACTCATTCCACCTCTTATAGCATCTTCCTCTAATATTATCTTTCCTGTTTTTGATTTCAAACACCCTGTATTTATTCTTATTTTTCTTCCTGTAAGCTCACTGATTTGTCTGTGCATATTTTTTGTATCTTTAATGGAATTTAATTCAATTTTTTTTGCATTGCTCGTTTAACCAACTTTCTTTAGCCTTCCCACATTTATCTTTTATTTCTTTATTTATCTTAGCGTATTCTTGTTTGTCATTTTTACTATGTTTTCTTTTGTCCATCAGTTTTAAGATATCTTCATTCATCCATGTTTTCTTAGCTATTTTGCCTCTCTCCGGTAATACTTCTTTGCTAGTTTGATGAATGGAGTCCCTTAACATTTCCCATTGTTCATCTATACTCTGTATTTTAGTTATTGCATTGTACCTATTTTTCACAGTCACTCTGTATTGTTCTTGCATTTCTTTATCTATTTTCAGAACCTCTTTATTAAGTCTCATGTTCTTAACCATTTTTTCCCCTCTCTTTAATCTTACTTTTATTTGTCCACATAGTGGTACATGATCACTATTACAGTCAGCACCAGGCATTGTCTTTACATTAATTAAAGCATTTCTACATCTTTTATTAAGTAGTATGTAGTCAATTTGGTTGCGTATTTTCTTATCAGGGCTTATCCATGTGTACAGTCGTCTTTTATGGTGTTTAAACCATGTGTTTCCAATTATCATATCATTGATATTTGCCCATTCTATTAGCTTTTCCCCCTCTTTCATTTCTTGTACCTAAACCATAATTCCCAACTACATCCTCCATTTTTCTCTTTCCTACTTTTGCATTAAAATCACCAAGTATTATCTTTATTTCTTGTGATGCAATTTGAGCCATCGCCATTTCTATTTCGTCGTAAAAGTGTTGTATTTCTTCATCACTACTGTTTGCTGTTGGTGCATATACTTGTATAATATTTATGTCTATTGGTTTGCCTTTGATTTTTACCATAATAACTCTATCTGAAATACACCAGTATCCATTAATTGACTTGGCTATTTTGTCGTCTAATATTATTCCTACACCTTTTTCATGTGTATCCCCTCCAGAATAAATTATTGTGTGATTGTCAGCTATAATTTTGCCCGATCCCTTCCATCTCATCTCACTAACGCCTAGTATATTCATTTTTATACTATCCATCTCTCTTAGAACATTGGTCAACTTTCCTAGCTCATTTCTTCTTCTTCTTCGTTCATCCGGAGTTTATTTTCGGATGTGACTGCGTTGTGCCTGTTTGCAGCAGAGCTGCGTTCTTGCGCCGTTAGGCCGACACATCCGACTTCTGCGGACATTTGTTGACCGGGTTAACCTTTCCGGGGGTTTCTTAGGACGTTTGACTCTCACTGTTGTGGTGTTATCCCCCATCCCAGCTGGTCCGTATAGAACAGCCAAAGATCCTGGTCAGCCCTCAAGGGAAGGCAGGGGCAGACCATGGGCATTCCCCGCCATCCAAGGAGGCTTCCATACTTGCAGAGCCGACACATAGCGCTCTGGTACTGGGCTCACCCAAGGAATCGTCACGTCCTGCACATGGCTGCTTAGCCTCACTTCCGTATATTGGGCCTTCCGTTCACCATAGGCTGTTCTTCCGGAAACCAGAAGTATGCAGTCTGCAGATGACATCCACACAGTGAGCTTTCGATTCGGACTTTCCATGTAATGGATTTGCTAGCCAAGCAATATTCCATTTCGTGCCACTAGGACACTTTTCCACCTTTTATGAAGCCCACACAGTGGGCTTTTGATTCAGACTTTCCACGTAATGGATTTGCTATCCAAGCAATATTCCATTTCGTGCCACTAGGACACTTTTCCACCTTTTATGAAGCCCACACAGTGGGCTTTTGATTCGGACTTTCCACGTAATGGATTTGCTATCCAAGCAATATTCCATTTCATGCCACTAGGACACTTTTCCATCTTTTATGAAGCCCACGCAATGGGCTTTTGATTCGGACTTTCCACGTAATGGATTTGCTATCCAAGCAATATTCCATTTCAGTGCCACTAGGACACTTTTCCACCTTTTATGAAGCCCACACAGCGAGCTTTCGATTTGACTTTCCACATAATGGATTTGCTATCCAAGCAATATTCCATTTCATGCCTCTGGGTCTTCATGCACCTTTAAATGTCAACCTGTATATAGTTAAAGTAATTTGCGGTCAACTTTAGCTTGTTGATATCTCCATAGAGCTTGTCCTCAAATGAAGCAGGTGTGGGCCAAAATATCTTTCTCTGTTCTGCATACGTTGGGCAATCCTGCAGCAAATGTTTTGCTGTCATTTTTCCAGTTCTACAATTACATTCATCGGTATCTCCTATCTTTAGTTTATTGAACAAGTGGTATTTCAGCCTGTTATGTCCTGTGCGGAGTCTGAAGATTGCTACTTGTTCTCTTCGATCGAGTTTGTAATATGCATCATCCTTCTGATGGCCTGGATGCTCTGATTCCCATTTGGTTCTATAGGTGCTTTTTATCAACCTCTTTGCCTCATTATAGGTTATGTCTATGTCAGGCTGTGGTAGTCGTCCGCCCTCTTTTGCCAGTCTGTCAGCCTCTTCGTTTCCAGGTATACTGCAATGTGATGGGATCCACTGTATTACAACTTTTTTGGATTTCTGGCATAGACCATGGAGTGCTGCTCTTAGGTCAGTTAGTTCTGTGCTGTTATTGCTCTTCAGTATTGAGACAGCTGACTTTGCATCTGTGAAGATAGCTATTTGCTTCTCTTTATTTTCCTCCATCAGGAGCATTTCTGCTGCAGTTTTCAGAGCCTCTACCTCCGCTTTGAAGTTACTTGAAAATTTTCCAGTTGCCATTGAATGTGTTTTTTTCACTCCATTTTTTAAATTTAGGAGAATTCCTCCTCCTCCATTCTCTATTGAATTTTTGGCTGATCCATCTGTATATGCATGGGTCCAATTCCTGCTTGGGTAATGTTCTTTTATGTAGTTTAGGGTTATTTCTCTTCTTTCGGTTTCATGCTGAGTGTTCTTTTTCTCAATACCAGGAATGTTTTCTATCATCTCAGGCAGTTGCTGCTGTCTCCAAGCTGGGAACTTGTGTGCATTGTGTATGGGCTTGACTGTTGATATGTTAAGAATAGGATCTGCCCTAATCCTTCGTTTTGCAGTTTCTACAAAGTTGCTACGCTTCAGTCTTCCCTTTCCAAAACCATTAAATCTGTTGTACATAGGGTGGTCTGTCAATCTTCTAAATTTTTCTGCTTGTTGCTGGGCTCTGCTATCTCTTCTATCCTGCATTGGTTGTAAACAAGTGATCTTTTCTAGTTCATTAATAGGCGTTGTCTTCAGGCTTCCAGTTATGATTCGCATTCCTTGGTTTTGGACTCTACTTATTTTGTTAAAGTTTGACTTAGCTGCTGTTGCCCAAGCTGCAATGCCATATTCCAGTACTGGCCTCACCCGTCCAGTATATAACTTCTTGAGAACTTTCTCATCTGCTCCCCACGTTGTACCAGCAAGCTTTTTCATGATTGCCATTCTCTGCCTTGCTCTTGTTCGATTTTTCTCAACCTGTGTTTTCCATGTCAGGCGACGATCAAAGGTGACTCCTAGATAGTTTGGATTTTCTTCATGGCGCAATATTTTTCCATTCAATACCAGCTTAGGTTGCTGAGGTTTATTTGAGAGGGAGAACACTGTGCATGTTGTTTTCTCCTCACTTATCTTCACTAGCCATGATTTTGACCAGTCCTCTAGCGCTAATAAGGCTTGCTGTATTCTGCTGTTAGCTGTACTAATATATTCTTCAGATGTCCATATGGCTAGGTCATCTGCAAAAGAGGATGTGTGTACTCTGGCTGGAAAATTTTCTGTGATGTCATTTATATATGCTAGGAATAATGTTGGTGAAAGAACTCCTCCTTGGGGGACACCTTGCTCCAGCAGCATCATTTTGCTTGTTTGTCCTTGTACTTTTGTCCTGGCAGTTCTGTTCTCAAGGTAGTGGCTGATCCATTTATACATTTTTCCACAAACATGCATGTTTTGCAGTTTTACTTTCAGTCCTTCCTTCCATACTTTATCAAATGCTTTTTCTAAATCTATCCAGACTGCTAGTGTGTGCTTTTTCTCTTGGAAGGCATCCTCTATTTCCTGAGCTATATAGGTTATTTGATCTTCAGTGGATCTGTACTTTCTGAATCCTGCTTGGTGTGGTGTTAAGAGTTTGTTTTCTTCCAGATGCCATGTTAGCCTGCCATTGATAATGCGTTCCATTAATTTTCCTACACAGCTAAGTAGACTGATAGGTCGATAGCCATTTGGTTCTTCCAGGTCTTTTCCTTTCTTTGGGACTGGTATTATTATAGCTTCCTTCCATGCCTGTGGGACTATTCCTCTCTTCCAGCTGTTATTTAGGACTGCTAGTAGTTTCTTCTTTGCCTTGGTGCCTAGTCCTATTAGCATTTCATTTGTGATTCCATCCTTTCCTGGTGATTTCTTCTTTTTTAGGGTATTCATTGCCTGTTCCATTTCTTCCATTGTTAGATTTGCCATCATATATTCTGCTGCTGTCTCTGTATTTCTATGATGTATCTGTTTGTCTTTGATTGTTTTCTTCTGTTCAGTTGTAATATCAATGTGGTTTGCATTTGCATAGTGTTCCATTAGTGTATTTGCAGCCTTTTTCCTGTAAGCAAGGCATTTCCTTGTTTAATTGTTATTTGTTTGTTTCTAGGTCCTTCATTGTTCATGGCTTTCACTAGTTTCCATAGTTTGTTTCCATCCCTGTCAAAATTCAGGTTTTCTGTTTTTTCCCTCCAACGATCTCTTGTTGTTTGATTTACTGTTCTTTTATATTTTGCTGAGATGGCTTTGAGAGAGGTATTCGCTTCAATTGTTTGTTCTCTCTCTGCTGTCTTCCTGGCATCTTCAACTTTGTCCTCCAAACTTTGTAGTTCTTCAGTCCAGTATGGTTTGTAATTTTTCCTCGCTCCTCTAGGAATGGACTCAATGGCTGCCTGTATTATCGCTCTGTTTAGACTTTCCACCATTTGCTTTATGTTGCCATATCGTGTATTTATGTTTTCACAATATTTGTCTGTTAGTATGGCAAATCTGTCCCAATCTGCTCGTTTGTAATTCCAGCGGGGCAAGGGCTTTTGCTCCTGTGGAACATACTCCATATTCATTACAAGCTTGATTGGTCTGTGGTCACTACCTGCTAATTGGTCCAGCACATGGCGATCGATTTTGTGGAGGATGTCTCCTGTGCAGAAAGCTAAGTCTGGAGTAGAAGTGGTAAGCCATCTTCTGGAGTAGAAGCTCGGTGTGTCATCCGCTTTGTTGAGTAGATGGAGATTTGAGTCTATTTCCCAGTCCTCCAATTCATCTCCTCTTTTGTCAGTATCTGGGTATCCCCATCTTTCTGAACGGCTATTAAAGTCTCCGACAATAATGCAGTTTATGTCGGTTATTTTCATGTTTGAGAGTGTAAGGTCCTTATCTGCTGGGCTATACAGATTGTAGATTCTTATTTTCACATCCTTTATCATTATATCAACACCTATAATTTCTGTTTGGTTGTCAGAGATCACAGATACTTCGCTGCAAGGTATTGTATTTCGTGTAAGTATTAGAACTCCTCCTTTGTGTCCTTCGCGGTCGAAACGTGTGGCCTGATATCCTCTGACTGAGAATTTGTGATTGGCGTTGAGGTGTGTCTCTTGAATGCATGCCACATCTATTCTATCTTTATGAAGACGCTGTGTTAGGGAGTCTTTCTTCTTGTAAACTCCTTCGGCATTCCACTGTAGTATGTTGAGTGTCCTGGGTATTTGGTCAATAGCTCTTAACCTACTTCTCTGTGCCTTGACTCCCCAGCACAGGGGAAGGTGACCACCAGTAGTCATGGGTGGACCCCCTCGAGGCAGGGGGCCCGGCACTATCGCCGCCTGATGGGACTTCACGGGATTAGCACCATAACGATTAATTTTGATTTGTGACATCATGAATTAAGTTACGTTGCACTGCTTTGTCAAGCCTTCATACTATCCATCTCTCTTAGAACATTGGTCAACTTTCCTAGCTCATTTAATGTCCTAACATTCCATGTTCCTACTCTAAATTTATTTATTTTAGTTAAGATTTTGCCATCAGTAGCTGGATGACGGTCTGGTGTCACCTGTGGCTCATGACTGTCCCTACCGGACGAGGATGCCCTAAGACAGCCATTAACGTCCTTCACTAACTTTGATATATGTTTTGCCATGAAGTCTTGGGAAGATAATGTGGTGGTTTCCCCTTGCCTTCCACATTCACATGGTGGTCTTTTTACCTCTGCCTTTGACAGCCATTTCCGACTGTAAGGACAAGTGAGTGCCCTGCTCTGCTCAGCTGCAGAGTTGTCCATTTATTCCGGTGGATACTCGGTTACCAGAGCTGTGTTAGCCACACCGTAGTGTGTTTCCATCCTCTACCGCGGGGAGGTGCAGTTGGGATTTTCCCTTCATAAAGTTATGGTCTCTGACCAAAACTCTCCAGTACTTTTAGCGAAATATACCAGGCAATAAATCGTGCAACTTATTGTTTGTTGCTTTTGTGTTTACTACGGAAACTCGCAGTTTTTAAACCCTGGTTTTCTTTCTTTGTGTGTGTGTGTGTGTGTGTGTGTGTGTGTGTGTGTGTGTGTGTGTGTGTGTGTGTGTGTGTGTGTGTGTGTGTGTGTGTGTGTGTGTGTGTGGCTATTTGTGATTTACAAGGTAATTTTTACATTCAGTAGTTTGCCATTGTTTCGGAATGATCGACGCTAACAGTAACGAAATCAACGCAGGGCGGCCAGCTTCCAGACTGGAGATAAACAGCTTGGATGTATTTGCGTGTACGTTAGTGTCTGTGTGCTTTCAGTGATCTGTGTTCTAACATATGTGTCCGAATGTGTGTGTGTGTGTGTGTGTGTATGTGTGTGTGTGTGTAATAGTTTGTACTTTGATGTGTACGTGTGTTAGCATCAGTGTCTGCTTATGCTGGTGTTTGTATTGGTGTATGTATAGATGTGTATGTAAGTTTGTGTATGTGTATGTATGTGTGTATTATGTATTATGTATTTATGGCCAATTTAGGGAATCTCCGTGGCGAACTGGTCAAGCTGTGTGACTCGGGCTCCGAAGGTTGCGGGTTCGATTCCGGGCCGCGTCCTTCGGTTCACGAGTGAAATTTTTCGGAGCCTCCTATGGGACGTCGCTAGAGCTACGGAGTTCGTGCTTTGTGCGACGCTTTCCGCGCTGCGGAAAGAGACCGAGCTATATGGGATAAAAACCCGGTGCAATGAAGTCGACCCAGTCGACTTTAAAGCGACTTTTTTATTGCCAATTTCAATTACTCTGGGATATTTTACGTGCATCTCCACTTTCCTTTGCTTATTCGCCGTGAAGGCTATGCATATCCTACCTCACTACCGGAGAGATCAGTGAAACTTGAGATACACTTACATAGCAATAGCTCGTGAAAGCATCCCCAGCCTTATGCTAAAATCAAACCCGGTCCCCGGTGAGCATGAAGCGGACACCGTAACTCCACAGCCACGCCTCACCATAAATAACAACCAGTCAGTGTCACAAAATATTAACTCTGACACAATAGGACTACCGTAGTTTTCAAGCCAACAATCAGGATGTAACTTTTTTGTGATATCTCTACTTGGTAGTGCCAGCCGTGCAAGGCAACTGCTCAATGACGTAATGTGCTACCATACTTAATACGTTCATTGTTTCATTTTACTTGATCTCAATGGGGCTTCCGTTTCATTTTGATAGTTCAGATTTAGAGATGTTCAAGCCTACGACGTAGGCGAAACTGTCATTTACTGCCAATATAATACCTTGCGGTGTATGGCAGAGGGGTCTTTGAGCCTGAGGAATAAAGGCCGCCTGGCTAGTGCAGTCGCCGCGAACTGTGCAGGTTAGGATTTTCTTTTTTGCTTTGTTTGTATAACTAGTATGTAGGTTGGAGGTCTAGTGTGTAGGTTGGAGGTCTAGTATGTAGGTTGGAGGTCTAGTCTGTAGGTTGGAGGTCTAGTATGTAGGTTGGAGATCTAGTGTGTAGGTTGATGGTCTAGTATGTAGGTGTGTTGTCTAGTATTTAGGTTGAAGGTCTGGTCTGTAAGTTGAAGGTCTAGTGTGTAGGCTGAAGGTCTAGTGTGTAGGTTGGAGGTCTGGTATGTAGGTTGGAGGTCTAGTGTGTAGGTTAGAGAACTAGTGTGTACGTTAAAAGTCTAGTGTACATTAAAAGTACGGTAGAGGTCCATTGTGTACTTTGGAAGCCCAGTGTGTTCGGTGGAGGTCCAGTGTGTACAGTGATGGGCTAGTAAGTACGATGGAGGTCCAGTGTGTACAGTGATGGTCCAGTGTGTATGATGAGGTTCAGTGTGTACGGTGAAGTTCCAATGTGTACGTTGTAGGTCTAATGTCAGGCTAGAAGTCCAATGTGTATTTTGGAGATCCAGTGTGTACGATGGAGTTCCTGTGTGTACAGTGGAGGTCCGGTGTGTATGTTGAAAGTTCTGCGTGTACGATAGAGGTCCAGTGTGTACTTTAGAGGTTCTGTGTTAGGCCATAGGTCCAATGTGTTCAATGGAGGTCCAGTGTGTACATTGTTGGTCCAGTGTGTACGTTCTACGTCCAGTGTCATGCCTGGGGTCCAGTGTGTACTTTGGAGGTCCAGTGTGGACATAGTAGGTAGAGTGTCTGGCCAGAGGTCCAGTGTGTACGTTGGAGGCCCTGTGTCTCTCTGTGTACGTTGGAGGCCCTGTGTCTCTCTGTGTACGTTGGAGGCCCTGTGTCTCTCTGTGTACGTTGGAGGCCCTGTGTCTCTCTGTGTACGTTGGAAACACCATGTGCACGTTCAAGTTCTCGTGTACATTGAAATTCCCCCGTACACGATGGGGGTCCCGTGTGCACGCTGGAGATGTATCAGCTTTGGAGAATGTACACTGGAAACCCCGTGTCCACATTGGGAATCGCCTTTTGTACATTGTAGATCTAGTATGTCTTGCGTTAACAATAGCTTATCGACAGTTGAAAATCGCCAAGAGTAGGCCGTATGTGTCCCGTCATTGCACAATTTGGTATGCCACGCCCATCAGAATAGGTATCATATGCGCTGATTCTGCTACGCAATGGGGTCCTTGCGGAAGCTATGGTATTCGCGTGGGTACTGAATGTATATAGTGTAATTTAAAGGACGAGATCGGAGCCTTCATAGATATTCAAAACAATGTTTTCCCGTAGTGAATTTGAATAACGAAGACACAAACAATAGATTGCACGATTTATTGCCTGGCATATTTCGCCGCATCTCGTCAGGTACATACTGCAGAAATCACACAACTTACGTGAATTAACTAGATAAACCCTTCAAGTTGAAATATACACATATTCGCACAGTAATGTCACTTATCTACCACATAATTTTAAGCTGACTAACATGTCTTTCTGTTTGCACAATTCTGGCTTGCGTTTCAGAACCTTCTGTCAATTGGGGATGCTCTTTGAGGCCACTAAGACAGTTCATAAATAAACACATATGTATTGTTTGGCTTTCATATAAGCAGGGGGCGGAATTGGAGACTAGAGAACTCACTAGACAATACACACACTGAAAGTTATAGTCACATCCAAATAACGACAGCGCCTCGTTGCAGGAACAAGTGTACCTCGACGAATGACCAACTAGACACCATTTTAGAAAAGTTAACATCCACTTACTTGAATCCACAACTATGGAATATGGACAGAATGAGAATGAATTATTGAAAATATCTGCTTTGGTTGTTATTTCACTTATTTTGTTTAATGTAAAATAGTTAGACCTACGGTGCTAATTCAATGGATTGAGTGGAATTCAACGTATTGAGTGTTTATTTCGAGGGGGAAATTATTAAAAGCAAATATGGTTCAGCTGGGGATTGAACCCAGGACCTCTCGCGTGTGAGGCGAGCGTGATAACCACTACACTACTGAACCGTTGAGTTGTTCTTCACAAATGCTTTGGTGCATGCTACTGAGTTAATTTATTGTTATCTCATCCAGTAATTTCCATCTTAATGTGTGTAATATATATTTATTTGTTTTTCTTTTCTTCTTTTGTCATCCGACTATCCTGCTATTTGCCTATATAACGATATTTATTTTTTTTTACTTCAATCTTACCCTAAGTGTTTTAACGCCTGTCAGTGTATCGTGTATAGAAAATGAAATGTACCTGACGATCAACTGTAATTTAAATTTAATTTTAAATATAATCAATATACCACTTGTATGTAAAAAAAATATAGCTCATATTTATAACGTTATCTTCTTTTGTTCCCTTTCATCTCCGAATGGAGCATCGGGTCTCAAACAGCTAATGACAAGCACGTTTTATTGTTAGTTGCATAGTCCTTCATAGTTTATAGACTATAAATTATAGTCAGTCAGTCAGTCAGTCAGTCCGTCAGTCCGTCGGTCGGCCGGTCGGTCGGTCAGTCGGTCAGTCAGTCAGTCAGTCAGCCAGTCAGCCAGCCAGCCAGCCAGCCAGCCAGTCAGTCAGTCAGTCAGTCAGTCAGTCAGTCAGTCAGTTAGTCAGTTAGTTAGTTAGTTAGTTAGTTAGTTAGTTAGTTAGTTAGTTAGTTAGTTAGTTAGTTAGTTAGTTAGTTAGTTAGTTAGTTAGTCGAAGTTCTTCTTCTTCTTCTTCTTCGTTCATCCGGAGTTTTTTTTCCGGATGTGATTGCGTCGTGCCTGTTTACAGCAGAGCTGCGTTCTTGCGCCGAATGGCCGCCACATCCGACTTCTGCGGGCATTTGTTGACCGGGTTAACCTTCCCGGGGGTTTCTTAGGACGTTTGACTCTCACTGGTGTGGTGTTATCTCCCATCCTAGCTGGCCCATATAGAACAGCCAAAGACATCCTGGTCAGCCCTCAAGGGAAGACAGGGGCAGACCATGGGCATTCCCTGCCATCCAAGGAGGCTTCCATAATTGCAGAGCCAACACACAGCGCTCTGGTACTGGGCTCACCCAAGGAATCGTCACGTCCTGCACATGGCTGCTTAGCCTCACTTCCGTATATTGGGCCTTCCGTTCACCATAGTCTGTTCTTCCGGAAACCAGAAGAATGCAGTGTGCAGATGACATCCACACAGTGAGCTTTCGACTCGGACTTTCCGCGCAATGGATTTGCTATCCGAGCAATATTCCATTTCGTGCCACTAGGACACTTTTTCCACCTTATTTGAAGCCCACACAGTGAGCTTTTGATTCGGACTTTCCACGTAATGGATTTGCTATCCAAGCAATATTCCATTTCGTGCCACTAGGACACTTTTTCCACCTTTTATGAAGCTCACACAGTGAGCTTTTGATTCGGACTTTCCACGTAATGGATTTGCTATCCGAGCAATATTCCATTTCATGCCTCTGGGAGGCTTTTGTCACCGACATACCTGTGGTATGAAGTGTGGCAGTCTGAATACTTCTTCATACACCTTTAAATGTCAACCTGTATGTAGTTAAAGTAAGCTGCGGTCAACTTGAGCTTGTTGATATCTCCATAGAGCTTGTCCTCAAATGAAGCAGGTGTGGGCCAAAATATCTTTCTCTGTTCTGCATATATTGGGCAATCCTGCAGCAAATGTTTTGCTGTCATTTTTCCAGTTCGACAATTACATTCATCGGTATCTCCTATTTTTAGTTTATTGAACAAGTGGTATTTCAGCCTGTTATGTCCTGTGCGGAGTCTGAAGATTGCTACTTGTTCTCTTCGGTCGAGTTTGTAATATGCATCATCCTTCTGGTGGCCTGGATGCTCTGATTCCCATTTGGTTTTATAAGTGCTTTTTATCAACCTATTTGTCTCATTGTAAGTTATGTCTATGTCAGGCTGTGGTAGTCGTCCGCCCTCTTTTGCCAGTCTGTCAGCCTCTTCATTTCCAGGTATACTGCAATGTGATGGGATCCACTGTATTACAACTTTTTTGGATTTCTGGCTTAGACCATGGAGTGCTGCTCTTAGGTCAGCTATTTCTGTGCTGTTATTGCTCTTCAGTATTGAGACAGCTGACTTTGCTTAAATTTGCTTCAATGTTTTTTTTAAATGATATTGTTAGCAATATATTCCTCAAAAAACGTGCTAAACTATGTTTAAAAATCGCATGAAAATTACATGTAATGTCATACGTTTTTACACTAGTTATCAGTGGGGTCCAACTGGACTGCAATGTATTTTCTATAGAAAATAAGCATATTTTCAGTAATTCAAAACAATGTTTTCCCGTGATGAATTTGAATAACGAAGACACAAACAATAGATTGCACGATTTATTGCCTGGCATATTTCGCTGCATCTCGTCAGGTACATACTGCAGAAATCACACAACTTACGTGAATAACTAGATAAATCCTTCAAGTTGAAATATACACATATTCGCACAGTAATGTCAATTATCTACCACGGTAATTTTAAGCTGACTAACATGTCTTTCTGTTTGCACAATTCTGGCTTGCGTTTCAGAACCTTCTGTCAATTGGGGATGCTCTTTGAGGCCACTAAGACAGTTCATAAATAAACACATATGTATTGTTTGGCTTTCATGGGGGCGGAATTGGAGACTAGAGAACTCACTAGACAATACACACACTGAAAGTTATAGTCACATCCAAATAACGACAGCGCCTCGTTGCAGGAACAAGTGTACCTCGACGAATGACCAACTAGACACCATTTTAGAAAAGTTAACATCCACTTACTTGAATCCACAACTATGGAATATGGACAGAATGAGAATGAATTATTGAAAATATCTGCTTTGGTTGTTATTTCACTTATTTTGTTTAATGTAAAATAGTTAGACCTACGGTGCTAATTCAATGGATTGAGTGGAATTCAACGTATTGAGTGTTTATTTCGAGGGGGAAATTATTAAAAGCAAATATGGTTCAGCTGGGGATTGAACCCAGGACCTCTCGCGTGTGAGGCGAGCGTGATAACCACTACACTACTGAACCGTTGAGTTGTTCTTCACAAATGCTTTGGTGCATGCTACTGAGTTAATTTATTGTTATCTCATCCAGTAATTTCCATCTTAATGTGTGTAATATATATTTATTTGTTTTTCTTTTCTTCTTTTGTCATCCGACTATCCTGCTATTTGCCTATATAACGATATTTTTTTTAAACTTCAGTTTTGCCCTAAGTGTGTTAACGCCTGTCAGTGTACCGTGTATAGAAAATGAAATGTACCTGACGATCACTGTAATTTAAATATAATTTTAAATATAATAAATATACCACTTGTATGTAAAAAAAAATATAGCTCATATTTATAACGTTATCTTCTTTTGTTCCCTTTCATCTCCGAATGGAGCATCGGGTCTCAAACAGCTAATGACAAGCACATTTTATTGTTAGTTGCATAGTCCTTCATAGTTTATAGACTATAAATTATAGTCAGTCAGTCAGTCAGTCCGTCAGTCCGTCGGTCGGCCGGTCGGTCGGTCGGTCGGTCAGTCGGTCAGTCAGTCAGTCAGTCAGTCAGTCAGTCAGCCAGCCAATCAGACAGCCAGCAAGCCAGCCAATCAGCCAGCCAGCCAGCCAGCCAGCCAGCCAGTCAGTCAGTCAGTTAGTCAGTTAGTCAGTTAGTTAGTTAGTTAGTTAGTTAGTTAGTTAGTTAGTTAGTTAGTTAGTTAGTTAGTCGGAGTTCGAACTTCACCGCAACAGATCACCCCAAAATCGCTCAATTCCCGTGCCAGCGAAAACCACACAAAATGCTCTCAACTTTCTCAAGTAAAATGTGAAGCCGGCAGCGACCCCGACAAACCCAATAGCACGCACACATATGTATTCTGCATAAGGCCGCCGCCAGGATGCCAAGACAACAGTCTGCCACTAGAATTACAGCTCATCGTCGTTGCTGAAAGCAGTATTTAAAAAAAAATTTTATGTCGCATATCCCTTGCAGGATGTTGCAGTCAACACCAGAATTTTGTCAGCTGCTGTTGATGTACTAGGCAAGATTACGCTCAGTAGTTTGCCATTGCTTTCTGCGTGACCGGCTCACATACCCAGTAAGTTACCAACGCGACCAGAACCGCTACCGATACTCGCGCAGATTACCTTCCTCACGTGGATATACGGGATTTTGGAGAAAGACGTTAACCACTAGGTCAGGGAGACCGGCGATAGTAGTCACTAGAAAAACCTACAGTTGCACATGTATTACAGCAAATGGCAAACCTGTCAGCTTGACAACAGGCTACCCGCCATTTTTCTGAATACGAAATCACAACACAAACCATAGCGGACAGTTGAAGAAGCATTCCACATGAAATCCACAGCTCACAGTGTCCCACTAGGTAGTGGTTCTCAACCGCTTTTGGCCCGTGCACCCCTTCACCATATTTTCAGGACGTCATCCCCCCCCCCCCCCCCCCACTTTCGTATATTTCCTACCTGTCACAAAATAGACCACCGTGATTAACCAGTGATGACAATAAAAGGCGTTCGGATTAACGACATGTTCGAGGCCACAGATTGTTTCAACAAATACAGAAAAAACAGTCTGGGTTGCAGCTGCACGTGTTCACATCTGGTCGGAAAAATAGGAACATTCGATGGTGAGTGAGATGAATCAATACACCACTTTGACAGTTCATAAACAGTCATATCCAAGTAGAATTTGCCGGCTCGGGACATGAAACAGTCCCGTCTGTCATTTAGAGTTTCCGGACATCAGACGAAATGGCGGCTGTGATTGTCACCACTCGACAGAAGATTGGCGGCTTGTTATTGAAAACTGTTGTTGGGACCATACAGTAACTCGCTAGCTTGTTTTGGATGTCAAAACATGGGAGGACGAATCTGACATTGATTAAGCCAGGGGAGATAGATTCCTGACAATGGAGGATCTGCCCAAAATAACACCTGTGTAGACATAAAGAATAACGTCACGTGACCAATTTTAGGCGGTTGCCAAAAACCCGATTTGGGGACAACTAGTGTAACTCAAACAGTGGATTAGGATTGACGTGTTTTGTTGGAGAGCTCTACAGTGTTAGATTAATTAAAATTAACTAGCATGTGTCGTTATGGCAAAGTGTAGTAGCCATCCAGGAATGAGGCGGGTTTGCATAAGGTACAAAATATAGCCTATTTAGGCCTAATTAATATAGGCAGTAGTCTTGTTAAAACTAGAGTGTGATGATTAGCACTGTTAGTTGAAAACTAGTTAGAGTAGTGAAGTGATAATTGGCTCTGCTAGGATGAATAGGATAGCGGGGTGATATTTGGAGAGATTTAAGATGGGTTAGGAGATGGGGAAAGTGTCCAATGGGGGGATCTTTCAGTGGCTTGCCCACTGAAGTTTTGCACTCTGTTTATGGGTCTTTCCTTGTCATAGCCTGATTCGGAGGTAGGTGAGGAGCTACTAGGCTCTATGACAGAGTTTAGTTAGCTGAGAAATAACAGAGCAAGGCAATAGGCTTACACTCAGCCGGTAGGATCAGTGACTAGTGCTATCACCAGATGTGTTGTTTCTCTAACAGGTTCCCTGCCAGTTACGAGGAAGTTCAACACTGGTTTTGAAGAAGTGCAACTCCAATTGGAAGAACACCAGTTGGACACTCAAATGCTTTCTGACGGAAAACGAATAACCCCGAGAAGAAAGATGGTATTATGTTTACGCTGGACTCATAATCAGGAGGGTTCACCATAACATGACTCAGAAGAGCCAACCAATATAACGACTCCTGTGTGTTAAGGTTCACCTAGGATGGGTGATGATTGTTGATATGTCACACATCATACAAACATTGTTAAAGGAACGAGAACATTAGAATGTAAGTCACATCGTGTGATAGATTCCAGTGAAATATTACCAAAGACATCATACTTGAGACGTTATAGACACTAGTTAAGATCAAGTATATTAACAATAACAGTGATACCTAAGTACACCCAACAAAGGATTCGTACAATTTTTAGGAACGATAGGAACTTATGTGTAGTGTGAAACCGGTCCATGATCAGCTGTAATTTACAAACAGTATCTATTTCGGATGATCAGGAAGATGGATTACCAGGTAGCTACAGATGACAGTCGGTGTCCGGCAGGAGGGATACAGCCCTGGGTGAGATGGACTTGTTCTGACTTAACGTGCTGTGGTGTGTCCTTGCAAGGATGAACTGACTATGCTATTATCTGAGGGTCCGATCCTACACACATTATAGAACACATCACACATTTTCTTCGCATACACGTCTCACGTACATTACACTTTTCTTTTAATAAATTAATCTTTATTAATTTTTAGAAGCAAGAGTTGTTGAATATGTTGCGTGGGGAAGAATGAGAGGGGGCATAGTACGACAGTGATAGAGAGAGGAAAAGGTGTCCATGAACTGAAGGAGTGTGTTGGACGGAAGCTGGTGGATTCTCCAGGATATTGATAGGAAAAAACAATTATAATGTGGGTGTTGACTCCCCTCACTCCAGGGACGACACTTTAAAGGAAGACACGACACTACCTAAAAATTTTGCCCTAGCCCCCCCCCCCCCCTCTTTCACCATATTTTCAGAACGTCATTACCCCCTTTTGTATATCCTACCTAAAATTCCCCCCCCCCCCCCCCACCCCTACACAGTATACGTAATAATGGAAGTTAAATTTAATAGCACATACTAAAACAAGTCCTCCCCCGATGTGTCTCCACCTTGACGTGGTGGGGGAGCTTGCGTGTCCCATAGACCCCATTTGCTTGCCGATGGGTGAAAAATTACATATCGGACAGCTTATGGGATAGGGACCAGACTAAGAGAGACACAACCTGCTGCTCTGCAGGCATAGACTGAGGATAGCAGTCAAAATTTAAATGAGGTGCACAAAGGCAGAATTTCTTGGTTCGGACAAAACTCTTAAGGCTCCCTGTCGAGGGCTGTGGCTGAACGCCTCTAAGCCACAAACCCTCGGATCTTAGAGCCAGGCTGATACCCGTCTACCGGAAAATAGAAACATGATACTGAGCAAGCTACATGCTCAGGTCTGATACATGTTCGAAGGCACCCAGCTGGGGGATATGATGAGAGTTTCCCAGATGAAGGGGCCTGGCCGTTTCCCGTTCACTGCTGCACGAAGGTAAGGTGCTGAGCCGGCAGCACATGTAGCCTACCTCGTGAGCGAGTACAAAAAAGTCAGAAAAGTGCCCCAGTCGAAGGGTTACGGAAACTGTCTGTATCTAACTCATAGAGAGTGTAGACAAAAGTGGAATAATGTCTCATCAACGCGAAATGGAACGCACAGCGAGCGAACCTATTGCGTGGTCTGAAGTCACAAGCAAAAGCCTACCGAGTGGATGTCACTCGCAGTCTGACCGCTCCTGGTGTGTGATTGAGCGATCAGTGGCAAGTGGGATGCCCAACACATGGAAGTGAGGAACTAAAGCAGCCATGAGCAGGACGTGGAAACTCCTTGGGTGAGCCCAGTCTCAGAGCAATATGTGCCGGCTCTGCAATTATGGAAGCCTCCTTGGATAGCGAGATAATGCCCATGGTCTGCCCCTGCCTTCCCTTGAGGGCAGACCACGATATCGTTGATCGTTCTATCTTGACCAGCTGAGATGTGGGTGACATTACAACAGTCTAACGTGTCTCGAAACCAGAGGAAGGCTAACCTCACTAAAAAATGCCCGCCGGAAGTCGGAAGTGTCGTCCTACGGGTGGCAAACTAAAAATTGACACTACGCATTTACGTCCGAGTGAAATGTCTCGTCCGAATGTCTCCCGTGCTAGGAACAGCTCTGACTACCTAGTTTCCGAATGCCGCTCTTGTTCGGAACAGCTCTGACTAGGTAGTTTTCCGAATGTCCGCCGTGCCTGGAACAGCTCTGATGGGTACAGGGACAAGCACATGTCCGAAAACTCGCTTAGTGGAAACCAACCGCAGAGCTGACTGGTTTGTGCAGGAACGGCCCAGGGCGAGCGAAATGCCCAATATATTGAAGTGAGGAATTAAAACAGCCATGAGCAGGACGTGACGATTCCCTCGGTAAACCCAGCACCAGAGCGTTATGTGCCGGCTCTGCAATTATGGAAGCCACCCAGGATGGCGGAAAATGCTATGGACTGTCCCTGCCTTCACTTGAGGGATGACCGTGTAGTCTTCGACTGTTCCAACTAGACCAGCTGAGATGTGGACGGTACCACAAAAGTGAGAGTCTCCCAGGATTGCTAACCTGGTCAAAAATGCACGCTAAAAGTCGGATGTGTTGGCCTGAGGGTTTCGACCCGAGGGTGCCTAACCAGACACACCGCAATCACATCTGAAAAAATCACTCCGGATGAACGCAAAGAAGAGAGAAGAAAACAAGTCTAGATGTCCACATAAAACATGATTTGTGGGTCTACTTACTTTATAAAATGAATTTTAGAAGGGTGAGACGTACAAAACCGCACAGTATGAAGGGAAAAACAATATCAAGTAATCGGTTTTTGTATTAACGCGAACTTGAAATAATCTTAATTCACCCCCCCCCCCCTGGAAACCCTAAAATTCCCCACCGGTTGAGAACCACTGCACTGGGGGATAGGGAGGAGAAGGAGGGTAATAGCAAAAGAGACGGACAACGGAGAGGTATGGAGGATGTGAACACCCATGGATCGACTATTTAATGAGCTTAAGGATGAGTTTTTACATTTCTAGACCTAAAATGGTTGTTAACACTGTTCCAGGAGATCAGCATGACCGAGTGGATAGGAATGCGCATTCTCAAACATCCGGTGTGCTGATGCCGAGGTAACGGATTCAACCCCATACATCGGACAGTTGAACTAAAATGTTGACTCCTCGTCCCTGACTCGGGGGAGTAAATTACAAGTACCTCTAAATTCGGAGTGGGTTCGTCTGATGGCGAGGGGGACTGGTAATAGGGAAAACTAATCCACACACAAAATTGAGCGCAGTGATACTAGAAGTAGTGCGTATGGACTACGCTTGAGTTCAAAGCAAGCGGGAAAAAAACTGTTCCAAAACATAACGTTTTTCCCCCGTACAATCCCCATCAATATGCACAATAATAACAGATGTGCCTTGAATATCCTCGACCTCCCTGTTACAGTGACAGCTTACATTCACAGATCTGTCAATGCGGATGTAGCTATTGCTTCTGTTGTGTCTCATCTGCACGCTGTGAACACTGGCACATCACAACAAACACACTGCAGCAGATGTCTTGTCACCGATTGGTTGATATCTAGATATTGCAGAAGTGATGTTGAATGAAGTATTGTGTGAATGAATAGCGGGTCTTCGCTACACATACATAATTCCACAGCAGGGGTTCCCAGATTGTTGTTTTAGACTACAACTGTCCGACGAAGTTGTCATCGTGCAGCGGTGACTTTTAAACGTTTAACTCTTTCTGTCTTAGGCCACTTTTCTTCTTCTCCGAACCATATGGGATAAAAAACCCCGATCAATGAAGTATTTCTGGTGACTGCCGACTCCATCGACGATGAACTGTATTTTTTGTGGATGACTTTTGTGTTGGCATTCTGGCGGCGGCATTATGCACAGTGTACCTGTGCGGGCTGTTGGATTGCCGAGACTCCCGTCTTCTCCACTTTTCACAGCAGGCTGTGAGGTGCATTTTGTGTGATATTCACTGGCACAGGAACGGAGCATAATGTGGTCGACCCGTTTCCGTGAAGTTGGAACCGCGACTAACTAACTAACTAACTAACTAACTAACTAACTAACTAACAAACTAACTAACTAACTAACTAACTAACTAACAAACTAACTACCTAATAACTAATTAACTAACTCATTGACTGACTGACTGACTGACTGACTGACTGACTGACCGACCGATTGACTGACTTACCGACTGACCGACTGACTGACTAACTAATTAGTTAGCTAATTAACTGACTGACTGACTAACTAACTAACTAACTAACTAACAATCTAACTAACTAACTAATTAACTAACTAACTAACTAACTAACTAACTAAATAACTAACTAACTAACTAACTAACTAACTAACTAATAACTATTAACTAACTAATTGACTGACTGACTGACCGACCGATTGACTGACTGACCGACTGACCGACTAACTAATTAGTTAGCTAACTAACTGACTGACTAACTAACTAACTAACTAACTAACTAACTAACTAACTAACTAACCAACTAACTAACTAACTAACCAACTAACTAACTAACTGACTGACTGACTGACTGACTGACTGACTGTCTAACTAACTGACTGACTGACTGACTGACTGATTTACTGACTGACTGATTTACTGACTGACTGATAGGGGAGGAGAGGTAGGGAAGGAGATTTACTGACTGACTGATTGATTTACTGACTGACTGACTGACTAACTAACTAACTAATTAACTAACTAACTAACTAACTAACTAACTGACTGACTGATTGACTAACTGACTGACGGATTTACTGACTGACAGACTAAATAACTAACTAACTAACTAACTAACTAACTGACTGACTGACTGACTGACTGACTGACTGATTGACTGACTGACTGACTGACTAACTAACTAACTAACTTCTTCAGTCTTTTAATCCATATAGGCGCACAGGCCCTTAACCAGCTCACGTGAAGCGTCTTATCTTTTCGGATAAAACTCGGTGCAATGACGAAGTAGCAGCAGCAGCAGTAGTCGTAGTAGTAGTAGTAGTAGTAGTAGTAGTAGTAGTAGTAGTAGTAGTAGTAGTAGTAGTAGTTGTTGTTGTTGTTGTTGTAGAAGCAGCAGTAGTAGTGATGGAGCAGTAGTAGTTGCATCATTAGAAGAAGTAGTGTGACCTAGTTACACCTTAATGTTCCTCTCTACAGATGTGAAGTTACAGTACCGGGCATGGATATCACGCTGGTGTCTGCTCTTGAAGCGGGAACGGAGAGGTACACAACAGTCTCCGCGTAGTTGGTGCTGTGGTATCAGGTTGGGGGTGGTACTGTTATATCGGGTTGGGAGATGGTGCTGTGGTATCGGGTTAGGAGGTGGTACTGTGGAATCGGGTTGGGAGGTGGCACTGTTATGTCGGGTTGGGAGATGGTACTGTCGAATCGGATTGGGAGTTGTTACTGGGGTAACAAGGCTGGGAGTTGGTACTGTGGTATCGGGTTGGAAGTTGGTAGTGTGGTATCGGGTGGGAAATAGGTACTGAGGTATCGGGTTGGGAAGTGGCACTGTTATATCGGGTTGGGAGATGGTACTGTCGAATCGGATTGGGAGTTGTTACTGGGGTAACAAGGCTGGGAGTTGGTACTGTGGTATCCGGTTGGAAATTGGTACTGTGGTATCGGGTTGGAAATTGGTACTGTGGTATCGGGTTGGAAATTGGTACTGTGGTATCGGATTGGGAGTTGGTAATGAGGTATCAGGTTGGGAGATGGTATGTGGTATCGGCTTTGGAGTTGGAATTGGGTATGGGGTTGGAAGATGGTACTTTGGTATCGGGTTTGAAGTTGGTACTTGGATATCAGGTCGGTAGTTGGTACTGTGGTGTCGGGTTGGAGGATGGTACTGTGGTATCGGGTTGGGGGATGGCACTGTGGTATCGGGTTGGGAGAACAGTCTCTACGCCATCCTCAATACTATAGATGCAATACCTTTTCATGTTAGAAGCATGTCTTTTACAAGAAGTTACAGCTACAGATGCAGCATATCGGCTGGTTGTGATTTACCAGACAATTTAGTTTAGCAGTTTGCCATTGCTTTCTGAACGGGCGACGTCTCATGCCATAGAAAACAACACAAAACGGTCTGCTTCCAAATAGCTGGTTAGGAACCCCAACTCTATATGTCGGTGGACTGTAAAACTATCCGCTAATCCACAGCGCCTGTTACATCAGTGCAAACATTCTGCAAATAAATACCCGCAATTTTCTTTCTCTATGAAGTTCCTTCTCAACAAAACCTGGAAACATGCAAAGATGAGTTTGCTATCTAGTGGGGTATTCAGCAAAATACCCGCCAAATCACCTCCTGCCTTACGCACTTGTCGTGTGTAGTCTGTCTACCAGACGTGAGGAACGTTCCTACGGCTGGTATTTCCTCTAGGGAGATTCCATACATAACCTTGGGAGTTCCGGTTCCATAAATAGATGTGAAGCAGTCTTTCAGTTCCGTTACTGCTGTTTTATACATATATGCTTTAATGTCCCTGTACATTTCTGCGTGGAAGTTGAGCTATAAATATACATTTGTGCAGTTCTGTTGTGAGTGTATCGTGTCATCATGGGCTGTGTTTTTTAAGCAGCGCGGGTACGTCACGTGGCAGACTGCGCTCTCACGCATTGACCTACTGACACAATGGCACAGTAACTGAGTGCTTAAAGTTCGTTCGGGAGAAGGTCAGAAGGCCGACTGATTTTATCTGTGACGATGGCTTTAGCAGATGCGGTTGCTGGTTGTTTTCTCACCATTTGGTCCTTGTCAGTGTGAGTGGGTGTGCGCGCGCATGTGTGTGTGTGTGTGTGTATGTATGTTTATGTGGGTACGTGTCTGTGTGTGTGTGGGGGGGGGGGGGCTGTATCTGTGTAAGAGTGTTATAATAAGAGTGCACAGAACATTGAAAGATTAAGAAGTGGGGAAAAGGAGACACAGATTTGGCCATAGCACTGGTACGGAGTAGAGAGAGAGAGAGAGAGAGAGAGAGAGAGAGAGAGAGAGAGAGAGAGAGAGAGAGAGAGAGAGACAGACAGACAGACAGACAGGCAGACAGACAGACAGAGAGACAGAGAGAGAGAGACAGAGAGATGGCCACAACACTGGTAGAGTTATGGGAAAGAGAGAGGGGAAGAGTGATATGAAAGGAGAGAGATAGGAGAGAAAGAAAGAGAGAGAGAGAGAAGAGAGAGAGAGAGAGAGAGAGAGAGAGAGAGAGAGAGAGAGAGAGAGAGAGAGAGAGTCATGTGTAAATTCCTTATGGTTTTGGTGAGTGATTCTGTCATTTCTACCTCAGCATATATTTT
>JACEFZ010009456.1:250000-256834 GCA_014155875.1 Cepaea nemoralis
TCTGGCATCACATCTGTTAACAGAATGCAGTAATGTTTGTCTAGGTGTATCAAGTTGTTGATGGAATCAGTGACTGAGATTCTGTCCTAAGTTAAGCATGGCGGTTGTCGCACGGTGGAGAGGATGTGATTTAGTACTGCGTACCACCCTTCGCAGAGATATTAATATGTATTTGTCGTGTGACATGAAGCGTAAGATGGCAAAATTTATAACCGGTGTATCATAGGAAGAATTGTGGGGAACAGAGCGCACGACTGTACATTTGCTGTCCCACTCACAAATAATATTACACTGATTGTGTTGAGCCTTGAATAACACTTATTGGTCATAAGTGTGTAATAATGACATAATATATATAGTACACTGGTTGTTATACTAGTGCTGATATTTTGTTTCTGCCCATGAACATGGTTATGACATAATATATATAGTACACTGGTTGTTATATTAGTGCTGATATTCTGTTTCTGCCCATTAACATGGTTATGCTTTGATCCTGTCTCATATGAATGGCATCTGTCTGGTCACTATTTTGTGTACTTTCACTTGGTAATACTGTGTGTTTATTTTATGAGCTATCTTAGGGGCCTCAAAGAGGGCATCAATTGAGTTCCTGTGTAATACATGTTTATCTTTATCCTTAACTTTCTGTGAATGTTGTGATTATTCTATTTGGAAGGTTACATTGTCACATTCTACAAATATGGTAATTCCACTGGGTATATGTGTCTGTTGCTTTTCATAGTTAGACATGTTTTGCTTGTTGGTTGTTAGTTGGTGATGCTAATCAAATGCTGTAACTTGCATGATATCATATGAGTGCTGGTATTCTTCATGCAAACTTGGGAATTGTTGGGATAGTTGTCCAGTGAAGCCTCTGTGTTGAGGCAACTCTATGTCTGATGGTGGTGGAGTCCATAATGTTGTGTATTGTTGTATCGGTGTAGAGCGTACTGTCAGATGTGGAGCACAGGAGTACAACCTGTCAATATATGTTTTATATTAGGAAAAAGAGTACAGTGTGTTAGAAAAACAGTTGCCGGTGTGCGTAACAGTACGTAGAGCATTAGACTGAGGATATAATAGGTGGTGTTTGATTGTGGCTCTATCATGGACTGAACATTGATAGTGTTCTATGAACATGTGGTTTATAGGGAATATTGTGTTGTCCTGTGTTACCGGTGACTTGGTACAAATTAATGTGTAAAATACTCTGTACGGTGTGAACAGGGAACTGATTATGGGTTCCTTGGTAAATGTAGCTATTTTGGTAGGCAGGGAAGGTAACCCAATTTGTCAGCACACAGATGTCATTCTGGTGTGTGTTAACTGAATCAGTGTTGAGATGTTGTGTTTGTTTGCAGTGTCTGATGTGTGTTAACCAAATGTGTTGTGATGTTGTGGCAGTTTGCAGTGGCTGATGTATGTACTCTGTTATTTGTAGCTATGTGTTTACAGCTGGACAAATGAGATCAATCTTCCACTGCTTGTGTGTGTAGGAGCTGTGTGGTGTAGTTACATTGAACTGAGAAGGTGGAGCAGATTGACATTGTTGCATTAGGTGTTCTGTCCTAGCAATACCAAGTGTAATCTCAGGACAGCAGTGGCACAACTGGAGAAGACAATAAAGTGGGTGATCTGATGTTGCAACATTGACTGTTGTATTTAACAATTAGGGATGTAGTCAACTTGAAGAAGGAGGCAGCAAAGAATGGTCATGACAAACATCAGGGGTTACCTCAGAATAACAAAATAGATAATTAGATGAAGGGACATTTATGACCTATGGGTTAATTCAAAGGTTATATTGCATGTGCTCATTGCTTCATGTGTTTAATATGTTGTCTTTACCATGATAATCATAGATTGTGTTTTCCATTGTTACAGGAGCGGCTGACTAGTTAGTGTCAGCAGGCCTGGGTTCTTGGTGGGATAGTAAATTGTGTCACAACTCTTTGTTTATGTCATGTCTTGGGGTTTATGTTGTGTAACCTATGTTTTTGTAGTGCCTTATTGTCTGTGCAGTGTTGCTTGTGTCAAGGTTCTTTATTGTGTCAGTCTAACCAGCTATTGCTTGGAGCACCTGTGTTGTGGTACTTGGTGTACCCTGTTGTCTTAAGTGCTGTTGATTGGTTAGGGGTTACCCACTGTGGTTGATTTGATATATACAGTTGTCTGTTGTATCTGTAATTGAACATCCCTTATTGAATGCTTTGTTCAATGTGTTTGAACACAAATTGTCACCAAAATTTGTAGTTGTTGATAAATAAAGAGCTATTTTTGTACTGTCTTTAATTTGTTTGTTTAGTCTCTTTTAGTTTTACTTTTTACAGTCAATATTTCTACCACAATCTAACACCTTAATTCAATGTCTGGGTCTCAAATATGACAGTCAGTCCAGAGTTGAGGCCCCTGCCTGAGATCTCGTATATCTTCTTATCTAATCACTATCATCTTTTTTTGTTGGTTGAGGCGGTGTGAGGTTCTCTCTCTTTTCACTATTTTTCTTCTTTGGCCGTAACGAAGTCAGAACTACTCTTTACCTCTTAGCACCGTAGTGAAGGAAGCATCAGTCTTTATGATTGTCTCCCTTTCTCTTTTACCATCGACTACAAAATGGCGACCCCGACGAGATATTGTGGCAGCCTTTGAATTGTTCTGTTAGAATTGTTTTAGTATCTAGTGATTGTTTTGTGTGATAGGTCAGTGTTTATGTTTGTGGTGTCCATTGTCTTTGAGTTGTGACATTAGAACCCAGGTTTGCTGCTGAGATCCCCCGGGCATTGCTGCACAAGAGAGGAGTCCCCTGTATGGTGAGTGGGCTCAGATAAATTGCCTCCTAGTACACTTTCACTGTATCCTATCCAGAGCAAAGATGGCTCTGTCTTCAACGTTAGGGACCGTAGTTCCCCTCCCAGTTGGTGCCCCTGACATCACAGGGCCCACTGGTGAAGTCAGGTACATAGTGGCACCTGTGAAGATAGAAGTTCCTTGTTTTGGCCGGCAAGGTGGGCCAGCTGTTGAGAAGTATGTGAGGAAGGTGAGATCTGCCTGGAGGGCTGGTGCGGTGTGCGATGAAGATAAAGTGGACATTATTTGTGAAAGTGTTGCTCCCAGTGTGTGGGCAGGAACTTGAAGCTTAGGTCAGCTTGTAATGACCCTGAGGAGATGCTGCAGACCATTCAGCAGGTGTATGGAGAGCAGCGCAGCATGGTGGAACTGGCTGCAGCTTTCTTCAAGTGAACACAAGATGCTGAGGAATCCATCATGGATTTCTCTCACCGGGTCCACAAAGCCTTTTCGTTTGGTGCTGGAAGCTCAGAGAAAGAGGGGCATGGTTGCTTGGGATCCAGTGATCCTAAGAGACTGGTTTGTTGCAAAACTACATAATGTTCTCAGCAGGAGAATGGCAGAGGAGAGGATATTCGCATGACCCGTCAGTGACTTTCCTTTGTGTTAGAGACTTGGCCATGCGATGGGCTGGTGTGTCGTTAGCTCCAGAAGTCTGTACATACCAATATGTAGAACGTCAAGATTACAGTTCAGAGAGGTGGCCTAATGCCAGTGGTCAGTGTCAAGGGGTCCAGCATGATGATGTGGTGGTGGAGGAACTTCGAGCTAAGCTAGGTCGGATGAGAGCCTTAGCTGATTCGTTGCTGCAGCCCAAGGTACAACGCAAGAGGTGCAATGTTTGTCGAAGCCGCACACACCTCCAAAACAGGTGTCCGAAGAGAGGGGTTGGTGTTATTCAGAACCCCTCTGGAGTCAATTGTAGCAAAGCATTTGCCAACGTAAGCCACCGAGACCAGCAGGGCCTTAAGCGACAACAGAGTCCGCCCCAGGTTGATCCTTCTAAAGGATCAGCCCCAGCAGTTCAGGTGGGTGCAGTGTCAACTTCTGGTAGCCGGATGGTTATGTGTGGCAACCAGAGAAATTTCTTTCGCAGGAAGAGGCGGAGGAGGAGGGGACAATGGAAGTCTCCTTGTGTCAGTGTGGCTGAACAGTTAGAGGGTGACTTGAGGGTTAGACTTGTGACAGATGTTCAAAGTGATGTGACAGATGGTCAGTGTTTTGTGACGGGTGTGGGCCAAAATTTTCTGCATACCGATATGTCATCTCGTGACTTTGTGCAAAAGGGGATTGTGAAAGACCACCAGCAAGAACTTTTGCCCGTTAGACATGGTTGTGAAAGATAGAGACTATTTTCATCCGTTTAGAAATTCCAGTCTTTTGGATTGACAGCCTTAGTGTAGTTAGTTAATTAGCAGTTATGTTTTGCTGTTGTTATATATTATGATTGCAGGTAGATGGTGTCATGTGATGACATGTTTTTCTTTTAGAGTGCAAGAAATGAGTGGCTCTTTAGGTGATGTGGTGCTGCCATTACATCATATCCAGTTGGGAAGCAAACTGCAGGTTTCATGTATGGTGTAAACATATTTGATTTTAGGGTAGGTATTTACAGGAAATCTCAACTGACTGGATGCTGAGGCGGGATATTGAGATAACAATGTTTTGTTGGCCCGGTATATTTTCCTTTATGTTTATATTCAGGTTACAGGCGACACATGATGAAATGTTCTTTTTAGTGTAGAGATACAGGTTGATAGAAAAACAAGTCATTTAGGTACCACAGTAGCTGCAGGAAGCTTATATTTGAAGAGACAAAAGGTGTTATTTTTAAATACATTTTGTGTTGAATTTCCAGAGTTAAGGGAAGTAGTAACCAATATAAAGGTTACTGGTTTAATGTTTATGTTTGTTTAATTATTTTTATGTAAGAAGTGAGGGTTGTATTCATTTTGTTACAATTGGTGCTCTTATAGCAGAAGAGCTATTTTTCCTCACTGATGTTATTTTAGTCATTGGTACCAACAACTGAGCTAGTATGGTTTATACTTTTGTGTTGAGATTATTGGTATTTGGAAAAGACTGATGCTTGGTGATGTAATCTACACTGGTTCACATTGTAAGTGATGATTGAATAGAAAAAGACTATTTTGTTAAGTGGTACTCTTCAGGGATATAACCAGCAGTTTAGGTGTTGGGGGCAAGGTCTCCAAAGGTGACAAAAGTTATTCTTGTTGTTGATGGTTGTGCTCTATGACCAGGGAATTGTTAGGGCATAGAAGTCTGATGTCATTTTGATGGCTGGTTACGTATAACTGTCATTGGTGTCTTGACTGATTGATGATTATGTTTTTGGATGAGGTCACAGGTGGCTTTATTTTTTTTTGGGGCGTTGGTAATTTTGATGATGGTTTATGTGTAGATGTTAACTTGTAAAGAGATAGTTGGGGTAAGGAGATACGATAGTCCATTTCTTTTGTCGGGACGACAAAAAAAAGTAAGGGGTTGGATATATATAGAGAGAGGTAGAGATAGAGAGAGGTGTATATATATATATATATATATATATATATATATATATATATATATATATATATATATATATATATATATAGAGAGAGAGAGAGAGAGAGAGAGAGAGAGAGAGAGAGAGGGAGAGAGAGAGAAAACAGAGAGAGAAGGTAAGAGATAGAGAGAGGTAGAGATAGAGAGAGGTGTATGTATATATATATATATAGAGAGAGAGAGAGGGAGAGAGAGAGAACAGAGAGAGAGGGGGTGGGTAAGAGATTGAGAGAGTTAGAGAGGTATATATATATATATATATATATATATATATATATATACAGAGAGAGAGAGAGAGAGAGAGAGAGAGAGAGGGTAAGAGATAGAGAGAGATAGAGATAGAGTGAGGTGTATATATATATATATATATATATATATATATATAATATATATATATATATATATATAGAGAGAGAGAGAGAGAGAGAGAGAGAGAGAGATTGAAAGAGAGAGAGAGAGAAAACAGAGAGAGAGAGGGTAAGAGATAGAGAGAGAGACAGAGATAGAGAGAGATAAGGAGATAAATAGAGAGAGAGAGAGAGGGTTAGAGATAGAGAGAGAGAGGGTAAGAGAGAGAGAGGGGGGGTAAGAGATAGATAGAGAGAGAGAGAGAGGGTAAGAGATAGAGAGAGAGAAGGTATGAGATAGAGAGAGAGGGTAAGAGATCGAAAGAGAGAGAGAGGGTAAAAGATAGAGAGAGGTAAGGAGATAAATAGAGAGAGAGAAAGAGAGAGAGAGAGAGAGAGAGAGAGAGAAGGAGAGAGGGAGAGAGGGTAAGAGATAGAAAGAGAGAGAGAGGGTAAAATATAGAGAGAGGTAAGGAGATAAATAGAGAGAGAGAGAAAGAGAGAGAGAGAAGGAGAGAGGGAGAGACAGAAAAACATTAAAGTACAGAGGAGTTGACATAGACTGCGCCTGTGTTAACAATAATACTGAGCATGGAAACAAACAATACTGACATCATAGCATTGGGAATATTTCCTTACGTGCTCCGTTCTCATCTTCAACAGTCAGCGAAGAGTCCAAATACTAATGGTACTAGTAGCAGCCTGAGTATGCGTGGCCGAGTCACGAGAGATCAACTGAACACCGACAGATACACACAAGGACAACTGACCACAGACACATAGAAGAACAACTGACCACCGACAGACTTAAGGACAACTGGCCACCGCACACAGACAAGGACAACTGACCACCGACAGACTTAAGGACAACTGACCACCGACATACACAACTGACCACCGACAGACAAGGAAAACTGACCACCGAGATACAAGGACAACTGACCACCGACATACACAAGGACAACTGACCACCGACAGACAAGGACAACTGACCACCCAGATACAAGGACAACTGACCATCGAGAGACAAGGACAACTATGTAGACCCTAGGTTTGAGCTCAGTGGATTACT
>JACEFZ010009457.1:0-140000 GCA_014155875.1 Cepaea nemoralis
GACAAAAGAGTTTGAATAGACATCAGAACCGTACGTACTTGATGGATATGAGACAAGCTGAGCAGACAAGCTGAATAACATCTAATGGCAGTCGATATTTTGTTTCTGAATACAATGCAAAGAATATGGAAAGGCAGAAAATCAGACGAGCAGGTCTTACAAGAAGCAGATGAATACCGTAAACTGATTACAGAAATTACATGTAGACAGTCATACATTTTTAGACACGTTGTGAGAGGAAATAAACTAGAGAACTCGGTGACAACTGGCATGATTGAGGGGAAAAGAACAAGAGGTAAGGCAGAGAAGTAAATCGAAGTGGATCGCTTGGCCACATGGCATGGTCGAGACGAAAGCACGGAGATGGTCCACGACTCTGGTGATCGTGTAAGATGGCGAAACAGGACCATTAACACCTATCGACATGTCACATGATGATGCTGACGCATTTGCAGACATGGAAGCATTCATGTGATTCAAAAGAGATAGGCGTCCTTGTGCCTAAGGACATGTTGACATGATTATTAATCTGAGCCGGTGATGGATCGGCTCTAAGATAACTTCTCTTTGAGGTTGAACGGGGTAGGGTTAATCGAAAGGGAAAAAAATAATACAGAGTTAGTGCGGGCAGATGGATAGATATACAGACAGATAGAAAAACATACAGTAAAACTGACATACAAACAGTCAAGCAGACAAATAGATAGGCAGAACGAACGAACGAACGAACAAACTTTATATTTGAAGGGTTAAGAATTGGGCACGCAGGTCTGTCTAATATTCAGCCCTTCTATTACTCTCATTAATACATTATTTCATTCACACATCATCCAAGACTAACTGAGAACAGCAACAATATAAAAGATATGCAATATAAAGGCAAGGGGGAAATGCAAAAATCAATACTACAAACCTCTGTACTATTAGTGAATGGTGTGGCACTTGTTATTAGCTATGTGGAACATTCTGGTCTACCAAAAGGGTACTGGCTGTTATACCGGGGTTTTATTATTATTATTATTATTATTATTATTATTATTATTATTATTATTATTTCTACTATTAAGGGGGAAGGTAATCCGTACTTAGATAGTGTTCGAATAATTTGCGATTATATGTATAGGGATTGGTGATGTCTATGATTTCTTGTGTAAAAGATTGTTCCACAGCTGAGCTGCAGAGTACGTTAAGCTTGTTTTGTATACGTCTGGCCTAGGCTTCGGAATGTGTAATATATTTAATCGTTTACTGTGTCTAGCATTGTATATAAACAATGAACAAAGGTAATTTGGGACATTCCGATGTAGGATTATGTGAATTAGTTTGGCCTTGCCCAAACTAAAATATATCCAGGCGAACCTTCTGGCCTAGAGAGACAACAGTCGAAGATAAACTCCATGGACCGCTGAGTGAACTAAAAAAGACTTAGATTCATACAAGAGACAACATTGCAGTTATAAACATATTTCAGGCGAACGAAAGAAGAAGAAGAAGAAGAAGAAGAAGAAGAAGAAGAAGAAGAAGAAGAAGAAGAAGAAGAAGAAGAAGAAGAAGAAGAAGAAGAAGAAGAAGAAGAAGAAGAAGAAGAAGAAGAAGAAGAAGAAGAAGAAGAAGAAGAAGAAGAAGAAGAAGAAGAAGAAGAGGAAGAAGAAGAAGAAGAAGAAGAAGAAGAAGAAGAAGAAGAAGAAGAAGAAGAAGAAGAAGAAGAAGAAGAAGAAGAAGAAGAAGAAGAAGAAGTTTGGCCTTATTGAAAAGCAGGCGTTTGCGGACTAGTAGTAACTGAAGACATTTAGGCAGTCAGCCAGCCAGGCAGGCAGGCAGGCCCGTCCGTCCGCCCGCACAGACAGACAGGCAGACAGACAGACAGACAGACAGACAGACAGACAGACAGACAGACAGACAGACAGACAGACAGACAGACAGACATTATTTTGTAAAAAGCCAAGGCAGAGACGATTAAGTGAAATCATAAAACGGATACACCAGGATAATTAACTGCTACAGCTTTCATCGACCCAGCCACCGGATGTTTTGTTGTTGTTGTTTTTAAACATAAAGGAGAATAATAATGAGCGGAAGACAAATGAGGCAACCCAATTTTCATTGTTTACACACTACATTTAGAATCACCTAACTTTTAACATATGAAGTTTAGAACATAAAGAAGGTTAAAAGTACACTAAGAAGCATTAGAATTTTTCTTTGTGCATTGAAGAATGGGGAGATACAACGTAAATTCAACATACACATAAAAACCTGGAAGTCCAGGTAGATTTAAAAAAAAAAAAAAAATTCGACTCCACCCCGATGCGACTCGAACCCCTGACCATCATAAGAAGCATGGCTTGGTGAACATCTTAAATACATTGGAAAAAAAAACATACCCAAAATGTATCCAATTAAATGTACATAAGACTTAGTGACCTCTCTAACAAAAGACAACACAACAACGGCCTATGAAAACCAAAATAAAAATATATGTTCCGCGAACTATGCTTTTATTTTGCCTCTTTACACAATTTTCCAAATTTTATTTGAATCTTTTCATTTTTGTCAGTCATTTTTCTTGTTTCTTCTTGTTTCCAGTTTTAAAGTGCCTCCACTCATCAATTTCCTGCGGCTATCATTTCATGTTTGGGATAGTTGTTTTTGCAGCCTGTCTGATGGTATTCTTGGAAATGTCCCATTAATCATTTACTATCTTGAAATAGAATTTCTACATTAGAAAAAGTAAGAAAAATAGGTTATTGATTTCGGTATTGAATGTGCCTTTGATCGCCTTATTCTTCAAGCGGACATTTCTAATTTAATTCTTGGTAGTATATTTGACCTTTGTCATAATGCTGCTGACAGATAGAATTGGCTATGGTTGTGTCCAGAGCTATGTCTGTATGACTAATCTGCAGGAATACTTATGAACAGTTATTAGACACTGGAAAACACCGGTTTCGCACACACATAGAAGCTTTATTATTGATGAATATACGTGATGAATATGTATCATTCCCAGGAACAATCATAGAACAGGTAAATTGCCTTCAATCGGCCTAGTGACATAACTTGTCGTGCCGGACTCTTTCCCGTGTCCGAACTCAACTGAATGCCTTGCTAGGTTTCCCTCATTAGCCCAAACTCCACTCCTCGGAGTCTATCGTTCGGGCCTCGTTTCTCTAGCTTGCCCACACTGAACTTGCCACCAGGCGAAGTTTTCCCTCACTTCGCCCCATAATTTGACTCCCTTTAATTTGCTCAAACTTCTGTCTTTATTCACTCTTCCCGGGACCACCCGTGAAGATCTATTTCACCCCTGAACACCATTACTAGTTCCCAACAAAATACCTTTCTTGGTTTCCCCTTGTCTATACATTCTCTAGCACGTTCTTCTTTGTCCCCTGGTGACTAAGACTGACATCTACGTGCTTATAACAATCAACTGTGTTTGGAGATCAACCATTGTCTTGGGAGTTCTAATCAGCCTCTTTGGCACCACATCCGCTTTCCTCTTATCTCCATACCTGTAACCTTGATTCTAATTTTCAGATTCTTAACCCGTACACCCACCCTATCTTAGCGTTTAACACGCACGTTCCAACATTCTATAACTTAATATGTATTGTGTCTATGACTAATCTATGATTACTGCAGCGGTCTGTATTTGGTAACGTTTTTGCGATCTTTAAAGCATATTCAAGCCTTCTGTCAATGTGGATGTAATAATTCTGGTTTTTGATCTCGTTATCAGGACTCTTACATGTCCATAACCTTCTTGGATGTTGCTGATACCAGGTGTTTCGAACAATCATAATTACGCTCCACTAGTCTACAAGGTGTGGACTGCACCTGGCCCTGCAGCCAGCAAGGTTAGGATCGGCTAGTCTCTCTCAGGAGGGTTGAAAAGTGAAAATTAGTAGCCTGCTGATGACTCGTAGACTACACAAGTCAACCCCACCTCCACGTGGTGTAGACTGGGAAACCATGACCGCGAGGTCATGGGTTATCGGGGCTATGGCTCGCCATAGGGGAAGGACTCCCTATGGTCAAATGTGTGTCCTAAACCTGCGACTGGTCTAGCAAGCCGGAGGGGGATCTTCATACTCATTCATTCATTCATTCATTCTGTAGCATGTCCTTTGCAGAACCTCGCTCCCATAACAACCTCCCGGAAAACCCCTGATCATAAACAAGATGTCCCGCGTCCGATACACTCATCTGGAGATCATCCGCAACATCCTGCACCCATCTTCTCGTTGGCCTTATTCTTCCTCTCTTCCCAGGCATATACCCCTCCATTATTGTTCTCTCCAAACTTTCGTGACGTTTCAAGTGACCAAAATATTTAAATTTTCTTTGTTTTATCGGCTTTAATAGCCAACCTTCTTCAATATTCAACTCTTGAAGTATGGATGCATTTGTTCTTTTTTTTACCCAAGATATTCTTACAACTCGTCTATAACATTTATATTCAAAGGCATTTATGCGCTGTTCAGCTTGTTTAGTAAGTGTCCAGGTCTCACAGGCGTATGTTGCAATGGGAAAGATGCATGCTCTTAAAAATCTAATTTTTGTAGTCCTGTCTGTCCCCCTCATAATTTATTCAGTTGTTGTAGTCTTCATACTGCTCGTAGAAAAACTAAGAAGTATAAACGGACTGACCCAAATGGAAGCCCATAAGCGGGCACTATCCCGCTGTTTATATTTCACCTCAATACCGCAAGGTACAAGAGGAACATGATGAGATGAGATGAGATGAGATGAGATGAGTCCATAATTATTCACTGGCCATCCAGTTTGTTGGTTTCTATCTTTATTTTATTATAATTGTATTAATATGCTCACCGTGAATTTGACGATAACTCCATTACCGGCATCCGCCATTGTTACACCATGTCGTTGAACGTATCTATATTGAGTATAAATTAATTATCTCCTTGGACAGCCTAACATCTCGTGGGTTTAACCTTTCTTCTTCTTCTAATCCGTAGTGTGCGGTGTTGTCGATGATGTCTTCCACAGCCCTCTGTCTCGTGTATTGCCAATCATTACTGATACTAATGACCCTCCATGCCATGAAGTCGAACTGTCCAGCATCTTCTCTTTTGTCTCCAACTGCCTCCTCTCACCTCTAACTTTCCAGTTGTGAAGACATAATTCAACTCTCTCTTTCTCATGACATGCCCAAAGATTGTGGACTGTTCTCTTCTGACTTGAGTTACCAGTTTTTTGTGATTTAACTTCTTTTAAAAATATCTTCATTACTCTTTTTATCCATGCACGGTGTTTAATTGTCTTTAAAACCACATCTCCCCAGCTTCCATATAATTCCACATGCCTACGCTAATTGTCTATGATTTGCTTCCATTCATCAAGATTGGCTTGATATAGCTCTTAAAACTTATTTCAAACCATTAGCAAACCATAAATTATCATGACTCCAGGGTGTAATTTCCTTTATGTCGAATACCTTCTCCTCATTCATGTGTAAGGTCAAGTATTCGTCAAATTATGCGTGTCCTTTTCTTCCTGTGTCTTTGCTGGTGTTTCTTGGCTTTAGCTTTACTGGGACCAAGTAGCAGTAATTAAAATGGTAAATAAAGAAAGAAATTATAAACAAATAAGATTGTGAGTAGGACGGGGTTGTGTTTTGTCACCGGATCTTTCTCCTTCTATAGCGAAGTGAAGTAATAATGAGAGAGATCAAAGAGAAGCCAGGAATAATATTCGACTCCACTGTGCAATGTCCTTTATTTCGAATATCTTCTATTTCTTCTTGTCAAGTCATGCGTGTTCTTTTCTTCCTGATTCTTTTTTGGTGTTTCTTTGTCCTTCTTTTTTATGTTTGCAGAGTATTGTCGGCTCCGTGGCGAAGGAGGTAAGGATGTAGTTCATAATCCCGCAAAAGGTATAGGTGCCGGTCGTTCAGAAATCAATGGCAAACCACTGATAGTAAACTTATCCAGGAATCACGAACAGCCAAAACATGGTGGGATTGACTGCTATGTCCTGTAAAGTACATGCAACAATGTTTTTTTTAGAGTATATGTGCCCCAGCCACTGATGGTCAGTTAGACCATCACACATTCACATAGATCCAGGGGCGTCCTGCAACCATTACGAATCTGTGGAACCTGATAAGATGAGTAGCGAGTTCTCCTGAACACCTTCAACATATTCGTTCGCATCCCAGGTCTCGACGAGGTCAGCATAGGCGAACAGATAAGAGCACTCCATCTTAAACATCCGGTGTGCTGATGCCGAGGTAGCGGGTTCAATCCCTACACCGATCAGTTAACTAAAAATGTTCACTTCCCTTCCTTGACATAGGGACGTAAATTACAAGTGCCTCAGAAGTCGGAGTGCGTTAGCTTGAAGGCGAGGGACATCGGTAAAAGGAAAATCTAATCTAGACGTATAAATCAGTCTAGTGCACTAGAGGTGGCAGCACGTACTTGGACCACTCATGATTTCAAAGCGAGTGAAAATGTCTTGATTGCTGCAAATCCATTGAGACAGAAAAGACGAAATTAAAGATGAGCTTTACTTCATAAATCCCGATGTCTATTTTCAAGCCCTGATGATGCAGGTACAGCTGTTCTTTTATTCACATGTTTACTTTTTTACCTTAACGTTACTTTTACTTTCACAAAGAATGTAATCACTGCCACGCATATACAAACACACGTCTTCACACACACGATCAGGGGAGCCGACATGATGTAGTGGCCAGGATATCGCATGATAGACTCGGGATGAAAAGAGAGGTGGTAACGGGTTCGAATCAACATCGGGGCGAGTTCTAAATATTGATCTGGGCTCCCAGGTGTAGCTAGTCTGAAATATGTATCAGGAAATGTCTCCCAGGTCTATCTAGCCTGAAATGTGTACCTGGAAATGTCTCCCAGGTCTATCTAGCCTGAAATGTGTATCTGGAAATGTCTCCCAGGTCTATCTAGCCTGAAATGTGTACCAGGAAATGTCTCCCAGGTCTATTTAGCCTGAAATGTGTACCAGGAAATGTCTCCCAGGTCTATCTAGCATGAAATGTGTACCAAGAAATGTCTCCCAGTTCTATCTAGCATGAAATGTGTACCTAGAAATGTCTTGGCACGTAAAGGTGGCTTATGTGATACTCATCAGCCACTGAGTGGCGATTGGTCAATACAAAAATAGCTCTAGCACCCATAAGGCCTAATGGGCTTAAAGCGTATAACAGTGGTCTGCTCTTTTTTTTTATTATTTATTGTTGCTGTTTTTCACTTGTTATTTATGCCGACTTGTTATTGTTTGTATTCTATATTTAATGTGCAGGAAATAATAGATACAGTGGTTGTAGAAAGTGAAAAAAAAAATGGGCCCTCGTTTAAATAATACAAAGACAGAAGGTATGGTGATATCAAAGAAACAGATTGTGCCTAAATATGCAGTACAGGACGTTGTTTTGGGACAAGTGCAGACATTCAGATATCTAGGCACATGGTTAACATCAGATGGAAGGTGCATCACTGAGATTAAAAAAACATAATAAGAAAATTGATTTATTTGGTTGTTTCGGGATTTGAGATTTAAATATTGAGCACAACCCACTATTGGCAACGCTGATCGTATTCTCGTATGAACCTAAGGCCTATCCACGTCAATATGGAAGCACTAGACTCGATTTCGCTCTCGTTTGAGCTCTCAGTTGCGCATATCCTTGACCGGATCCGGAAACAAACCCCGGATCACTGGCATGTGAAGCGGGTGTGTAACCACGCGGCACACGCTGGACAAGGCCAAATTATTATAACAGAACATCACAACGTCAAAAGCAAAAAACTGCATTCTATCATATGAAGACGTTTTGTGCTACAAGTCACTGTCCTTAAAAGTCAGAAAAAGAGTTCTCGTATAATACATAGAACAAATTTTAACATACGGCTGCGAATCCTGGACAATTAGTAAACAGACGAAAAAATCCATGGAAGCCTTGGAGATGTGGTTTTATAGAAGAATGCTGAAAATTAATCCGACAGCCAAAATGAGCAATCAGGACGTTTTAAGGAAAGCTGAGCCGCAAAGACAATTTACCACAAACATCAGAAAGAGTCAGTCATCGTTTTTTGGCCACGTTATGAGAAGACAAAAACTGAAACATGTTGTGTCAATCGGAAAGATTTGCGGAAAGAGAGATAGAGGAATTCATCGTGAGAAGATTCTTGGCGGTCGTTTTGTCTTGGCACGGAAGGGAGTCAACACAGGAATAGACCAAAGACGTCGGAGATCAAAATATATGGAGAGGCATGATCACCCACGCCAGTTGGCAAGGCACTGGATAATGATGATGATATTCAACGATTTTTTTCTGTCGGTCCTCTTTCGTATGTACGCTTCATTATCGCCGAATGTTACATTATATATTCATTAACATTGCCACGTCCTGTGCGAGTTTAGATCTCTTTATTGCATATTTGCAAGTGTACTTAGATTTGGTTTATGTGTAACAATAGGTGAAAGCAGCAATGAAAAGATATGAAAAAGAGAATAGGAACAGCCAAACATGTTTTCAGCAACATGAAATCAGTATTAGCACATAGAGAGATTAGTAACGCATTAGAAAATAAATCTCCAACACTGTCTGTCTCTCGAATTGATTGAACATGTTGTCAGGCTGCTGTTCGTCTATCTCTTAATGTTATCTTCCCATTTATATTGTTGTCTACCCCTTGCTTGCTTTCAGTCTTACCATCCAATATGGTTTTAAAAGAGTATTATGTCAGCATAAATATTTCACTTATCTCTTTTTTATTTCTTACATCAATTCTCTTTTCATTCCCAGTTTTGTTTTATAGAACCTCTGTATTTAACTCCCCAACCCCCACCCCTCCCAGGAAATACGACATATTCTTCTGTATATCCACATCTCCAGGGCCTCTGTTCCACTTTATAATTTCTTGTTCATTGTCCTAACTACCGCATCATATAGCAGTGTTGAAGTTACATAACGTTTGACAATTCTCATTTTTAATGAGTTGTTAATCTCTCTACATGTTATCACTGATTTAATGATGTTGAAAACAAGTGTAGCAATTCCTATTCTCTTTTTTCTTCTTCTTTATTTCTGTTTCACCTCTCATAGGAGAAACGTGTTATTGTTTTAGTATCTCCTCGTTTACTGTGATGTTAATTCTTGACCTCTTGTTTCCACTGAAAGTTATCATAGTTTTCGTTGCTGTTGTTATTTTGTGTTTGTTTGTTTGTTTGTTTGTTTGTTAATATCTAAGCCATATTCTGCACTATGTTTACTTGTTCCACTAGATTTTGTAACTCTTGTTTGTTTTCTGCTAGTAACACTGTATCATCAGCATACCTAAGATTTTCTATGATATTTTCCATTGATGTTAAGCCCAGTCAGTTCGACTTCTTTAAAAACATATTTCTGTGTATAATTTGAAGCGGCTTGCGGACAACATGCATTCCTGCTGTACTCCTCTTGTTATCTATATAGGCAACGAATAATTATTTCCATATCTAATTGTCGCCATTTTCCCCCAGAACAAGTTACTAATAAATCTGATGTCCTTTACGTACATCCCTATATCTTGAAGGCATGCGACCAGTTCGTAGTCAATAAAAATAATAATGACGAGAAAAAGCATCCATGCGAACCTGTTCTTATTTCAAATACATTCGTTAGTTTTCCTCATGGAGAACTCAGTATTTTTATGTTGCCGTTATTACGTTAATGATTTCCCTGGGATCCCACAGTGTCTCATTAATTTCCAAACGCAGTCCCTGTCAATGCTGTCAAATGCCCATTTTGCCCGCTTCATTATTAATAAGCTCTTTTATAGACCTGAAACCACAAGGTGTAAATTACCCGCCAAGTTCGTGACACTACAATAAAAACACGCAAACACACCACAACCAACCACGAAGAACTTCTCACATATCCCCATGACGAACATGAATAAACTCAGAGTGAGTTCAGCTGGGAAGGAGTTGATTGCCAACGGAAATAATGTGACGCAAGTTTGTTTATTCGCCCATTATGAAGCTTATTAGAATTCCCCAGCACACGGGCAAACACGCGAAGACAACTGCAATAATGGAAACTGAAACAGAATGTAAAAGCATTAAATTGCAATGGCCAACATGGCACAGGAAACCCATGCAAACACTGATTTAAATCCATGTGAATCATTATTTGAATACATTATTCCTGTAGATTAATAACCATCGCGTGAATAACTTGTTTTTGTTTTGTTAGTGGAAGATGTGGCTAAAGTGCAGTGAACCCTTTCACAATGTATCGTCACGCCGAGCTGATATCTCGAAATTAGCTGCAGGAGGTATGGAAGCAGACGCCGTGCGTTGACTTCAGTGGTATGAGTCGACGGTCGTTCAGGAACCAATGACAAACTACACAAAATAGTCGTTTGTTAAAGTTTGCAGAAGCGATAATGATCCATCTGCACAAGCCTGTTTTGTGCAAACAGAAAGACATGATAGTCAATTTAAAATTACCATGGTAAACAACTGATATTACTGTGCGAACATGTGTATATTTCAGCTTGAACGGATGAATCTAATTATTTTACTCTACGTTGTGTGACATCTGCAGTAAGTACCTGACGAGATGCAGCGAAATGTGCCAGGCAATAAATCGTACTATATATGGTTTGTGTCTTCGTTATTCAAACTACTGAACGTAAAAACTGACTAGTAAATAACAAAGTGACAAATATTCTGAGGTTGATTGCGAGGTCCTTTAAGAACAAGCAACTAACTCATTTAGGGAGTGGAAATGTAAACTTGCAACTCAATACCAGAAATGTGGCCAGAGACAAATTGAGAAAGGATGCCATCAACACATTTATTGTCATGAGATTATCCACAAGCGGTTAATTTCCAACCGCGTCGTTTTTTGTATGTATTAAAGGAAGTTTTATATGACACGTTTTTTTTTTTTTTTTCAAACGTTCAATTATAGAAATTGTAATGTCCTTAACTTTCAGCATTTGTATACCATACCCAGAGGCTGCAACAATTGTGCATGTTTGTTTATTCTGTCTGTCTTGACTGCTAGCTTTCTATCTTGCTATCTTTCTGTATAGACTTCTTTGTTTCCGCTCGGCATGTGTGTGTATGTATGTGTGTATGTGTATGTGTGTATGTGTGTGTGTGTGTGTGTGTGCGCGCGCGTGTTTGTGCGTGCGTCTGTGAATAATTTTAATTACAATATTTTGTTTTTCTTGTTGCCCATTAATATGCTTTTGATATGCTGTTATTATGATTAGTTATATATATATATGGCATGGACGAGACAGGAACAATGAGCTGATCCACGACACTGGTGATCGAGTGAAATGGCGAGTCATGACCGCCCACGCTTTCCGGCATGGCAAATGATATATATATATATATATATATATATATATATATATATATATATATATATATATATATATATATATATATATATATATATATATATATAATACAATTGACTTAATTCAGTGATTCATTGGATAACTGTTTTATTATCTGCTTCGTGCGTTCTTTTGTCTGTCACCGGAGAAAAGCGGAGAAAGGAAAGCTTCGTGTGGAATGGTTCATCTCGCTTCAGAGGTCACAGATTGTGATAATTGTATGTTTTTATTTTGCCCTGGCCATGTAGGAGTGCGGGGGAATGAACATGCTGATAGGCTTGCGGGGAATGCACCTCTTGGTGGTAGATTACCTATGGACAAGGGAGAGGTGGTCAAGCGACTCTGTGACCAGGTGGAGTAGGTGGAGGAACAGATTGAGAACCCGTATGTGGAAAGGATGAGATTGCCGGGGACTGACAGGGTTCTGAAAGAATCTCAAAACTGAGAGGGAAGACCAGGAGAACTTCCAATCAGATAACTGGGGGAACGATTAGTAGTGTGACTCTTCGCTGGCTATTGAACAAGAGGACGGAGCGCATATGGGAATGTCCTGAGTGCAGTCATGTCGATTCTTAGCGCAACTCAACTCACTTTTAACATACGGCTGTGAATCCTGGACAATGAGTAAACAGGCGAAAAATTCCCTGGAAGCCTTGGAGATGTGGTTGCATAGAAGAATGCTGAAAATTAATTGAACAGCAAAATGAGCAATCTGGACGTTTTAAGGGAAGCCGAGTCGTAAAGACAACTTATCACTAAGATCAGAAAGATGCAGTCATCGTTTTTTTGTGTTTTTTTTTCCACGTGGTGAGAAGACAAAAACTGGAACACGTTGTGACAACCGGAAATATTTGCGGAAATAAAGATAGAGGAAGACAGCGTAAGAAGATTTCTGACAGTCTTGTGTCATGGCACGGAAGGGAGTCAACACAAGAATTGATCCATGACGTCTGAGATCGTAATTTGTGGAGAAGCCTGATCGCCTACGCCAACCGGCAAGGAACTGAATGGATTTGTATTCAGGCAACAATTCCCAAGGCCAGTCAGTCACACGAGTATACCATTTATTATACCCCATGTCGCTTGAACAATGTGATTGCCAATCATATTTTGAATACATTAAAAATAATCATAGCAAACTTTCCATTTGAATATTAAGAAATTGTGAACATAGCCAAAATGATGGTCTACAAACTGCACAATTGAAGAAATGATAGTCAGTTCAAAGGACAGCAAGTGAATGAACCAATTTGTAGGACAGTTCTTAACATACAAACCAGCAATCATGATTCTGATTTCCGATCATCTGATCATAAGAAATTGAAGTAAATTGCTAGGTTGTCAAGCATCTCTAAGACCTGAAATCAAGCACAGGTAGTTATTTACTTCTAATGTACCAGTTTGTTCTCTGGTTGCCTTTAAATTAACCTGCTTGTTAGGGTTTATATAGGGTAGGAAACTGGCCCGTGGTTACAATAAAGAAAAACAATCTAAACAAATTATAGGAAGCGAATTGCAATATGGAAATATACATGTATCGAAACTCATCAACTCTTTTGGAGCTCGCTCGTTTTGAACTCAAACGTAGTCCATACAATAGCCACTACTTCTAGTGCGAAGGACAGATGTTTGCGCGTGGATAAGCTTTCCTTATTGCCAGTATCATTGGCCATCAGGCGAACCCACTTCTGAGGTACTTGTAATTTACTTCCCCCAGTAAAGGACGAAAAGCCAACATTTTAGTCCAAGAGACCGGTGTAGGGGTTTAACCCGCTACCTCGGCATCAATATAACGAGGTTTAAGAGGGAGAGCTCCTATCCGTTCCGCCGTACTGACACAAACGTGTGCAGATATGTTTTGTCATCAAAACACATCACCAGAGTCTTGTATCAGCTCTGTCTGTGTTCTTGATCCAGTTATGAAACGATCATTAGAGTCTTGGATCAGCTCTGTGTTCTTGCCCCAGTTATGCCACGATCATTAGAGTCTTGGATCAGCTCTGTGTTCTTGCCCCAGTTATGCTACGATCATTAGAGTCTTGGATCAGCTCTGTCTGTGTTCTTGCCCCAGTTATGCCACGATCATTAGAGTCTTGTATCAGCTCTGTCTGTGTTCTTGCCCCAGTTATGCCACGATCATTAGAGTCTTGGATCAGCTCTGTGTTCTTGAACCAGTTATGCCACGATCACCAGAGTCTTGGATCAGCTCTGTCTGTGTTCTTGCCCCAGTTATGCTACAATCACCATAGTCTTGAATCAGCTCTGTGTTTTTGCCCCAGTTATGCTACGATAATTAGAGTCTTGGATCAGCTCTGTCTGTGTTCTTGCCCCAGTTATGTGACGATCATTAGAGTCTTGGATCAGCTCAGTGTTCTTGCCCCAGTTATGCCACGATCATTAGTGTCTTGGATCAGCTCTGTCTGTGTTTTTGCCCCAGTTAGCCACGATCACCAGAGTCTTGGATCAGCTCTGTCTGTGTTCTTGCCCCAGTTATGCTACGATCACCATAGTCTTGAATCAGCTCTGTGTTCTTGCCCCAGTTATGCCACGATCATTAGAGTATTGGATCAGCTCTGTGTTCTTGTCCCAGTTATGCCACGATCATTAGAGTATTGGATCAGCTATGTGTTCTTGCCCCAGTTATGCCACGATCATTAGAGTCTTGGATCAGCTCTGTGTTCTTGCCCCAGTTATGCCACGATCATTAAAGTCTTGGATCCGCTCTGTGCTCTTGCCCCAGTTATGCCACCTTCATTAGAGTCTTGGATCAGTTCTGTCTGTGTTCTTGCCCCAGTTATGCCACGATCATCAGAGTCTTAGATCAGCTCTGTGCTCTTGCCCCAGTTATGCCACCTTCATTAGAGTCTTGGATCAGCTCTGTCTGTGTTCTTGCCCCAGTTATGCCACGATCATTAGAGTCTTGGATAAGCTCTGTATCTTGCCCCAGTTATGCCACGATCATTAGAGTCTTGGATCGGCTCTGTGTTCTTGCCCCAGTTATGTCACGATCATTAGAGTCTTGGATCCGCTCTGTGTTTTTGCCTCAGTTATGCCACAATCATTAGAGTCTTGGATCCGCTCTGTGCTCTTGCCCCAGTTATGCCACGATCATTAGAGTCTTGGATCAGCTCTGTATCTTGCCCCAGTTATGCCACGATCATTAGAGTCTTGGATCAGGTCTGTGTTCTTGCCCCAGTTATGTCACGGTCATTAGAGTCTTGGATCAGGTCTGTGTTCTTGCCCCAGTTATGTCACGATCATTAAGTCTTGGATCAGCTCTGTCTGTGTTCTTGCCCCAGTTATGCCACGATCATTAGAGTCTTGGATCCGCTCTGTGTTCTTGCCCCAGTTGTGCCACGATCATTAGAGTCTTGTATCAGCTCTGTCTGTGTTCTTGCCCGGGTTATGCCACGAAGAAATGCCATTCGGACATGTGTTTCTCTGTCTTCGCGCATACACTGTACCATCAAATTTGCCAGGTGTCATTAACTTTTAAAGTTTATCTCGCCTCATAACTTTTGTCTTTAGGTTGCATTCCTCACACTAGGATAAAGCTTGCACCCTCCCAATTGCGATCTTCCGCTCGAAGCCGTTGACACAATGTGGGGTGTCGGGTTTGGTAAGTGCCGCCCAACATTCGGCGCTAACAGAAAGCAGGTAGTACCGTCTACTGTTATACGGTAGCTCAGTCATATCTAAGACCTGACATACGAGGGTAAGTTAATAAGTAAGTCACAAATGGCTGTAGAAAAATAACTAAATATGATAACAGCTTGAAACGAGTCTATTTGTATATATACATAGTCTCTTTATTTCTCAACATAATTTCCACCAACATTGATGCACTTATCCCATCGTTTTATCAGTCCTCCCAAACCGGCCGCATAGAACTTCGTGCTCTGTTTTCTAAACCCCGTTTTCACTTCACATTCAACTTCGGCGTCATTCGCGAAATGACTCCCGTTAAGGTAAGGTATCAGTGTTTATGCTGACAAATGTTTGTCCCGTAAAGCGGTGCATAGCTGGGTAGAAAAAGTTACGAGGTCGAGTCAATAAGTACGTCACACAGTTCTGTGGGATGGCCGGTAAATGAAAACGAAGCACGCAGTTCTATGCACCGGTTTGGGAGGATTGATAAAACGACGGAATAAGTGCATCGATGTTGGTGGAAATTATGTTTAGAAATAAAGGGACAATGTATGTATAAAAATAAACTGGTTTAAAGTTGTTATCATGTGTAGTTATTTTTCTACAGCCACTTGTGACGTACTTATGAACTTACCCTCGTATTATCAACAGACAAATCCCCCCCCCCCCCCCCCCCCCATATATTCCGACTATTATTGTTTTCATTATTCCCAGGAAGGATCGCCCTTTCTGTATCTATGATTGAGTACCATTACTTAAGCCTTACTTGTGAGTCCTAACCAGGTCTTACTAGTGAGTCCTAACCAGGTCTTAATTGTCTTGTGATTCCTAACCAGGCTTTACTTGTCTTGTGAATAATTATCCTTATCTCTTCTTCCAATTCCTTCTCTTATCTTCTACATCTTTGCATCAGCTTAGAATTCCCTTTTGTTTTCAACAGATGAACGTGGCCGCTGATTTCTTATAGAATTATTTACATTCAGGGGTGTTCTTCATTCTTCCTTTTTATGTCATTTAGCTTGGAATATGTTTGTCATGTAAATTATGTTGGTTTTATGTTTGTTTGTATGATTAATCAAAGTCAATAAATTCAGATATTTTGTGTATGGAAAATCATAACATTAGATAAGAGATGTGTGACAGATATTAAGAACAGGATAAATCAAGCAACAGCTGCATTTCAGAACATGAACAGTATCTGATGTAACAGGGCTTTTTCATTTAATGCCACAAAGACAATATTAAATTGTTATATCGAAATGTTGTATGGCAAATCAGATGACGAGATCGGAATTAGATACAATAAGGCAAATCAATTCGTTGGACAAGTGGCACAAATATTAAAGAACAAACATATCAATAGATGCGAAGAAAGCACAATACAACACAATCTTCCTACCAACTCTATACGACAATGCCAAACCTGGACAATGACAGAAAAAGAGAAAAGAAACATCACAACAGAAATGAGATTCCTGAGAAGAATATTCAATGTATCTAGAAGAGAGAAAATCCGAAATGAAGAAATAAGGACTAAAGTAGGGGGTTATAGCAGCGCTAGATTTCAGTAGAAAACAGCAAGTTAATTGGTTGGCCATATAATTAGATTACCAACTAACAGTATACAACAACAAAGAATGATGTACAGACCAAATGGAAGCAGAAGAAGAGGCCGGCCACGTTAAAGTTGTACAGAGGGAATGAGAGAGTCCATGGGAATCTCGATAATGAACCCATAAACGGGCACTCTCCTGCTATTTATGCTTCACCTCGACACCGAAAGGTACAAGAGGAGCAAGATGAGATGAGATGAGTCATGGAAATATTATATGTCAGTTAATATTGGAATCTGAACGTGTAAATTAGAAAGAAACTGGAAACAGCGGAGATGTGATTAGTGCGACGAATGTTACGAATATCGTGTAGCCAACTGTAACTAACAACCATTGTCAGGGAAAGGCTAATGAAATGAAATTTTACAAAATAAAAATAGAACATATATGTGACTATAAGAAAACCTCAAACAGTATTCTTTGTGCATGTTAGGAGAAGAGATGCTTTGGAGAACATCGGCAAGACTGGAAAGATATAGTGGGTAGAAGAGACAGACGGAAGGAAATAATACTAGATGGTCTAAGACGGTGCATGGGGGATACATTCTTTAGAATTCAAAACAACGTATTCTTTTAGTGAATTTTAACACAGAAGCCACAAAGTTCCCAAAACGTTTTCTTGGAAATGTGAAGCTGTTTCCTTTTAGTTGCCACATTGTGATGCTTATGGCATATTTGGTGTTATAAGGAAGCATCTTATAATTTTAAACAACGCCAAAAGCTTTATTTAAGCACTTCCCCTTGAATGAGATTCGTTAACCTCAGGAGAAATATTAATGCTGGGACAGGAAGATCCGTAATCCATCTGAAGATTCTGAAGCAAACCTGGTTACAGTTTCAGATCTGCAGATTGATCACGTGAGTTGGGGTAGGGGCTTGATGGGACCACTTCACGTGAATGTCAACACAATCTGATTGGCTGTCTGGCTGACGTCTTTTTTTTTTTTGGGGGGGGGGGGGGGGTGGGGGGTGGGGGGGGGGGTGTTATTGCCTTTCCTTTTTTACAGGACATCGCTGTCAACACCAGCATTTCACTGCTGTTGTTGATGTCTTGGCAAGTTTACGTTCAGTAGTTTTTCATTGCTTTCTGAACGACCGGCTCCCATACCAACTTGTTTAAACCCAGCGCAACGCGGTCTGCTGCCAAATCAGTCGCCGCTGTGTTTCGAACGCGGGTAAGCGGGTTTACGAATCGCGTCCGTAAGAACTCGGCCACGGGGACCGGCTGACGTCTTCTACAAGTGAACAAATGGTTTAAAAGGTAATATGATGGACTTTATTGCACCGGGTTTTATCCCATATGGTTCGATCTCTTTCCGCAGAGCGTCCTGCCGAAAGCGTCGCACAGCGCAAGAACTCCATAGTTTCAACGACGACCCCCAGAAGTCTCCGAGTAAATTACAATGGTGAACTGAACGACGTAAGCGGGAATCGAACCCACAACATTCGGAGCGTGAGAAGAGATGCGAAACCATTTCGCCACGGAGACTCCTTTCTACAGGTACAGAAGAGTAAGATAAAAGCCTTCATTGTTTCATACTTGAGGAAAGGAAAAGTACAGAATTGTCATAGAAAAGCTTTCATGGTTTCATACTTGAGGAAAGGAAAAGTACAGAATTGTCATAGGAAAGCTTTCATGGTTTCATACTTGAGGAAAGGGAAAGTACAGAATTGTCATAGAAAAGCCTTCATGGTTTCATACTTGAGGATAGGCAACTCCAAGCTGCACCTCTATGTGCTGGAGGACGGACAAAGCACAGATGTGCAGCAAACGTAGCTCTGGGGTCTGGATGTCCACCTGTATAATTGGTCATCTATGCAACTGAGCAAAGCTGTGTTGGCACTTATTCTGGCCCTCGGAAATTGCTCTCAAAGGCAGTAGAAGCATACTTTCGTTTGGATGTGGAAGACAAGAATAAACAACCACATTATCTTCTCAGGTTTGTATAAGTCAAAGCTGATCAAAGCCAGAGAACGATGTCAATGGCTGACCTAAGGACAGCATAATCCGGTAATGACTATCACAAGTCACAGGTGACACCAAACCGCCACGCTACTGATGACAACGCCAATAAATTTAGAATAGTCATTTTTAATGTCAGGACAAAAGCAGCAATAGAAAAGATAGGTAACATAGCAAATAATAAACATTAAAAACTGTTTTTCTCTCTCGCTCCATACACACTACTTCAAATAGTGCTTGGATGACTATTGCGTGTGGTTTAGCTTTCCCTATTACCCGTGTCTCTCACCATCAGGCGAACCCACTGTGACTTCTTAGTGGCTTGTAATTTACGTCCTCAAGTCAAGGACGAGAAATCAACATTTAAGTCCAAATGACCGGCTTAGGAGTTGATCCAGCTGCCTAGGTATCAGAACATCGTAAGTTTGAGAGCCAACGCTATTATCTATTCGGCCATGCTGACCATTGCTGGTGGTAGTGAACCCGGTTCTTTAAGTTTCAAGTCCCATGTATTGACCTCCAGGTCGTCTAGCTCCTGAAAAAGACTTGCATCTATGGAAGTAACGTTTTTGTAGAGGCAATTCCCTAGAACCAGTACTAAAGTATCATCTCTAGGAGGACACTGCTGCATAGTTCTCCACAGCGGTCATATTTCAGCGCAGAAGATATGACCTGCCTGGGATCAAGTCATATTTTAACACAGTACATTTGACCTGCTTGATATCAAGTCATATTTCAGCACAACACATTTGACCTGTCTGAGATCAAGTCGTATTTCAGCACAGCACATTTGACTTATCTGGGATTAAGTCATATTTCAGTACAGTACATATGACATGGCTGGGATCAAGTCATATTTCATTTAAGCACATTTGACATGGCTGCAATCAGGCACGGGTTGGTCTTCTTTCTTCCACATGTTATACATATTGGTATTTCATTATCAACATACTCCAACCCCTTGGAGCCACTGCAGCATAGTGATTAGGTTTTCGCCTGTAGACCCAGTGGTTATGGGTTCCATCCGCAGCTGGACAGACTGAGATCTTCATAACTGATCTGGACTCTCATGTGGATTCAGCCCAAAATGGGTACCAAGAATATATTGAGATGTCAAGGCGGTCGACGGTATTACTGACTCAATCATACACTGAATGCCGATTGGTCTGTATAAATGTGGGTCTAGGACTTTGCCTGGTATAGAAACAGATACTCACCTGAGAAGCTTTGTTCAAGTGAAAGGTGGAAGGTATGCATACAATATGTAAACAACAGACTATCGGGGAAGTAGGGCGGTGAAGACGATATTAGAGTAGATCATGATCTCCATAGACAGACTTCTTCTTTCGTTCTTTAACCCCACTGGGACATAGACCATCAAGTAAGTTACTTCAAGCCTCTCTTCCTTCCTGTATGCCCAATTCGTGTCTCATCTCATCTCATCTTGTTCCTCTTGTACCTTGCGGTGTCGAGGGTGCCTTTTTATGGGCTTCATTTATCGATATTCCGTTGCGACTTAAGAAGTTTAAACTGGTAATTTGCTTACTTTACTTACGTATACTCCAACTCAATGTCATGTTGAAATCATCATCATAATGTCCCATGTCAATAAGCGCGGGCGGTCATTTTTCGCAATCTCACACAATCACTAGTGTCGTGGGTCAAATGTATGTTCTTGTTTCGACCATACCATATGGCCGAACCATCCAGGTATTTACTTCTATGCCGTCCCCTAGTTCTCTTCGTCTTAATCTTACCAGTTGTCACCAAGTTCTCTAGTTTATTTCTTCTCACTACGTGCCCAACAAATCTTGTATGTCTAAGTCTAATTTCTCTAATCAGTGTACGATTTTCATTTGCTTCTTATAGGACTTGCTGAGTGGTTTTCCTGTCTGTCCTTGGTACTCTTTGCATTTTCCTCAGAAGCCACATTTCCACAGCCATCAGATGTTTTTCAACTTGTCTGCTCATCGTTCACGTTTCACATCCATATAAAAGAACAGGTTCCTTGTAGCACTTCAGCGCTCTTTTTCTCGTTGTAAATATGTCCAAATTTCCACTCCGTTAATTTACTTTTAGTTGCAATTGGCATCTTGTTATTGGTCATTGTATTTTCATCTTGCAAAAGGCCACCTTAGCCATAGCGATTCTTGTTCTAATCTCTTCCAGGCATCTCCTATCAGATGTTAATGAATGAATCACCAAAAAAAAACGTGAAGTAGATTGTGAGCTTTACTAAAACACGATTACAAGAAAAAATTGGACGTTGCGGCCAAAGCCTTCGTCAGCACAGAACAAACAAACACAAACCGACACACAACTACATGAAACACACAACATGACAATATTAAGGGTACTTATCTGAATCTGTATCCTAGCGTTCACTATCCTTCACATTTGTTGGTGATTTATTCATTGCCCTTTTAAGCTTTACCACAGTTCTCCTTATTCTTGTTAACAGATGTTAAGAGTGGTCCGATATAGTTGTACCGATTCACTTGCTTAAGAATATTCCCATTTACCCGCATATTACATTGTAGTATTTCTTTCTTCCTAGCGACGACCATAATCTCTGTCTTCTTACAATTGAATTCTAACCCTAGTTATTCACTGTGTAAAATAAACGCATCTACAAAATATTGCAGATCCTGGCGATGTCTGCAATCAATACTGTATCATCCGCATATCTAATGTTATTGATATTATGCCCCTAAATGGCTATTCTTCTCATCTCTTCTCAATTCGTGGTGGAATACAACGTTATATAGACTAACGGATATGAGTCGTGTTCTGCCAACCAAACATATCAATCGTAACAGAAAAGCAAATTACTAGCAGGTTTAAATAAAAGACACCAGCAATAAGTGTAAACTGTAAGGTTAAGGAGAGCAGAAATCATTTACTGTTATTTTTAAAGTAATGGCGGCAATATGGCAACAAGGAGAAAATCCGTTGAAAAGAAACGATGCAGATTTGTAGAGAGTTGTGACAGCTCAATAATGACACTCATGTTATAATGATTGTGTGTGTGTGTGTGTTTATCTTGTTTACACGTGTAAAAGTAGGCTAGCGTGGTTATTTTATTTTGCCTCTGTTCTCAAAATAGAAATCACACTAATGCGCTGATCGATGAGCAGCCAGGCCCACCCAATACTTGCATTTCTTCAGTAACAGCTCATTAACTAAACACAGCGACATTAAGATATTTGTATAGCTTGTTGTGGCCTCTTCTTTTCTATCTTATTGTGTAGAGGCAGTCTTGATAAGCATTGCCATCATTATCATTTGATAAGTATGAGACATTAGATCAATCCGATTATACTAGGTTACCAACTGACACTATACCACAACAAGCAATGATGTACAGACCAAATGGAAGCAGAGGAAGACGCCGACCATGTAAACTATGGACAGAGGGAATATCATAATCCATTGGAATTTTGATACATTGAAGCTCATAAACGGGCACTCTCCCGCTGTTTAGGCTTCACCTAGACGCCGCAAGGTACAAGACGAAATAGATGAAATCAAAAATGTGAAAAAAGTTAAAGTTAGCTGCATATCCTTTACAGAACGTAGCAGCAAACCCTAGCATTATTTGTCTGTTTGTGATTTCTTGGCATTGCTTTCTAAATGACCGGCACTAATACCATTGAATAAAAACCAACGCTAGGCGGTCTGCTGCCAAATCACCCGCAGCTGTGTTTCGAACGTGGCATGCGTTATTACGAATTACGTCCGTAACCGCTTCGTCACAGAGTCAGATAACTGGCTAGAATACCACAATGGTTCATGCACAAATGAACTTCATCTCCACTCTCTGTCTTATTCCTTCATGGTACAAGGTATTCAATGAATTCAAGAAATAATCACGAGGCAATTTAATGTTTACACACAGAAAAATGTAAACATAATGTAAGCAAGGAGAGACGGTATATCTGGTAGAAGTATATTATGCTTTTTTGTAAAATAGTCTCACAGCGAAACAGTGATACACAGAACAGACACAAAGAAATATAAGGATTGATATACAGCATGTTGTGTAGAAGAAAATGATATTACATTCTAAATAGTAGCACCCATTAGAGTGTAAAAACGACATGAAACAGCAACATAGAATCATAACAGCAATTCATAGAACAACATGGTTAGAATATCGTGGACCAAGAAGACGACAACTATCGGCATTCTACAAGATCTGACCACTGAAGACAACTGGCTCCAAACAGCACCATGTCTCGGAAACTGAAACACTGTGGCCACACATAACCTCACAGTGGTTGGGGAAGAGCAGTGATGGAAGGCAAGGTTCCTGGAAGATGAGGCAGGATGGGCCAGTAAGAAGATAGACACAGGAATTTGCAGACATCTTGGGCATGAGATTGCATAAAGCAGAAGAACAGACCAAGGATCGAGAAAGTTTTCTCCATGTCGTTTTCATTGACAGTCTATGAATGTCCTCCTACACCAGGGGCGGGGAACGTCTGGCCCGCGGGCCGTATAATGCCCGCGAAATCATTTGGTCTGGCTCTGGAAAAGCAACAGCAGGCGGGACACGAAATTCAATAAATCGTGGAGTTTTGTTTATAGTAATATAATTTATATTACGTGAATCATAACAATATGAATTTTGAAGGACAAGCCGGAAACGTACATTACGAAATAGAGAGGACACACACGAGTACATAACAGGACACTTGTGTATGCTTATGTACAACCACTGATATTTTAATAAACAAGTAAACGGACCCTTGGCTGAAAAAAAATGCATTCCCCACCCCTGCCCTACGTAATAATAACAGCATACACGGACACACATACACAACGGATGCAGCGATTCACAACAAAAACACAAGTGACACGTACCTGCACACACATACAAATGTTCTCCGCGCTCTCCCTCCTTGATGATGTAACAGCCTTTGCCGACCTTCTTCTCGTACATACAGTCTATGACCTCACGAAGTTGTGCGGCCGCTATTTCCTTCACAAACTCGTTTCCCTGCAGAGCGTCTTTTATCAGTTGTTTTGATCTGAAGCAGAACAGATAAAACTATAATATATATATATATATATATATATATATATATATATATATATATATATATATATATATATATATATATATATATATATATATAATAAACAATTTGAACTGTAGAAAAGAGGGGTAGCGGCTGCAGTAGGATACAACAATACATAATGAAAACAATTATGTATGTGTGAGTCCTGCGAAAAAAATTGAGAGCTAGCGGTGTACATACCTTACAACGATAACAAATCCGCCAAAACGAAGAATGATAACAATAGCGTAACAATAAGATAAAAATGAGTTATGCCACAACTCAACGAATAGACATGTCGATCATCAGGAAAAATACAAACAAATCTAAAGAAAACCATGCAAATAGACAATTTAATTAACCATTACCCCACGGCTCTTGACGGCAAAAGTGGAAGATGATGATGATCATGAATTAAAAATCGCAAGATATCTATTTATTCATCTACTTCTATTAATGCCGATTAATACCTGTTAAATTGTGTTTCAAATTATGTCTTGATCCAAACTGTTTGTGAAACCTAATTGATGTAGTCGAGAAGGGAAGAACAAGTAGTAACGGACACAGTGATTGCCGGTGAGTTGCCCTAGGCATGATTAATAGATTCGCAGGCAGACAAATTATCTCATTACAAAATAGTTCATTGATGTGCAGGATTTAACTGACATCTGATTGCAAGCAGGTCGTGATTGGATGTTGTGTGTAGAGGATTCTAGAACATTCCGTGACCGGTCTACTGTATACCGTCGTCTTAGGATGATGTCTTCATCTTTGAATACCATCGGATGTCAACCCGAGTATCATCATCATCATCATCATCATCATCATCATCATCATCATCATCATCATCATCATCATCATCATTAAGGGCCTTGTGGACTGGCGTAAGTGATCATGCCGCTCCACATCTTGCTATCTCCAACGGCATGTATCTGTTCGTGTGCTGACTCCTTTCCTTGCCATAACACAAGACTGTCAAGAATGCTTTCACGCTGTATTCCTCTATCTCTCTTTTCCTAAATCGTTCCGATTGTCACAATATGTTCCAGTAATTTTTTTTTTTTTTGGGTCTTCTCATTAAGTGAATACAAAATGAAGACTGTCGCTTTCTGGTGTTTGTGATAAATTGTCTTTGCAACTTTAAACAAAAAAGAACAAATTAGTTGCATGTCCTTTACAGGAGGTAACAGTCAACCCCAACATTTTGGCTGTTCGTGATTCCGGGGCAAGTTTTATGTTCAGGAGTTTGCCGTTGCTTTCTGAACGACTGGCATCTATACCTTTTTCGAAAGAAAAAAAAACATCACCGCTGTGTTTCGAACTCGGGTATACGGGATTACGAATCGCGTCCGTAACACTTTCGCCATGGAGACGGGTCTTTGCGTCTTAGCCTCTCTCAAAATGTCCAATTTGCTCATATTTCTTGTCCAGGAAATTTTCAGCATTCTTCTATAAAACCACAATTCCAAATCCTCCAGGGATTTCATCGCATGTCCAGGATTCATGGAGCATCCATCCATAGAACCAAGGTTATCTGTTCTGTTTATTCTGGACACTCTTGAAACAAATGTTTGGTCGTGATATCAGTTCCACAGTGATATTTATCTGTATCTCCTATTGTCAGTATATTGAACAAACGGTATTTCAGACAGTTGTGTTCCCAACGGAGTCTGCGTTCTGCTGTAGCCTGGTCTCTTCGGTTCATCTGACAACATGTATCACCTCTCTAGCGGTCTGGATGATGTGGGTGATGTACGAGGGTAAGTTACTGCGGTAGCCTGGTCTCTTCGGTTCATCTGACAACATGTATCACCTCTCTGGCGGTCTGGATGATGTGGGTGAAGTACGAGGGTAAGTTACTGCGGTAGCCTGGTCTCTTCGGTTCATCTGACAACATGTATCACCTCTCTAGCGGTCTGGATGATGTGGGTGATGTACGAGGGTAAGTTACTGCGGTAGCCTGGTCTCTTCGGTTCATCTGACAACATGTATCACCTCTCTGGCGGTCTGGATGATGTGGGTGATGTACGAGGGTAAGTTACTGCGGTAGCCTGGTCTCTTCGGTTCATCTGACAACATGTATCACCTCTCTGGCGGTCTGGATGTTGTGGGTGATGTACGAGGGTAAGTTAATAAGTACGTCACAAATGGCTGTAGAAAAATAACTAAAGATGATAACAACTTGAAACCAGTTTATTTTTATACATACATTGTCCCTTTATTTCTCAACATAATTTCCACCAACATTGATGCACTTATCCCATCGTTTTATCAGTCCTCCCAAACCGGCTGCATAGAACTGTGTGCTTTGTTTTCATTGACCTACCATCCCACAGAACTGTGTGACTTACTTATTGACTCACCCTCGTAACGTTTTCTACCCAGCTATGCACCGCTTTACGGGACAAACATTTGTCAGCATAAACAGGAAACCCACCTTGGCGGGAGACATTTCGCGAATGACGCCGAAGTTGAATGTGAAGTGAAAACGTGGTTTAGAAAACAGAGCACGCAGTTCTATGCAGCCGGTTTGGGAGGACTGATAAAACGATGGGATAAGTGCATCAATGTTGGTGGAAATTATGTTGAGAAATAAAGGGACAGTGTATCTATAAAAATAAACTGGTTTCAAGTTATCATCTTTAGTTATTTTTCTACAGCCATTTGTGACTTACTTATTAACTTACCCTCGTAGTTTACTGCGACTTTTCATCATTCCTTCGTGTCTGAGCTTATCCGACAAAGTCAGCATCATCAGCTTATTTAAGTTGGGTTACGACATCACAACTTGGTCAATTGGTTGCATGTGCTTTACAGGACGTCGCAGTCACCTCCGCATGTTGTGGCTGTTTTGGTTTCTTGACACGTTTACGTTCAGTAATTTGTCATTGCTTTCTGAACGACCGGCACACATACCACTGTATGAAAACCAACGCAAAGCGGCCCGCTGCCAAATCGCCCGCAGCTTTGTTTCAAACGTGGTATGTGTAACAGTAGTGGAGTACTGGGGTATTATTAGGATCTAGTGGGAAACAGCTACAGCACGATTGAGCATTGGGACTGAAAGCGGTGAGAGATGCTCAATCGTGACGTAGTGGGTTGTCTGGGGGCAGTTTACATCACGCCTTTGAGCTGGGAAGAAGCCATCTTGTCATCATGAAGAAATAAACAGTCTTTGAATAAAAACCCAGTCTTTGTTGGTTCTGTACTCAGGTGTAACAGTAGTGGAGTACTGGGGTATTATTAGGATCTAGTGGGAAACAGCTACAGCACGATTGAGCATTGGGACTGAAAGCGGTGAGAGATGCTCAATCGTGACGTAGTGGGTTGTCTGGGGGCAGTTTACATCACGCCTTTGAGCTGGGAAGAAGCCATCTTGTCATCATGAAGAAATAAACAGTCTTTGAATAAAAACCCAGTCTTTGTTGGTTCTGTACTCTGTTACATATGCACAATTACTGCTTGCATCCCAAACCTCTTCAGCACAGTGCGGGGTATTATAATTTATTGCAGAACCAGGTTGTCATTTCCACAACATCTTATAGGAGGTCCTTGCAGAACGTGGCTCTCGTCGAGGGTCGCCGAACGTCTCTAGGTTTTTGACATCTCTCCAGTTCTGAGATCTGACTGTTTTTATTAGCCAGTTACTTTCGATGTTCGGATTTTGTTGAATACCAGTAATTCTCTGCTTCTTGGTCCAGGATATTCTGAGAACTCTTCTGTAACATTGAAGGTGACAAGACATTGTAAGAACTCTTCTGTAACATTGAAAGTGACAAGACACTATTTTATTCTTTAGCGACTTTAGCGATTCATGACTCACTTCCATGCATAGCCCCGGGAAAGAGGCATATTGCAAGCTATGTTACTGTAATTTGTTTGCTGATGCTGTGCTACAGGTTATTAATATTGTTTGACTTCTGCATTTCTTTGGTCAATATTTGCCTGAATTCTTTTGAACAGTATTCACAGTTGATGATTATGCGGCCAAGATATTAAAAGTTGGAGATATTTTCAATTTCCCTTTTCTTGATCGTGATCTTTTGTTTGTAGTTGTACGTGGACACTATTGTTGTGAAGTTCAGAAAAAAAAAAGATTTTGATTTTCACTCTGTTTGTTGACAGGCAGGATCAACTTTTCTAATCCTTTATCATGGTTTGAGAGGAGAACTGTGTCAATATCTGTACAATTGAAGAGCATTCTAGAAGCAGCCCCCGAGGAATACTATGATAAGGACGGCTAGTTTACAAGTGGCACAGTCCGTATGAGAAGCTATCGAATCATGAAGTAGATATTTATGTTAACTATGTTCTTAACAGAAGTCGATGTGGCTGAAAGAATAAGAGTCTTGCACTTAAAATTCCGGTGCGTTGATAAAGGGTTCCTTCGTTACGCGGCATTAAGTTGGTCTTAAACTCAACTTCTCGTTCAAAAAGCCATGGCAACCTACTGAAAGTCACTTTATGTAAAATAAATCTGGGGTTGATTCCAACGTCTTGCGAAGGATACGCAGCACTGAAATATTCTTAACTTAAGTGACCGAGCGAAATGACAAGCTGTAGACTAGAAAATACAGCAGGACAGCATACCCGGTTCGCTACCTCATTATGAATACACAATAAACAACGTAGTTTGAAGCCTGGACGATGTCTTCGACCTAATACTCCCATTTACAAGTTTATATTATAATTTCCATTTAATGGTGTCAATGAAAAGATCGAAAATAGATACAATAAGGTGAACCAATTCATTGAACAAATGGCACTAATACTAAAGAGAAACACCTATCAATAGTTCCTAAGAAAGATCTCTACAACACAATCTTTATCAGAAGACAGCAAGTTAAATGGTTTGCCATGTAACTAGATTACCATCTAAGAGTATATTATAACAAGCTATAGTGTACAGACCCAATGGAAGCAGAAGAAGAGGCCGACCATGTAAACGATGGACAGAGGGAATAGCAGAGTCCATGGGAATCTCAAAACATGAAGCCCATAAACTGGCAACCCCCCCCCCCCCTTTTCCCCATTTTTTATGCTTAACCTCGACACCGCAAGGTGCAAGAGGAACTAAATGAGATGAGATGACAATAACAGTTGGTTATCAACCAAGATAAGACAGAATATATGGTACTTTCAAGAGAAGGAATGGCTAAAAACTCTGGCCACATACAAATAGATAATATGACCATTAAAAGAACGGAAACATACAATACCTGGGTACAATCTTCAACTGCTCCAAACATCATAAGGAGAGAAATACAAACTAGAATCAACTCTGGGAATAAGATATACTATGCACTACAACATCTACTAAAATCAAATGCGCTATCTCGTAACACCAAAATCACAATATACAAAACACTGATCAGACCAGTTGTGCTGTATGGCTCTGAAACCTGGAGTACAACGAAAGGAGACGAAGGCTTGTTACAAACCTTTGAGAACAAAGTTTTAAGACGCATCTTTGGACCCATTAGGGATACACAAAGTGGAGAGTGGAAAAGAAGAAGTAACAAAGACATTTATGATCTGTTTAAGTCCCCGCTAATCACTGGTATCATGAAGTCTAATAGACTACAATGGCTGGGACGTATAGAAAGAATGGAAGATAATAGGGAAACAAAACTCGCTTACACTCAGGAAATAAATGACCGTAGACCCCGAGGTAGACCAAGAAGACGATGGAGAGATAATATATATATACAGACCTACAAGCACTTGGAATCAACGACTGGCAAGAGAAGGTCAACCAGAGAGACGAATGTAGACGGCTTGTATCTGCAGCAAAGAATCTCAATAGGCTTGGAATGCTGAAGAAGAAGAATACTATCAACTAATATACTAACACTGGCAACTGGGCGACGGTGTTACATTATGCTTCAGAAAGTCATAATAACTACGACTCATGGCGGTAGCGAATGTAACTGATTAGGTCAAAGTACAACACCTAGGCTGAATTGTGGAGACCATGTGTCGCATGTGCAGCATGGTCTCTCTCTTGGCCTGCCTAGCTGCAATAATACTAACAATCATACACAACAAAACTATTTATAATACCCGTAAGTGCATTTTCCAGTCTTTCACCATCTTTGTCTTACAGAAAGATTGTCGCACTTCTGCGTTACCGAACCTCCCCCACCCCGCCACGAATCTATGATGCATCACTTGTTAGAATCTTTTCCTTACAATTAAAATAAAAGAAAACTGGTCCGAATAGCCAACCATTCTCGGGTGCCGCTAGCGTGACATAACAGCTCAGCCATGTAGATGGGTTCACATTCTTAAGGAATAAATAATCAACAAATCACCCACAAATCACCCTTTCTTCTCAGACATCCCTGGATTCATGATAAAACTATTGATCCTTTTTACTATGTTTTCATTGAAACACCATATTCTTCAACAAAATCCCGCAAGCGGCATTTTTAACGTCTGGTGTTTTCTGTTAAAGCACCATTTCCTACACCAAGATCCAGCATATATTAGTAATATTGTTGATTCATTATTTAGCACTGATGATTTCCATTGAGATACACTTTTCTACAGCAAGATCCAGCATTTATTAGCAAGTTATTGTTGATGTCATTATTTAACTCTGATGTTTTCCATTGAGATACACGTTTCTACCAGCATTTATTAGCAAGCCATTCTTGATGTCCTTATTTTTCACTGGCTTTAAACCTTGACAAATTGAGACGCAATAGCTTCAGTGACAACATGCTTGTCTGTTTGCGCGGTTGCTTCTACTCGTATCCCTATAGAGGTGGGAATCATCTTCATCCTCACCACCACCAATCATCATCACTACCACCAATCATCATCACCACCACAAATCATCATCACCACCAATCATCATCACCACCACCAATCATCACCACCACCAATCATCATCACCACCACCAATTATCATCATCATCATCACCACCACCAATCATCATCACCACCACCAATCATCATCATCATCATCACCAATTATCATCATCATTATCACCACCACCAATTATCATCATCACCATCACCACCACCAATCATCGCCATCATTACCATCATCACCACCAATCATCATAATAATCATTATCATCACCAACAATCACCATCATCATCACCATCGATGAACTTCATTATCATCACAACAAATCATCATTATTATCACCACCACCAATCATCATCATTACCTTATCACCATCACAATCAACAAAATCATCATCATCATCACCACCACCAACCACTATACACATTATCATCACCACCACAAATCATCATTCATAATCATCATCATCATCATCATCACCACAAATTATCACACTCATCATCATCACCGCCAATCATCATCATCACCACCACCAGTCATAATCATCATCACCACCACCAACCACCATACACATTATCATCACCACCACAAATCATCATTCATAATCATCGTCATCATCATCATCACCACCACAAATTATCACACTCATCATCATCACCGCCAATCATCATCATCACCATCACCACCAATCATCATCACCATCACCACCAATCATCATCATCAGCATCATCATCATTATCATCATCATCACAAATTATCACAATCATCATCATCACCACCAGTCATCATCATCATCACCACCAGTCGTCATCATCATCACCACCACCAATCATCACAAACAATCATCATCATCACCATCATCACCAATCATCATCAATTTTCATCATCATCATCATCACCACAAATCATCATCATAATCATCATTATCACCACCATCACTCATCATCATCATCATCATCATCACCATCACCAACATCAACCATCACCGCCACCGCCACCACCACAACCAGTCACCATTATCATCATCACCATTAATGAGCTTCATCATTACCACCACAAAAAATCTTCATCATTATCATCACCACCACTAGTCATCATCATTATCATCACCACCACTAGTCATCATCATTATCATCACCACCACTAGTCATCATCATTATCATCACCACCACTAGTCATCATCATTATCATCACCACCACTAGTCATCATCATTATCATCACCACCACTAGTCATCATCATTATCATCACCACCACTAGTCATCATCATTATTATCACCACCACTAGTCATCATCATTATCATCACCACCACTAGTCATCATCATTATTATCACCACCACTAGTCATCATCATTATTATCACCACCATCAATCGTCATTATGACTATCGTCCTCATAAAGATTAGTCAGTCAGAAGACTGGTGTTGAATTCGTCTGATCATGCCACGTCACTGTCCCCTGTTCTCGGGAATTCCCTAGAGCAGTGGCTCTCAACCGGTGGGGAATTTTCTGGGGGAGGGGGTATTTTAGGGTTTTAAGGTGGCGGGTGGGGGGGGGGGGGAGAATTAAGATTATTTCAAGATAGCGTTTATACAAGAACCAATTACTTGATATTGTTCCCCCCCCCCCCCATACTTTATAGTTCTGTACTTCTTGATCTTCTGAGACTCGTTTTGTAACGTGAGCAGACCTGCAAATCACGTTTTATGTAAACGCCTAGACTTGTTCTAGTAGGTGTTATTAAATTTAGCTTCCAATTGTACATATACTGTGTAGGGGCCCGGGGTGGGGTGGGGGGATTTATAGGGAGGTAATACAAAAGGGGGTGGGGAATGACATTCTGAAAATATGGTGAAGGGGTGTAAGGACCAAAAAAAGATAACCACTGCTATAGAGCTATGCATATGTTCCATGATATTTTTGTATATAATGTGTACAGCTGTTTTTTTTTCTTCTAATTTCTTAACAAATCAGATGTTACAGCTAGCTGCTTTTCCTTTATAGGATGGCGCAATAAGCACCAGTATTTATTGCATGTTTTTAATTTACTGAGCTATATTAGTTCAGTAGTTTGCAATTGCTATCTGAACGACCATACCATTAAAATCAACGAAAGGCGGTCTGCTTCAACATCTCCTGAAGCTCAAATCAAGTGTACATTTCCTTAATTACCTGATTTTCCAGCTGGACCTCTCCATCATGTCATATGCAATAACCAACAATAAACTAAAAGAATGGGTCATTAATCTCTTTCACACAATGTTTCTCTTATTCATTTGTAACGCTCCATTAAGGCAACAATGACGGAAGAAAACAGAGATGGTTATAGATGACGTCTTAATGCATGTCTAATGAACGCTGCAGAGAAGTACGTCATGATGTACCTTCTTCTTCTTCTTCTTCTTCTTCTTCTTCTTCTTCTTCTTCTTCTTCTTCTTCTTCTTCTTCTTCTTCTTCTTCTTCTATTGCTGCTGCTGCATGACATAGAAAGGCAAAGAAATAACCAAACATACAGCAAGCAGTGCTGACGCTTGGATTTAGTAGAAATAGTACCAACAGGCGCACACCGATAACGGTGAATGAGGGGACAATCAGGAGCAACGAAACCACATCGTTCACTTTCCACACAGAGGCTCTGTCCAGAAAGTTCCTCAAAATTTAACACTGTAAGGTAGGGGTGGGGAAACTATTTTTCTGCCAAGGGCCATTTGGTTATTTACAACATCATTTGTGATCCATACACGATTATCATCTCACACCACTTACGTTTTAATAACTACTCAGTGTGTGTGTGTGTGTGGTCAGCAGCACGCGTATTTTCCTTTGATCGCTGTTCTACGTGTGTTAACACTTTCGCAGCGTGTTCACTCCCATTTTGCCTGTCACTGACTGTCCTCTTGAGTGCCTGTCATGCAGACGGGCCGCGGCAGCCTTGAAGCATGCGTGTCTTTTCCGTTATGTACTCATATGTGTCCTCTCTATCCACTAATGTATGTTCTTTGCTTGTCCATCAACATTTACGTTATTATTACAGTTCACGTAACATAAATGTATGCTACAATTGAAAAAGGTTCTATATTTATCCATTTGTGGCTGCTTTGGGAAGGTCAGAGCAAATGTTTATGTGTGTCGTATACGGCCCTCGGGCCGGAAGTTCTCCATCTGTGATATGCAGGTATACTGTAAGCAGACATATATTAACGCCTGCATATCCTTTTGCAATCAATCTTCACCTGTGCGTACTGAGTTCTTGTCGTGTCCGAAGACTAAGTCTTTCTCTGAGCCATACGTGTACTTCTTATTGTTAGCTGGATTATTATTATTATTATTATTATTATTATTATTACTATATACAGGGAGGCCCCGCTATAGTCGCTTCCGATTACGTTGTTTCGCTATAACGTCGTTGTCACTATGGGGCATAACTTCACTTTACGTCGCTACGTTCCGCAATAACGTCGTCACCTGTGTTGCTATGCTGCGTTAACGTCACCATTTTACATTATGTGCAGTGCGTTTTTCTAGGATTTTATCGTGTAATCACCCATAATTATGAGTTCAAAGCGCACAGTAAGTGCTGATAGTGTGTCTGGTTGTAAGAGAACCAGGAAAGGTGTTACTCTAGAAGAGAAGATAGATATGTTACGTCGTTTCGAGGCTGGCGATCGGACTTTTACATGCTTTACCTGCAACCACGGTAAGGACAATTCGTGCAGGTGTTGACAAAATCCAAGAGGGTGCTAAAAACGTAACCCCTTTGAGTACTTCCAACCCCTATAGTGGAAATGGAGAAGATGGGGAGGACACAGGCACTGAGTGAGCGCAGAGATACGAAAACGCTAATACAAGCAGAAAAGTTCCTCAGCTTGCCAGGCCACCCTATGAAGAACAGATTTGAAAACCTAGCTATGGGGCGGTTGAAAAGAAGTAGTTTTATCCACCAGGTCAAACGACTCTGCAGAGAAACCACTGATCTGCCCACAGTTGGTATCCCCCTAACAACTATTCCAGAGCGAACTCCATGGAAAGATGAGCATAGACTATCGTTACAAATCCAGACAAAAGTGAGAGGAATATTTGACAAGGAAGAACAGAACAGTGTGCAGCGCAGAACAGCCACTCTCAGCTTCCTTGATGAAGAATACCCACAGGATCTCTGGATCCGAGTCTACACAGATGGGTCAGCACAAAATGCTGTTCGAAATGGAGGAGCGGGAGTGTACATAGAATACCCAAATAATACTAGGGACACAGCCAGAGTACCGACAGGAAAGTACTGCCATAACTATGATGCCGAAATTGAGGCAATCAAGATAGCAACAGAGAAATTACTAAATAACAGCAATGGTACACAACCTGTGGTGCTACTAACAGATGCAAAATCAGTACTCGAGGCGCTCCTCTCTGGGAAATTGCCAGTACTAAGGACACTACTTTCTGAACTTAGCAGTCAGCATAAAGTCACCATACAGTGGATACCATCCCACTGTGGAGTACCCGGAAACGACAGAGCTGATCAATTGGCTAAGGAAGGAGCCAAAGAAGAACAGCCTGATGTGCCCGTTACATACCACCAAAAGAAAAGAATGATCAAATCAGTCAGAAAGCCACCAAAACCTGCTCAAGATGACTACCATGTTATGGACAGACCAGAACAAGTCATTATTCTGCGCCTCAGAACAGGACACAATAGATTACGCAACCACATGTATACAAATTCAAGATTGGTGAAACAGCCATGTGCACATGTGGATTGGCGTCGCAGACAGCAGAGCACATACTCCAAGACTGCCCAAAATATAACATATCTAGGCAAACCTTCTGGCCTAGAGAGACGACAGTGGAAGATAAACTCTATGGACCACTGTGTGAACTGAAAAAAACAGTTCAATTCATGCAAGAGACGACATTGCAGATATAGACATATTTCAAGCGAACGAAAGAAGAAGAAGTGCTTCCAAGATCACTCTACCATAAGTAGCACTATTGGCCGTCTGGATTGAAGACCAGAACCAACGGAATATGCCGGTGAGCAAGATCGTTATCCAAGAGAAATCACAGTCTATATATGAAGATCTAGCTAAGAAAGCGGGTGAGAGTAGTACTAGTAGTGTTGATGATAGTTTGGAGCGAATTGTGGTATTAAAACCAACTCTAAGTCCCAATAACTCTACCACTCGCCCGCCAACCCACCTCTGTTTAGAAAATAAATACCAACAACCATCAAAATAAGCATTAAATAATACACTGCATTTAATTTAATTCTGTGAGAAATAGTGTTTTGCTATACGTCGTTTCAATTAAAGTCGCGTTTTCCAAGAACGTAACCCCGACGTTAACCAGGGTCTCCCTGTATCGAAATTTTATTATAAATAGAATTATAGTTAGTTAGTTAGTTAGTTAGTTAGTTTGTTAGTTAGTTAGCTAGCTAGTTAGTTAGTTAGTTAGTTAGTTAGCTAGCTAGTTAGTTAGTTAGTTAGTTAGTTAGTTAGTTAGTTAGTTAGTTAGTTAGTTAGTTAGTTAGTTAGTTAGTTAGTTAGTTAGTTAGTCGACTGATCATCCTCATTGCACATTGAACCAATTAGTCCATAAGTGCTCGGATTCCCTCCTCAGCAAATCCTGCAGCGTGTAGCGGCTAACGACACCAGTTCTGTGTTGGTTTATCAATCTTCTTTGGCTTCCTGCGTAGTGTTCTTGTTTGGCCACACCTCTTTAATTTGCTGTTCTCGCAGTCTGACCATGGTTGTAGATTCACAGTCATCACTTGGTTCTCGCAAAAGTCCTAATTCTCGTAGAGCATTCAGAATATCAGCCTGGTCCATGGCGCGTACGCCCTCCACAGCAGTCATCCCTGCGAGCTTGTCAGCCCGGTCAATTCAAGTTACAGGTTTCCGCTGGCAAGGTTATGCCAAGCGCATTTTTTTTTTACCATGAAGGGCTATTGTTGGCCGACTTTAAAGAACCTGGTGTCAACATTAACTTTACCCGCTACTTGCAAACACTAGACAAGCTGCAAAAATCCATCAAGAATAAACGACCAGGCATGCTTTCTCGCGGTGTGATTATGTTGTACGATAATGCTCGTCCGCATGTTGCAAAGATTGTGCAGGAAGCATTAGCAAGGAAGAAGTAAGATTCTGCAACATCCCGCCTATAGTCCTGATTTGTCACCATGTGATTTTAATTTGTTCGGACATCTAAAAAAAAGCTCTCAAGGGGCAACGATTTCACACAGATGCAGACGTAATGAACGCGGTAAACACTTGGCTCAGTGAGCAACCACAAACCTGTTTTGCGGACGGTATTCGCCGCCTACCTAAGCAATGGGATGCTTGCCTGAATGCCCAACCCATGGTGCATAATTTATTCAAAAAGAACGCTCTGTTTAATTCTACCACACCTGGTAATATATAATGGTATAATGTATGAAAGAGAGTGATAAAAGGGCAGAATGTTAGACGGGCCTGCGTGCCCAATTCCTAACCCTTTCAAAATAAAGTTTTGTTGTTGTTGTTGTTGTTGTCTTTCATGCTTTTGTAATAAAGCCATTGGAACAGGTTTCAAATGAACGTCCCTAATATATATATATATATATATATATATATATATATATATATATATATATATATATATATATATATATATATATATATATATATATTTATTGTATGTGTGTGTGTGAGAGAGGGAGAGAGAGAGAGACAGACAGACAGAGAGAGAGAGAGAGAGAGAGAGAGAGAGAGAGAGAGAGAGAAGGAGAAGGAAGGAACGAACTTTATTTTCAACGTGTTAAGAATTGGTCCCGCAGGACCGTCTAACATTCTGTCGTTCTTATGTCTCCTTTCATACATTAATTCATCCACATATATGAGAGAGAGGGAGAGAGAGCAGAGAGAGAATGAGAGAGAGAAAGAGAGAATGAGAGAGAGAGAGAGAGAGAGAGACAGAGAGAGACAGAGAGAACCGATATAAATAAAATATATTCAGCTGCCTTGATACAAATGTACCCATAGCTAACAAAACATCGCACACTATACCTTTTTACTTATATCCTACAATTAAACACAAGAGAACCAATCGCATTTTCCAAATGAAAGACAAAAATGTAAGACGGGCGGAAAAACCTTGTATGCTGAGAAGTGTTGATGCAAATCGCATGATATCGACCAGCCTGAGCTGCACGCAAGGCCATAACAGAAGATGCAGAGGGACAAATAAATGCCACAGTCTTAATGTCTTGTGTGGTTTTGCATTGCGACATGTAGGTCGATGGAGAATTAATAATAGATACGGTAGTCTTTAGTGGGTATCTAGGTGGGATTTGATAAGCGTGTGTCTTCAATAACTGAGCGGCGTTGGCAGGTTATTGACGTAGACAGTGGCAGACACTATAGGTCCAAGAGAGAGCTGTTACAATCACTGGAGGGTTTTATTAATAGACCAAATACAACAAGGACATAAATGGTAATTCTTCAAACTTTTCACATCGGAGAAAAGGTGGTTTAATGGCTCATACTCGTGAAGGTTTCATAATGACGCCCAACACCATCCATCTATCCGCTGTGAAAAACAACCTTGTCACATTGGGGTGTTCAGCTTCATAAATAGGTGTTTAGGCCCTGAAATAGGTTGATAGTCTTAAAAACAGGAACGTTTAGTCTGAGAAACTGGGATGGTTTTTTATCAGAATTAAGGATATTTAATCTCAGAAATAGGTGTTATAAACCTCCGAATAATGTGTTTTAGTCTCAGAAATAGGTGTGTTTGGTCCAAGAAAGAAAGATGTTTATTCTCAGATATAGGCGTGTTTAGTCTCAGAAAGATTGTTTAGTCCCACAAATATGTGTTTTTATTATCCGAAATATGTGTGTTTAGTCTCAGAAATATGTCTGATTAGTCTCAGAAATATTTGTTGGTTTGGTCTTAAATATTGTTGAGTCTAGTCTGAGAAAACTGTGTGTTTAGTCTCGGCAATAGGTATGTTTAGTTTCAGAAACAAGGTTGTTTAGTCTCGGGAATAGGTATGTTTAGTTTCAGAAACAAGGATGTTTAGTCTCAGAAATAGTTGTGTTTAGCTGGATAATGTGTGTCTGGAATAGACAGTGGGTGAGAGAGAGATTCAACATATGAAATTCGACAACTGACACCCAAGCAACGTGATATTATACATGAACGGGTCTGTGAAGCGAGATAAGATAGAGTGGGGGGGGGGGGGGGGGGGCCTTGAAAGCAAAGCTTAAGGGGCTGTGTTAAATTAAAGGAGAGTTTAGAGCAGTGGTTTTTAACCTTTTTTTTTTGTTGGCCCATACACCCCTTAACCTTATTTATGTTCAGAATTTCATTCCCCCCCCCCCTTTTCTGTCGTATTTCCTCCCTATAAAATCCACCACCCCTACACAGTATACGTAAAAATGAAAGCTAAATTTAATAACACATACTGAAAAAGTCTGGACGTCAACATAAAACGTGATTTGCGGGCCTACGTACGTTATAAAACGAATTTCAGAAGCACGAGAAGTACAGAACCGTAAAGTCTGGAGGGAAACACAATATCAAGTAGTCTTGTATTAACGCGATCTTGAAATAATCTTAATTCCCACCCCCCCCCCCCCCCCCACCCCCACTTCCCGGGGGGGGGGGGGTGGAAATTCCCCACTGGTTGAGAACCACTGGTCTAGAGTATGAAATCATGATTTCAGTGTGCGAGTGGAGGTGACATTTATAACGGTGGTGTTCCGATGGCTGGAGAGTGTTACGGGGCGACGGTCTCTCAAAGCAGGCTATCTAAAACAGAAACTAATATTTTTTCGCGTGGAGTGGCTTGCATCTTTCGAAAAGACGAAGATCAAGAGCATACCATGATTTGTTTGACCAGGCTATTAAGTGTCGTTTAGTAATATAATTTATAATAGCGCCATATAACCAAAACGCCTCAAGGTCTGGAAAAGATGTTATTTACCTTTTATCTAACATAACTGAAATATTTAGTCAGTCAGTCAGTCAGTCAGTCAGTCAGTCAGTTAGTTAGTTAGTTAGTTAGTTAGTTAGCTGGCTGGCTGGCTGGCTGGTTGGTTGGTTGGTTGGTTGGTTGGTTGGTTGGTTGGTTGGTTGGTTGGTTCCAACTTCACGGCAACGGGTAGTCCCCATTATGCTCCGTTCCTGTGCCAGTGAATATCACAGAATGCTACTCACTGTCCCATGTGACAAGTGGAACAGACAGGAGTCTCGACAAACCAACAACCCGCACAGGCACACTGTGCATAAAGCCGCCGCCAGAATGCCAACGCAAAAAACCTCCACAAAATACAGTTCATCGTCGATGGAATCGACAGTAACCAGAAAGACTTCATTGACTCCGGTTTTATCCCACAATGCTCTGTCTCTTTCCGCAGGGCGACCCGTCGAAAGTGCCGCACAAAGCACGACCTCCGTAGCTCCAGCGACGACTCCCCAGGAGTCTCCTGAAAAATGCACCCGTGAACCGAAAAGGCAAACCAATCAATTTAGCGACAGGCGGCCGTTGTTCCGAACATGCAGTTCACTGTGCATACAAGAGCGGACAGATGTAAAAGCTTTCCACGTGAATCTCACAGCTCACAGTGTCGCGCCACGCACTCACTCGGTAGCAGAGCGACGGAACAAAGTACTACCAGTCCAACATGAGGAAAATACGAATGCAAACCGTAGCCACAAGCATAAACACGCCAGAGTACTTAACGGTTCAATGCCTTACCGCAATGTTGGGGACCGGAAGTCCATATATTCAAATATGTAGGTCCACGGATAACATCAGACAGGATAGCCATCCATCCATCATGTGTCACGCCGATAAGCGTGTGCGGTCATGTTTTGCCATCTGACTTGATTACCAAAGTCGTGGATCAGCTCCGTGTTCCTGTCTCGACCATGCCACGTGGTCAAGCCATCCAGCTATTTATTTCTCGGTCTTCCCATTGGTCTCTTCCCCCCGATCTTGCCAGTTGTCACCAAGTTCTCCAAATCATTTCTTCTCATAATATACAAAATAATTTTGACTGTCTACGTCTAATGACTCTAATCAGTTACCGATCTTCATTTGTTTCTTGAAGGACTTGTTCAATGGTTTTTCTGTCTGTCCATGGTAGTCTTTGCATACAAAAAGAAAATAGGACAGAAGAAGCAAAAACTGCATCACTTTAAAATAAAGAATATCTTATGCAATAAATCGCTGTCCTTGGAAATTCGGGGGAAAAAAAAAGAAAGATTGCATGCTAGTTGAGGCGAATTTCAACAAATTGCCGTGCATCCCAGACAGTCAGTCAACACGCAACAACACAAAAATAGAAAGATCCAATGAAAGCCACAGAAACGTGATTTTATAGAAGAAAAACCTTGGACAGCAAATACAAATAACAGATGAAAAAGGCCACGACACGCAAACACAAAGTTTCACAAACATCACATACGAAATTGTCATCCTTTATTTTTTTGTATTCACATTATAAGAAGAGAAATATTGGAAGACTTTGTTACAACTGGAAGTATCCACGGGGAAAATAAAGATAAAGAGGACAAGAGACACGATTCTTGAAAGCCATTCAGCATAGTATGGGGAAAGTATCAGCACAATGATACATCGTGCTGGATGTCGGTGCAATTGTGTTAGCTTGGTTGATAAAGAGCTACGCTGATAATGACATGAGGGTGGTCGGACGAAGTTTCCACCACGGCGTACGTTATCTCGCTAAGTGAGGGAATGATTAGATTGGCCACCCATTCTTCTGTCTATACAGACCTACAACATGTGTCGGCTCTATTACATCACAGACCCACGGCAGGTCCTTGCTCGTTGGATGTCCCCAGGAATACGTAATTTCTCCTGATCGTGTTTCTCTGTATAGTAAAAATATTATGGGGAAACTTAGAGTACATTTCTAATGTAGGAAAGAGGTATAGACAGACCCAGAGAAATGATGCCGGATGGAATGAGACGGTGGCATGAAGGAATATCATCAGCAGAGATCTATAGAGAGACACGAAAGGCTACGCCTGTAAGCAGGGCACGCGATGATGATGATGATGATGATGATGATGATGATGATGATGATGATGATGATGATGATGATGATGATGATGATGATGATGATGATGATGATGATGATGATGATGTCTAATGCACGTAAAGTGTGTAAAAGTGTGCTTAAATTACTTTTTGAAAATACCTAATACTTAATTTCAGAATTTATATCACTGCAATCGGGACATTAATTCCTTCATTCATCATGTACCATGCTAATATGCGTGGACGGTCATGTTTCGCCATCTTACACGATCACTAGAGTCGTGGATCAGCTGTGTTCTTGTCACCACCATACACGTGGCCGTGCCATCTAGATATTTACTTCTCTGCCTTCCCTTTTTTCGTTTCCCCTCAATCTTGCCAGTTGTCGCTAAGTTCTCTAGGTTATGTCTGCTCATACATTGCCCAAAAAATGTTGACTGTCTACGTCTAATTTCTCTTATCAGTTTACGGTTTTCATTCCTTTCTTGTTCTTCTTCTTCTTCTTCAGCATTCCGAGCCATTGAGGTTCTTTGCTGCAAATACAATCTGTCTCCATTCGTCTCTCTGGTGGACCTTCTCTTGCCAGTTTCTTGTTGGACTTACTAATTTGTTTTTCTGTCCGTTTAAGGTATTCTTTGCAATTACCTCAGAAATCACATTTTTACTGTCATTAAATGTTTCCATCTTGCCTGCTCATTGTCCACTTTTCACAAAAGTACAGGTTCTATGTTGCACATCAACACTCTTGTTCTGTCTTGCCAGTTGTCACTAAGTTCCCCAGTTTATTTCTTCTCATAACGTGTCCAAAACATGTTGGCTGCCTTCGTCTAATTGAAGAAAGGTCCTGTATTTATCCATTTCATCTGCTTCTGGTAGGACTTGCTCGTTGGTAATGATCTCATACATAGAGGGGTGCCGCGGTGGCGTAGTCGTTAGACGCAGATCTGCAGACCAGGTGCTTGTGTGTCCTAAATTGCATCGATGCAGATGTTTAAAATGTTCATGGAATTTAAAGTGGCCTGTGTGATACAAGCCGCAGCACCGATTGGTCTATAAATATAACTGTTCGTTATATACAGGACACAGCATTACGGTTTGATGTGTTTGTGCGTTTGTTATTTGACCTATGCTGGTTTAATATAAAATTCTGGGGACCCATGGTGCTATTTATGGTGGTTAGATACGAAAAATGTCGCTATTCCATAGTTGTGGGTTCATGTGGATGATAAACGTCTAATGAAGACACCTTTTTTGAGATGTGCCTAGTTGGTCTTGCTTCGAAGTACACTTATTGCCTGCACCAAGGTACTTTCGTCATTTGGAGGTGACAAGTTCGAATTCCGGTCGGTAACTATAGCTTTCAATCTGTGTATTGTCTAGTGTGTCCTCTAGTCTCTATTTCCTTCTTCTACTTCTATAAGAGCCAAACAATACATGTATGTTTATTTATGAACTGTCTTAGTGGCCCTCAAAGTGTTCTCAATTTACATTTATGTATAACAGTATGGGTTTAGCACCATATGCCCAGTGCGGGTAAAGACGTGTAAATGGTAGTTTACTTGTACATACACAGATGTTTAGTCCTACCAATCAACAACTGATTATGATAGAAAGAATTCAGGTAACAGGTGTCTGAGATTCAAAAGAAAAAAAGAGTTAATGTCTCTGTCACTTAATCTATGGTGTCTGCGGTGAAGATTACAGGCGATATGTAGGAGAAGTAGAAAAGACTACATAAAGTAACACAACGGAGGCAAGAGACGTTGAAGTTCGCTAATTCCTTTCATCTTGAAAAAAAAAAAACATTCACACCTACTGAACCACGTAAGAATGCAGCTGGAGTAAGAGGAGATAATGGGCTACATTCAAGGTAGTACAGAGCATTAGAACATATGGTAGCAGACAACTTCATTTAGGGAAAAAGTACGCGAGTATCTTGAGTCTAAAACTAACTACTGCTTTTATTAAAACAATTAACGTGGAGATTTGATTGTGAACCAAGAGAAGGAAGAAGGAGTGGGACGTGGATGAAGAAGAAGCTTAGAAAAACTAAAGCAATCAATGCTGGATTGATTGCCACGACCTGTAAAGGCTACTAGAATCTCGCGTTTTATTGCCTCAGGGATTCCTCGGTTCCCTACTTATAAGTGTGAACAGAAACACCAGAGGGGTCGAGAGACAGATAAACAGAGAGAGCGAGAGAGAGAGAGAGAGAGAGAGAGAGAGAGAGAGAGAGAGAGAGAGAGAGAGTTGAGAACGAGAAAGAGGGCGAAAGACAGAGAGAGAGAGAGAGAGAGAGAGAGAGAGAGAGAGAGAGAGAGAGAGAGAGAGAGAGAGAGAGAAATCTAACATTACTCAAGTTCAGCCAATCAATCAATCAATCAATCAATCAATCAATCAATCAATCAATCAATCAATCAATCAATCATCGTATCTACGATGAAGGAGGGTCGCAATGTATCACTGATGTTTTGTCTCTCGTTGTGGTTGTCCTCTCAGAGATGTTGCTATTTGTCCATCTTTCGATGTTGTTTTCCCACCTATATCCTGTTTCTGCACTTTCCTCAACCCTATGATTTGATTACATGTTTCGGTCTTTTAATTTTACTCTTTCACACAGTCCTAGAAAATAACAACAAAATCACGAGTGTGTTAATTGCACAAGAACGAAATATACACAACTGGTAAACGAATGCTTTGTATATAGTATGTTTTGAATAAACGTAATAAGTACAATCACACACGACTCCTTGAGTGGGACACGTGAACAAAAAACAAACCAGTAAATCACACATGGAAATGACAGATATTGTGGTCAAAATGTGTGTAAGTTAGTACAGTAAAGACAGTTATTGTCGTCAAAATATGTGTAAGTTAGCATAATAAAGGACGCGCCTTCATTAAGGCTCATTTGGCTCCTTCTCTAATACGTCTAAAGTTTTTATTTCTTATTTATTTATTTATTTATTTAATTATTTATTTTTTTCCTGTAACGGCTCAGGACATGACAATTATAGTTATTGCCTAGAATATTTCACTGCATCTCTTTAAGGTGCAAACTACAGAAATCACACAAAATAAATTAAAACAATAAGATAAAGCCTGCAAGCTGAAATATACAACACACATACAAATTAATTTTAATTGTCTACCGCTGAAATTTTAATCTCACCATCATGTCTTTTTATTTGCACACAGTTGGTTTGTGAAGGGGATAGTTTAAAATTACCGTTGTAGAAGTTCATGTTACCGTGTAAATATGTGTGTTGTGTATTTCAGCTTTAGGGATTTATCTTATTGCTTTAGTTATGTTGTGTGAGCATCATTTGTCTTTCTTATAGCTGAATATAATTCAGGGCTTGACTCTAATCCGATCACGTAAGTATGGTAATGTAAAAGACACTTTCCACGCGTCCTGAAAACCTCCAGCATGGCAGAATAGATATGACAGCTCGTTCTTAAACATCCGGTGTGCTGATTCGGAGGTAGCGGGTTCAACCCTTACACCGGTCCGTTGGACTAAAATGTTGACCTGTCGTCCTTAACTTGGTGACGTATATTACATGTACTCCAAAAAGACGGAGTAAATTCGCTTGGTGACGAAAAGCACTGGTAATAGGGGAAGCTAATCTGCGCACAAATCAGTCCGGTGCACTAGAAGTAGTAGCGGAAGTGAAAAGGGGCACTGAGTACCGTATGCACACCTGAATCCAGAAGATACATTACATGACCGTTACAATAAAACTAGTGCAACCAGAACTCTGCTAAACGAAACCTGGCTGAAATTAAAATGCTAGGTTTCTGAACGACACCAGGATTTGTTAACTAGAACTTTCAAACAACTTAACGACCCGAGGGAAATGTATGGCACCTTAGCACACGCCATTTACGACTGTGGCTTCCGGTTTCATTGGGGTTTATAAAATGGGAATTATAAGGTTGCAGACAAATAATGGTATTATAATTCTTTTTAATGTGTGCATGATCTAAGAATCGACATCACAACACTACGGATAAAATCGTAGATTCTCCGTCTCTCTCAGCATACGTAAAATGCAGATGATGATCGTTTCAGTAGCATGCTGATTGTAAACACGTCGGAATTATTTATCATACTTCACTCATTGGAACTCATACTTAAACACAAACGCAAGCATCCCTAAATATTTGTTTCCTCTGTTATTACGTCTTCAACTAGCAATTGTTCATAATCGGTGATTAAAGCATATCCTTTGTTCAGCTTGAGTGTCCTAACTACTGGCGCTCTTGCAGATACGAGACCAGCTCACTAGATGGCTCCACTCATGTATCAGTTGGGGAACCCTGTGAAGCAACTAAGACAAGTTCCTAAATAACAACACATATATTCTTTTGTGCTTCATATAAGTAGAAGACAGAAGTAGGGATTAGAGGACACACTTTTTTTTTGTTTTTTTTTCTTCGCATATCCCTTATAGGACATCGCTGTCAACATCAGCATCTTTCAGCTGATTGTTGATTTCTTGGCAAGATTACGCTCAGTAGTTTGCCATTGCTTTCTGAGCGACCGGCTCACATACCCCATAAGTTACCGACGTGGAATTTCTTCTATTTTCTTCTTCCTAGTGGCGACCATAATCTGCGTCTTATTACAATTTAATTCTAACCCTATTTGTTAACTGTGTGCAACATCCGCATCTCTTAAATGTTGCAGATCCTGCTCATTGTCTGCAATCAATACTGTATCAGCCGCATATCTAATGTTATAGATGGTACGTCCACCAATAGTGATTCCTCTCATATCTTCTAAATTTCTGAAAATATTTTCACTGTGTAGGGAAACGCGATCTGAAGACATTACACATCCCTGTCGCACACCTCTCTTAATAGGCTGATATTGACCTACCTCATTATCAATCGTTATGGTAGATTGTTGTTTCCAATATATGATTTTTACAAGTCTAAGATTTGTCCCATCAATTTGTAGATCTGCAAGCATCTTCATTGTGTTGACATGTCTTACTTTGTGTAGTTAACAAAACAAATATATAGGTCTTTTTATTTTCTTTCCATGTAACGTTCAATTAACGTTCTCTGTATTTACACAGCACTTACTGTACCCTTGCCTTCTACGAACCTACATTGTATCGGGTTGTATTTTCTGCCTAACTCTTTCATGATGATTCTTAGCAAAATCTTCGCGATGTGGCTCATTACAAATCGCCACGAGTATTTAAGAATGTCAAGCAACTGTCTTCTACAAGTAATGGTATTTCGCGATGAACTGTTTGGCCTTCTAGCGTCTTTTGTTCTTGTTTCAAGGTTCTGTTACATTAGGATTGTCATTCCCCATGATTCTCCCAGTGTGCATCTTATAGCCTTCACCTCTTATGAACAATAATCCCTTTCAAATCAATTTCCGAAACCTGGCTGATTTGGTCCCAGGATTATTAATGCGAGACTGGTATGGGCCCTAATTATAATTTCTCTTATGTTGTTGAACGGTTCAGGGGTAATGGGAAAATTTAACCGATTAGCATACATTTTTTTTTCACATTATCAATATCTAGATTCTCAGTGTACGCCCTAAAGCAGCCTATTTCTACAAACCCATTTATATAATAAGCAGCTTTTTTCTTGTCTATTCTCTTCCTTGCTGTCTCCCTGGTCGAGGAGTTACACGACTTTCTCCGTAATCCCGTATCCTCTTGTGAGTAATCAACAATCAGCTGAAAGATGCTGATGTTGACAGCGATGTCCTGTAAAGGATATGCGAACCAAAACAAAATTATCTTCCTTATCTCTGTGATACATCACAGATTCCGTCTCGTGTTTCCCGTGTGATACATCACATATTACATCTGGTATTACCCTTCGATACACCACAGATTCCATCTAGTAATATCCGTATGATACATCACAGATTCCATCTAGTAATATCCGTATGATACATCACAGATTCCATCTAGTATTATCCGTTTGATACATCACAGATTCCATCTGGTATTATCCGTGTCTCCAGACTCAGGTTTGAATTAGGAGGAAAACGGATCACTTATGGGTTAAACCGTGTGCCGTGATGTTGATCCAACGACTAAACTAAACTAAACTAATCTTCCATCTGGTATTATCCGTATGATACATCACAGCTTCAATCTGGTATTATCCGTGTGCCTTAATACTTTCTGTACTCACCCCAAAATAATTCCATTGACTTTAATTTATACTCTTTCCATAATCCATTTATTTGATATTATGATTACTTCTATTACTATTCAATATCAGACTGATTGAGTGTAACAAATTCATTGTGAAAAGATAATTATGGAGGGGTTATATCGGGGAAGCACAGAAGAGGAAGTCCACAAGGTAGATGAGTTGAAGATATGATAGACAATGTATACCCGACAACAGCTGAGGTACGACGTCCGGCTGATGATAGTGATGCCGTGTCAAATACAGTTATGGCAGCAAAGTTCTGCGCTGCGCAGATGATGGTAGAAATGAGGACTGAGAACGTATGGGAATATTCCGAGTGCTCTTATGTCGGTTCTTGACTCAACTCAACTCAACTCAACTGAACTCACCTAATCTTAACTCAGCTCAACTCAACTCAGCTCAACTTATCTCAACTTAACTCAGCTCAACCGAATTTCATTGGAAAAAGCTACCGCATGATTTCTTCTGTGCTGTTTGCTATTGGTGTATATGCGTGTGTCACATTGATGCTTGCTTGCTTGTTTGTGTTCGCTGGCTGTGAATTCCAGCGTGAAGTCCTGTATGTCGGATGAATACATCCCGTTGTCCAACATCAATGTGATATCATACCGGACCTGAGGTTTGCGTGAGTATCCGTTGTCCCATGTCTGGCTTATGGTGTGCAGATGGTGGTTCCTCACCATTCTCCATCGTTCTGCCATGTAGGCAGATACTCTCCGGCTTCGGAGGAATCATCGATCCTACTGATGTTAGCCAGGTCCCCGAAGGGACCTGTTGCCAAGGACGCACGGCGTGGACTGTCAGCAGGTCTTGGCCAGTATAGATCCCGGCCCTGGTGCCTTGGAAACACCTCTGTCACACTGATGTTTGCCATAGGGTTCCACTAATAGCATTCTATCTGAGATCGTAAATGCCTGTGTCACACTGATGTTTGCCTTAGGGTTTCACTAATAACAGACGTGGTTGCGGCCTTGTGGGAGCACGTGTACACCTCGGAGGAGCAAATGGATCACCATGGTCTGGCAAAGAATGCGACCGCGAGGGGTGACGAGGGGATCTGGCCGACGATCGACGCTTAGAGGAAAGGCGAGACGGACATATAATCAGATTGCTACTGGTACTATTAGTGTTGGAACTCTTCGCTGGCTGCTGAGGATGGGGACGGAGCGCTTATGGGAATGCCCCGAATGCTGTGATGTCGGTTCATAAATCAATCAATCAATCAATCAATCAATCACTAATAACATTCTATCTGAGATCGTCCATGCCTGTGTCACACAGATGTTTGCCATAGGGTTTCATTAGTAACATTCTATCTGAGATCGTCGAAAATCCCCACACTCTTGTTGTGCTGTTGATCTAAAATTCAAAGAAACACTGGGTATCAGAAACAGAAAAACATAAAGAATAAACATAATTAAAGGGCGTGAGACTTCACATTTCGCCCTCACATTTCAACAGACAGAACATGAACCAGCCTGTCTAATCTCTGTAATTTAGCGACGCTAATTTCAGGCTATGTGGAAAGTTAATATGAATTTGCATAGAATTAATCTTGGTCTTGTCTACTCCATTTTTCTTGGTTTATGCTAGAAGGGACATATAAAGCACCCACATTAAAAACAGAGCCGGTATTTATAGCAGGGCGGAAGTGGCGCCAAGGCAAATAAATGTGTCGGTGGTTGTAAAACCCACACTGGTTGGGATGAACAGGTGAAGGGATTTGAGGATATGTTTCTGTGTTTGTTTTTGGAGAGCATTGTGTGTCGAGAAACGCCGAGAAATGTTTGTTCGTTCTTCGTGTTTGTAATGTAATTTACAGTACAGAAAGGAGAATTAAGGCATTTGTGGTCGTTCGTATTTACAATAAACAGGTGATTTGCGTTCATTCTACGATCCGGAGGCTTGTGAGATGTGGCTGTACAGATGCTTATGATGGATATCGTGGCGACGAGGAGTAAGCAAACGAAGCCGCCATATTACACAAATAGGGAAAGGGAAATAGCCAGACAATTAAGGTACTGTGTTCATTAGAAGAGACACAGTGCCATGCTTCCGAATATGCTTGAGGGAAAAGTGGTGGGAAGCGTATGAGAGGAAGATATCAAGAGATGATCTGGAAAAAGATTTTCGAGGGCATTGTAAAGACGCAGACCAGAGGGTGTCATTATAGCCCATTGCGGAGACGGAACTTGATAATGATGATACTCGGAAACTGATTACAGGCTGAAACAATCAATGCCTACTTGACACCTTTATTCTACACCAAGGCGAAGTGATAAGTTGAAGCCGGCCTATAAATGTCTACGGCTGTTCATAATTCTGACGTCGTTCGCCGGGCCTTTGTGCGTCGTCGTCGCATTTGCGAGCGCTATCAAGACAAGTAGCTTGAACAAGTCAAGAAGCCTGATACGGGGGAGGAAAATGTCTCGCAAGAACAACAGAAAGAAACAACAGAAATACAAGACTGGCACCGTGGGAGCCGCCAACACCGGAAAGAAGACGAGCGTGGAGGGCCTGCTGGCTAGCTGCATCAAAGAACCTGAAACTAATGCTATTACTGAAGCTACCAAGAGGGAGAAGATCGACAGCCCACCACAGACAAGAGCCAAACCTACTGAGAAGCAGAGGGAGGAGAAAGACACCAGAGTCGGAAACACCGACTCACCGACAATCAAGTGGGTTATCAAGCGTATCCAAGTGGAGCTATCTGACGAAGAAATCCTGAAGCAGCTACGAGAAGAGAATCCCCACACCCGATTCTTGAAGGCGGAGCGGCTCCTCACCTACTCCAAGATTCCCACAAACTTGGCGGTGGTGACGACAGAGGGCAGCGAGATGCCGATCACAGTATCAATCAACAACAGAATGCAGCAGCCAGAGAGATTCATCCCAAGGATCACCCAATGTTCCAGAAGTCAGAGGGCCGGCCACAGCAGAGCAGCATGTCGCAGTAAGACGGAAATCTGCTGGTACTGCGCCGATCACCACGCCTTCAAGGAGTCTCCGCTGGCCAAGCTGGACACGGACTTCCGAGCACCCAACAACAAAAGAAAGTGCGCCAACTGTCTGGGAAAGCATGGAGCAAGATACTTGGGCTGTCCGTACCTGCAAAGAGACAGAGACGCCTTAAAGATCGCAATTATCACAAAGACACCATTCAAGGAAGCAATGCGGAGGGGCGAGACAGTCACGGGTATAGCACAGGCAGAGATCAACTGCAAAAGCAGATAGACGAGCTGAAGAAGCAAGTCAAGACACTGCTGACGCCGACTCCGACCAGCGACAATGAGAAACTGCTGGCTGAAATAAAGGAGACCCATCAAAACATCAAGCAAGAAGTGGAACATATGGCCGAGATGAAAAAGGAAAACGAAGAAATACTACGCACCATCAAAGCTTAGAAAAAGCTGCTGAAAGATGAATTGGAGCATTTCGAGTACAAACCAACAGAAGCCATACAAGAAACAACAGAGAAACCGCAAGATGAAAACCAAGCCTGAACCGAACGCTAAAGCCAGCAGCCCGACCTCGACGATCGAGGCCGACAAGGGGAAACCAATATCTCGCCAGACATCCAAAGAAAACCGAGATGAGCACCCTGATGACGACACGGAGAGGCCCCGGTGGCCTACCTTGGAGGAGCTACGAGAGACGGCAAGGATTGAGGAACTAAGGCACCAGGAATTCAAAAGGCGCTGGGATGAAAGAGAAAAGAAGAAACCCAAGAAACTCAGGAGACCGGTAGAATACCCAGATAGAATTACTGACTGGGAGGATGGACCCGGCTACACGTACTATATAGAAGACGGAGAGATCTTCCCATGGATGACCGCGGAGGAAAAAAATCGAATGGCAGCAGAAACTCAAACTCGAAAGTAAAAACAGGCGCACGGAGTAAAATGGAAACGTAGAATAGCTCCTACAGAAAATACACAAAAAAGGAGGCAAAAACACCAAATAAAAAGTCCTTATAAGGACTGTAACCAGTCAAGCCAGACGAGCCAGGAGCCTTCACTAACAAAAAATAACACAAAAGGAGACGAGCATAAAGGATAGCCGCCGAATAACCCCCAGCTGACGTCACAGACACTAATCAACATAACCAGTCCGAGATAGGACTAACTCATAAGAGCGCACAAGACAAGAATTAGGGTGAATGAACCCACAAAAATCACGGACCTCAACAATAATCACAGCTGAAGAGGCAGGTTGAACGAGGCCGAATTTGGAATGTTTGCTTTGAAAATTGGAATTGGAATAATTATGTTCTTTATACATTGAGTATTCCTCTCAGGAAACTCATTTCATTTGTGATTTTTCCTTTCTCATTTTCTGTCATTGTCCAGGTTTGGGATTGGAGCATAGGGTTGGTAGGAAGACTGTGTTGTTGAGTGCTTTCTTAGTAACTATTAAAACATGTTTGTTCTTTAGTATTGATATTATTTGTCCAATAAGCCAGTTTTCATTATTACATAAATTTTCGGTCTCGTCTTCTGATTTGCCATTTGATAATTCTCCCTAAGTATTTGAAGCTCATTACTTATTTCAGGGGGTGTTCGTTTAGATGAATCGTTGTTGTTTCTTCTACTTTGGTTAAAGTCATTACACTTGTTTTACTGATGCTAATTTTCATGTTGACCTTACACACTTAAGATTATTTATGTGGTCTTGTAATTCTACCGATTTTGCTATTAATGATTGATCGCCCGTAAATATGAGTTCTTTGATGGTGTACTTTGTTGCTGAATCTTCTTCTGTGTTCTGGTCGTCATGTGGTCTTGTTGTGGTCATTATTTGGCTGGCTTCTTTACTTATGCTGTCTATATAGGTTAGGAACAAGAGGGGGGACAAGACACAACTTTTTCGTACTCTGGAGCTTATGGTGAAGGTTCCTGAGTATCCTCCAGTTGTTCTCACTATGCATTCACTGTTGTTGTATAAGCTTCTACATAGGTTTGTTAGATGTGTACTCACTCCATATTGTTTAAGGATTTTCCATAGCTTGTTTCTATCTACTCTATCAAATGCCTTTTCTCATCTTCCAGTACCACTCAATAATAAGTTCTGTTCCAGTCCGTCTCTACATCAAGAATCATTTCTCAATCGACAGCTGACTGGATCAGATCCCATGATTGGATTATGTCAGAGCCACTTGCGGAATTTAAATCCCCGATGACTGGGTAGATATGCAAGGTCGCTAGCAAAACAGCGATCAGAAGATCTTATTTGTATAGGATACGTCTGTCTGTCTGTCTGTCTGTCTGTCTGTCTGTCTGTTTGTCTGTTACCCTTTGAAAATAAAGTCTGTTCGTTCGTTAATTCGTTCGTTCGTTCGTTCTGTCTGTATGTCTGTCTGTCTGTCTGTCTTTCCTTCCGTCCGTCCGTGGGTCCGTCCGTCCGTCCGTTTGTTTGTCTGTCTGTCTGCTTGCCTGTCTGTCTGTCTGTCTGTTTTGTTTCTGTTTGTCTTTTGTCTCTCTGTCTGTTTGTGTATGTCTGTCTTTTTTCTGTCTGCCTGTTTTGTGTCCGTCTGTTTTGTCTGTCTGTCTGTCTTTTGACTGTCTGTTTGTCTTTTGTCTGTCTGTTTGTCTTTTGTCTGTCTGTCTGTCTTTCTTTCTTCCTATATTAAAAAATGCTAGAGACGCATGGGATTTTGAATTCCAGGTTACTGAATCTTAGATCCAATCTGCATTTTTTTTTTGCATATCCCTTACGGGACGTTGCAGTCTACATCAGCATTTTTCAGCAGCTATTGATGTACTAGGCAAGTTTTACGTTCAATAGTTTTCCATTGCTTTCTGAGCGACCGGCTGACATACCCCGTAAGTTACCAACGTGGTGAGAACAGCTACCGATTCTCGCGCAGGATACATTACTCACGAAAATATACTGGATTACTGAGAAAGACGTGAACCCCTTGGCCAGAGGCCAGAGAGACCAGGGAGACCAGTCTGCATAGAGACTCTTTTTATGCTTTCTTGCTTTATTTTTTTTTTCAATAACCAGGAAGCGAAATTACAGACAAAGGTGTTTCTGTCATGAAGACCCTCCACGGCATAAAATTACAACTTGCTAGTTGCTCCCATGAGGGGAAGAGTTATGGCATTTCTCCGGCAAACTATCGTCTGTAGACCCAATGCATTTCCGGTGTCTAGCTCCCAGGCTACAACTCTTACAAACTATCACTGCTGAGTGCTTGATTGATCTGAGATGTCTAGAAAACCTCAAGAAAACCTCTGTGCGGTATAATTGATAGTGTGTACGTAGAGCAGAAGTGATACACATTTTATTGTATGTGAGCCAGGAGAAGAAATGTGTGTGTGTAAAACAACTAAAACAACAGGGGGGGGGGGGGGGGGACTGCTAAATACCGGGTTGCATTTACACTCGCTACGATATTCGAATGTGTGAATGTTTATATGTGTATGTATGTATGCATGTGTGTATGTGTGTGTGTGTGTGTGTGTGTGTGTGTGCGTGTGTGTGCGTGCAGCCGGGTAGGTAAGTATGTAGGTAAACAAGCAGGATTGCAGGTAAGTATGTGGGTGGGTAGTTAGGTAGATAGCTAGGTAAAGAGGTGGTTAGGTAGGCTGGTAAGGAGGCAGACAGGTTAGTAGATTAGCAAGTAGGTAAACAGACAGGCAAGTAAATGGTGGATAGGTAGGTAGGTAAGTAGGTAAGTAGGTAGGTAGGTGGATAGGTAGGTAGGTAGGTAGGTACGTACGTAGGTAGGTAGGAGGTAGGTAGGTAGGTAGGCATTCATGCACGTAGGTAGGTAGTTAGGTAGGTAGGGGGGCTGAGTGGTCTCGAGGTATGGTGTCCGCCTCGAGTGCTGGAGGTCCCGGGTTCAAGCCCCGGTGAGGACCGGGATTTATGTGAGATGGGTATCGATGGGAATCGATGGATAGTGAGATCGGACGTCCGTGTGTTTTGTTGCGCACGTAAAAAATCCCTTGGCAGTTGGAAATCGAAAAGAGTAGCCTAACGGCGCTGCCCGGGCAAAATTTTAGGTTAGTAGATTAGCAAGTAGGTAAACAGACAGGCAAGTAAATGGTGGATAGGTAGGTAGGTAAGTAGGTAAGTAGGTAGGTAGGTGGATAGGTAGGTAGGTAGGTAGGTACGTACGTAGGTAGGTAGGAGGTAGGTAGGTAGGTAGGCATTCATGCACGTAGGTAGGTAGTTAGGTAGGTAGGGGGGCTGAGTGGTCTCGAGGTATGGTGTCCGCCTCGAGTGCTGGAGGTCCCGGGTTCAGGCCCCGGTGAGGACCGGGATTTATGTGAGATGGGTATCGATGGGAATCGATGGATAGTGAGATCGGACGTCCGTGTGTTTTGTTGCGCACGTAAAAAATCCCTTGGCAGTTGGAAATCGAAAAGAGTAGCCTAACGGCGCTGCCCGGGCAAAATTTTGAGTTAAAAATCTACCCAAAGTATTTCAGGATCCTCGCCGATGCAACGGAGTTCGTACATTGAGCTGAGTTTCTCCAGACTCAGGTTTGAGTTAGGAGGAAAACGGAGCACTTATGGGTTAAACCGTGTGCCGTGATGTTGATCCAACGACTAAACTAAACTAAACTATAGATAGGTAGGTAGGTAGGTAGGTAGGTAGGTAGGAAGGTATGTATGTATGTAGGTAGGTAGGTATATAGGTAGGTAGGTAGGTGTGTAAGTCTATAGATTGGCAGTCATGCATGTAGATAGGTGGTAGTAGGTAAGTAGGTGGGCAGGCTTGTAAACAAGTGTGTAGTTAGATAAGAGATAGATAGGTAAGAAAGTAAAGTGGAAACACGTCAGACGTTTATATTTGAACAACGAAGACACAAACAATAAACTGTACGATTTATTGACTGGCATATTTCGCTGTATCTCGTCAGGTACATACTGCAGAAATCACACAACATAAACTAATGTAATTAGTAAAATCCTTCAAGCTGAAATATGCCTGATATTTAAAATGTCCTTCTAAGACGTATTATGCTTATTGCATCAATGCCCTATTCCTAAAGTTGAGATTCTGCGTAGATTTCTCTCCAATAGCTTGGTATATTAAAAGTACAGGGATTCAACCTTGAATCCATAGCTATCACGTTCATACTAACTCGTTGACGGTATAAAACTTACTACGTCATACTTTTAAAAATCCTATAACCATAGTTCAGGCAGTTGTTTAAAAAAAAAAAAACACACACACACACAAAATTTAAAAGGCAAGAGAATCCACTTATTGTACCGGGTGTTATCTCATAAAGCTGGGTCTCTTTTTTCTCGGCTACCATCGAAAGCGTCGTACAGAGCACGAACTCCGTAGCTCCAGCAACAATCCCCTGGAGTCTCCGAGAAACTGCACTCGAGAACCGAACGACGTTGGCTGGACACGTACCCACAACCTTCAGAGAGCGAGGAAGGCGCCGTGAACATTTCGTCGCGGAGGCTCCCTCAACCATTTATATTTTATGGAGATTTCCCTGCACCAAAGGCTCTATTAAACTTCCATTTTCCTTATCTCCGATTACTCTTGGAGATTAAGGTTATGTAGTTTTGATATCGAGAATCGAGAGTTCCTAAAATGTACCAATGTGTGTCACGTGTTATATAATCTATGACGTCATACGTGGTCCTTTTACGGTCACAATGTTAGAAGTTATGTCCCTAGTATTGAAACAAAAGAACCGGAAATCCGGCGTGCTGATACTGACGTAGGGGGGTTAACCTCTAAACGGGTCAGTTGGACTAAAATGTTGACTTTTCTTCCTTGACTTGGCGAAGTAAATTACAAGTACCACTGAAGTCGGAGTGGGTTCGTCAGATAGCGATGGACACTGGTAATAGGGAAAGCTAATCCACATGCAAAATTCAGTCCCGTGCTACTAGAAGTATCGTGGACTACGCTTGAGTTCAAAGCGAGCGAGCGCCAAAATATAAATAAATAAACAGCAATGGCGGCATTATACGGTCTACTTTCTCCACAAGCTTACCAACGTTAGGTTCGGGGATTTTCCTGAACATTCCAGCCCTGCGGTCAGCCAAGCAATATCATCATCATCATCATCATCATCATCATGATCATCATCATCATCATCGCCATCGTCTTCTTTACGTTGATGAGCCCTTGAGCTGGCTTGAAGCAAGTTGTCCTGTCATGTTGCTTCAACAGCGCTTATATGTACACAATTAAGATTTGTGGGCACATATCGAGGAAAATTAACTTGAAACTTAATTACCGCTGGCAGACTTGATGCAGCAGGAGCAACTGGAGTAAAACAAAATAAATAGCTGCATGACTTTGCAGCATGGCATAATCGGGACACGAAATTAGACCTAATCCAAAGCTCTGCTGATTGTGGGATATGGTGAACCATGGACGCCCTCGCCATCACGACACAAGATGATGATGATGATTTTAGGCTTTGGCAAGCTGCGAGTTCGGGTCAATACTGCAAGCCTCAATGGGGATTCACACATGTGATTCCCAGGCTAGTTGATAGGGAGCTACATTTCAGAGAATATGTGGATCTGGTAATTATACATTTAGATCTTCTCCGGTGCTTTGAAAATCGTGTGCTGTACTGGGATTTTCCTAATCTGATCTATTACAAGAGACATTAGCACTTATGAAGATATGTGTATGGAATAAATGTGATATTTACCAAAAGAAATATTTGAAGTTGTTAGGTCGATCGTGAAGTTTGCAGATGTTATGTCCAGTGTGAAATCTGAAGTTGTTATGCCCGGTGTGAAGTAAAGTTGTTATGTCCAGTGCGAAATCTGACGTTGTTAGGCCCCGTGTAAAGAAAAGTTGTTATGTCTAGTGCGAAGTCTGAAGTTGTTATGTCCAGTGCGAAGTCTGAAGTTGTTATGTCCAGTGCGAAATCTGACGTTGTTAGGCCCGGTGTAAAGTAACGTTGTTATGTCCAGTGTGAAATCTGAAGTTGTTATGCCGGGTGTGAAGTAAAGTTGTTATATCCAGTGCGAAATCTGACGTTGTTATGCCCGGTGTAAAGTAAAGTTGTTATGTCCAGTGCGAAGTCTGAAGTTGTTATGTCCAGTGCGAAATCTGACGTTGTTAGGCCCGGTGTAAAGTAAAGTTGTTATGTCCAGTGCGAAGTCTGAAGTTATTATGTCCAGTGTAAAGTAAAGTTGTTATGTCCAGTGCGAAGTCTGAAGTTATTATGTCCAGTGTAAAGTAAAGTTGTTATGTCCAGTGCGAAGTCTGAAGTTATTATGTCCAGTGTAAAGTAAAGTTGTTATGTCCAGTGCGAAATCTGACGTTGTTACGCCCGGTGTAAAGTAAAGTTGTTATGTCCTGTGCGAAGTCTGAAGTTGTTATGCCCTGTACGAAGTCTGAAGTTGTTATGTCCAGTGCGAAATCTGAAGTTTTTATGTTCAGTATGAAGTAAAGTTGTTATGTCCAGTGTGGAGTCTAAAGTTGTTATGTCCAGTGTGAAGCGAAGTTGTTATGTCTAGTGTGAAGACTGAAGTTGGTATGTCCAGTTAAAGTTCTTATGTCCAGTGCGAAGTCTGAAGTTATGCGCCTGCAAAATCTGAAGTTGTTATGTCCAGTACAACAACAACAACAACAACAACAACAAAACTTTATTTTGAAAGGGTTAAGAATTGGGCACGCAGGCCCGTCTAACATTCTGCCCTTTTATCACTCTCTTTCATACATTATACCATTCACACATCATTCAAGGCTAACTGAAAACAGCAACAATATAAAATATATGCATTATAAAGGCATGTTGAAAAAATTAAAAATAAATACTACACGACTCAGTAATAGTAATAACTGGTGTGGTATTTATTAGCTACGTGGAATATACTGGACTACCAAAAGGGGACTGGCTGTTATACTAGGGTTTTATTATATTATTACTTCTATTATTAAGGGGGAAGGTAATCCGTACTGAGATAGTGTTCAAATAATTTGCGATTATATGTATAGGGATTGATGATGTCTTTTATTTCATGTGGAAGATTGTTCCACAGCTGAGCTGCAGAGTACGTTAAGCTTGTTTTGTATAAGTCTATCCTAGGCTTCTGAAGATCGCTGATTATTATCATCTCCACAGCCCGTAACACGCATCGTCCGTCTGAAAGCCTTTTGTACAACATGTAACATCTTCTTCTTGGCGCTGTTACTTCCTGAGACATTTCCAAGTACCAATTTTCAGACAGGTCGTCCAGAACATTTCTTGGGAAATAAAGGTGGCCGATGTGAAACTAACCAAAGCCCCAATGAGTGTCGAGTAGTGTATAAAAACTTGAATCGAGCACCATCGCCTGATGCACATTAAAGGGATCCTTTAGGTGACGACCTGGGAGCCCAAGTTAAGAAGCCTAGAACCTGGGTGCCTAGAACGAAATTCGAACTCATACACCTACACTGGGCCTATATACAAACGTGCCGGTCACTGTGATGCCGCAGCTCCCCAGGTTTGGTAAATGTGAGTTATTTATGAATCACTTGAGGTAAAGCATGGTGTACTTTGTTTTAATGTTCCGAATGCAATGAGTCTGTGATGTGGTAAGGACATCAGACCTGGATGCGCGGAGGAATAAGTTCCTTTGTTAGCGGTCAGCCGACGGCTCTCATGACATCAGCGTAGCCTTTATCAACCACACTAACGCGACCGCCATGGTATTACTAAGTTAGTTGCATATACTTTACAGGACGTAGCCGTCAACCCCAGCATTTTTTGGCTGTTCGCGATTCCTGGGCAAGTTTACGTTCAGTAGTTTGCCATTGCTTTCTGAACAACCGGCACCCATACCATTTCATAAAATACCAACACAAGGCGACTTTCTGCCAAATCGCGCGCAGCTGTGTTTCGAACGCAATATGCAGGATTACGAAGTGTGTCCGGAAATCTTTCGCCATGTAACGGCTCATGGTATACTAAGATATAGTATAACATGCAAGGCTGGTTGCAATGGTGTACCGCTATATTTAGCACACGAAAGTCAGGGGCACAGAAAGCAATCAAAGAAGCACAGGATAATAGTAAACTGATTGAATAAGTTAGACGTATATAGTTAAGACTGTGTAGGCACCTTATAAGAAAACATAAACTAAAAAACTTAGTTACACTGGCAAGACTGAGAAGAAAAGAACAAGGAAGAAGGCATAGATAAATCAAATCAAATCAAACCAACTTTATTCAATCTAGATGGTTTGGGAACATGCCATAATCGAGACAAGAACACGAAGTTGATCTACGACTCTGGTGATCGCGTGAGACTGCGAAACATGACCTCCCACTATTATTGTCACTGCACGTGATAATGAATGGGAAAAAACACGTTTTTTTTTTTTTAAACCCCAGGAAACACAATAAAAACAAACACATATACATACCTCACTTGGTTCTCGGTCCACGTAAACAAAGTAATTTATGTAAAACAAAATATGTGAAAATAATGTATTAATGTGATAAAAGCTGAGACAAATATCAATGAAAGAAGTAATAATAAAACATTACACAACTGTCCAAGGTTACTATCGTTGTCAAGAACAAACCAAATATAGCTATAATAAAATCAAATTCAAAACACAATAAAAGCGGCAGGAATATTTACAAATAGAAAGTAAAAAAAAAAAAAAAAACGAGTGCATGACAACCATGTATAGCAATCACGCAGAGATGATTTAGAAACTAACCAATACACAATCTCCAGGGAGTTAATCTGACCGAGCTATTTAATCTCTCAATTTCTTCATTTTTATTCAATTTCCCTACAGAACCTCCAATCCCTGATGCACGCCAATGCCACAACAGCACGTTTTCGTGATTCTTTATTCTTGATTATCCCTCTGTTGTTTTTTTTCTCTTTTAAATCTTAACTTCCGATAGTTTTATCTCTTTAACTCATAATTTCCATATTTTTTTATCTGCTTCAGTCGTCTTGTTATAGTTTCAAAAAAAGAAAAATCTAAAGTCTCGACTTCATGGTGATTTCTGATGACAAAAAGTATGTTCGTTTATATGTCAGCAGAACCGTTGCTGATATATTCAAAAATACTTATGTTCGCAAAACCACGGATAAGAATAACATATGCATGCTAACGCTATGCAACTAATGTCAAACCTGGACATTATCCAAATTCTTACATGAGCAAAATCAACAATTTCTAGATGAGATACACGAGAAGAGCTGCCAACTTACCAATCCGAGACGGATTAACAACTGATGCTATCAGATAAACAGTGGGATCAACACCTTGTGACACATACTGAAAGGTAGAATATCAAATGGCTCGGTCATATCGTTAGAAACCAGCACCAAGGAATGGCGCTATACCAAAGAAGATCTGCTACGAGAGCAAGAGGACGCCCGAGAAGAAAATAGATTTACGACATTGAAGATTTTATACAGTCACATCCAGTGCCAGCCACAGAGCGCTGGAAGCTCAACTATTCTCAACATTACAGAAAAAAAGACATGCTTCCGGCAGTGAAACGATATCAATAGAAACAATAGCAGCTCCTGGAGATTTTAACAAGTAAAGGATTATTCTTGGCGTCTTGAGGCATACTGGGCATGTTACAGTCATATATTCCCAGGCTTAATAGATATAACCGTATATTTCGTTACTTCCAAGCTATAACAATGTATTATCTTGCTTCATATTTATTAATCATAACAATGATTCCCTTTCTTCCTAGTTATAACAATGTTTTCTTCTACTTCCTCGTTATAATCATGTATTTCTTCACTTCAGTGTGTTAATCAAGTATTCCTTCCCTTCATTGGGCTAGTCATGTATTATCCTACTTCCTAGTCACATTATTCCCTTACTTTTAGTTATAATCGTGTATTCCCTTACTTCCTGAGTATAATTGTTGTCACATGCCTGTGTTCAGTGGCATTAAGGTGAGTGGCCGTACAATATAAACAGTTCACGAGGTGAAAGGGCATTCACCGGAAAGAAAATATAAGGAGATAAACGGGGTTGGGTGTAAGGTAGAGGGGCTGCAAGAAGGGCAGACAGTTGGAGCAGTGAGGTGGTGTTTGTGTGGATCATTGTGAGGGGGCATAGAATTGTTTAAAAAGACAGGGACAAAGATTGACGGGGAGTTGAGGTTTGGAACTCCGAGCTGAGAGGGAGTTGAGTGTAGATCAGACCAGGAGAAGGTCGTGGTCTGATAAAGTGAAGAATTGTGACGGAGTGTGGAAGATAACTCCGCACTGTGGGTTCCAGGGATAGTGAGTGGAATTCGAGACCCATAGTGGGTTACTTTGAGTCGGGCCTAGAGAGAGGCTAGTATACCTGTCGTGTGGGACGAGATTTTAGTAGCCTTGAGAGGCAGTGTTATTCGACGTGTTCCATTGGGATGGAGATATATTCTTAGAGAATTATTGTTCCTGGATTTATATGTTACATGTGTCTGTGTTAATTCAGAATTAAAGGAATATTATGTGCGCAAATTAACGCTTGTTCACTGACTGGTGTTTGGTGGTGATGCATCTTGATTAATCTGTTGTTCAACATCACATTGTTACAAGGACATACCCTAGACACAACCATAGCCACTCTATCTGTCACTTAGTCAACATTCACTTTGTGTCAGAGTAGATTTCTGGAGGCTTCGTCCATCAAGAACAATATAGACATTGTTGTCATTCCGTTTATTTGTGAACTCGTCGATTAGAGAGAATACTAACATCAGAGACATTAGTCGGATGCCCAATTACAACAACAATGATGAGGGCTCTCCTGTCAAGAATAAACACCATTTTCAGTAGACAAAGCATTTCTAAAGTGTCGGAGAATTAATACAGAGTCCACGAGAAACCAGATAAAAATAACACTTCTCACTCAGAGAGAGAGGGTGGACAGCGGAGCGTGTCCACGGTATAAACACTGGGTTTTTTTCCGTGCGTGAACTGGGTAGCACATAGGTCACGAGAAGGTCAGGACAGGTAAATTGGATACCAGGCAGTATTTCTTCAGCTATCAGGGACGTCAGAAAATTAACGCAAACAGGCGCGTGTGTTTATAGGTCAAGTGAACAGTACAAAAAGTCGGCGCCATGATACTGGCAGGATGATATCCTGACAGGTGCGTGTGGGTGTGACGAAGACAGGATTTAAGACAGTGAGCAATTTCGTTGGGAAGTCCTGGGCGTGGTGAGACATCTTGTGTGTGTGTTGAGGACAAAGCACAGTGTGGTTGCAGGGCGATAGGTTAAGAATTCACCACAGGTAAAAGACGGGTGAGGACGGTGGAAATTGTGAGTCGCCACGGACAAAGTGGGTTGACAAGAGGGTCAGTGCTGTTTACGAGGACAGCGAAGTATGTGTGGATAACGGAAAATTTCCGGACATTACTTTGTTCGCAGTCAGTGAAGATTGTAGTACACTGAGGTACTAGAGATGACCTTGTGCGTCAAGGCCGAGAACCAGGGAATTTGACGGAAAAATTTCCACTGAGAATAACACGTTGGTTTTGTACGGAAACTAGGATTTACGTTTAACGTCTTTGTGTGTGTGTGTCATCATCGAGAAACAAACCACAACAGTCATTCAGGTGCCGTCTTCGCGAGTATGAGCGCATTTCTTCACCAAAAAGACTTGCAAAGCGGATTTAAAGCGCGTGATCATTTTCTGCCATTGGTTGGTTTAACCTGGTCAGCAACAGTGAAACCATACCATCACTTCAAAGCGACAGTGACTACGCAGATAAACATTCATTGATTTTAAAGGTATTTTCGGCTCCCCAAAACGCAACGAAAACCCAATATTTCTGGCAAAACAAGAGCGTTCACATACATTATACAATCACAGGCCAACTCTACAGGGAGGGTTACAAAAACGTTACGGACTGTGTAGAGACAAGGCGTTGGGATAATTATCATCATCTTCAACTTTTACGACAGTCGAAAATCGTGTCACCACGTCAACAAAAAGTGACAACGCATCACGCATCAGAACATTAATTCATTGTGGGAATCTAACGTCGTAATCTTTTCAAAACAGTAACGGACAAACATTTCCAGGCGATTTTCGGACACTATTAAAAACAAACTAAGGACTTTTGTAAGATTCTACCATCACATTGGTGGCGGCAACCCTTGTTTGCTTCTGTTGTTCTCATCGTCCTAAGTATTGTTGTTGTTGTGCGTTACGTAAATATTTGTATGTGGTCCAGTGTTCGTTATAAGTAGGATATTTTTGCATTGTTTCTCGAAATGCGGGAGACGGCGCAAAGGTGAAATTGTCTAGGTACATATTGTATGTTGTTGAGAGACAGCTGACGAGTCAGTTTGTTTTGTGCTGTGGCATTGGGTCGTCTCGACATTATACACGGTGTCCAAGTGTCTACGTCAGATCTATGTACATTATTCATTTTATATTTGTTCTTTTTACTGTTTTCTCTTTACTGTTACATATAATATTTGAGTTCTTTGGATATATGGTATTGTTGTAATTCTTATGTTAATACATCTTCTATCTAGATGGTATTTGTCAGTTTATATTATGCGCACGGTATGGTCTTTCATGGGCATGTTTATGTCAGTGGTTTTTATTTCTATGTAATCATCCGTCTGCGTTTCACCGGCCTATGCGTCTAGCGTTTAATAGTTGGCATTTAGTGTGTATCATTCATTTGTGTATGTATATGTATGTTTACAACTATTTCCAGGAATTGTTCTACAGTTATTTGATATATATATATATATATATATATATATATATATATATATATATATATATATATATATATATATATATATATATATATATATATATATATATAGGAGGGAGTATAGTTATATTCCCCCCTCACTACCTAGTGCTTATAGAGTGACTGGGTGAGTACAGAGTGATATTGTAGCACTACGGATTTACGTACACAGGGAGTGCGGGTGTACTTAGGGAAGTGACACAAAGACTAACAGCAGAGTCTGTACATTTATAGTTGGCTGATTCACAGCAACGTGTCCACAAGTACAAGATGCCTACTTTAATGGATTATATTGAAGCAGGTGAAAGAATAGGCCTGAAAGGTAAAGAGTTACAGGAGTATGCAGAAGCGAAAGAACAAAAGCAGACGGAAAGAGAGGAGAGGCATAATGAACGCGAGGCAAAGCGTCTACAGGAAGAGAAAGAGACGCAAGTAAACTAGCTGAAATGGAAAACAAGCGTCTACAGGAAGAGACACAAGTAAAACTAGCTGAAATGGAAAACAAGCGTCTACAGGAAGAGAAAGAGACGCAAGTAAAACTAGCTGAAATGGAAAACAAGCGTCTACAGGAAGAGACACAAGTAAAACTAGCTGAAATGGAAAACAAACGTCTACAGGAAGTAAAGTTAGCTGAAATAGAAAACAAGCGTCTACAGGAAGAGACACAAGTAAAACTAGCTGAAATGGAAAACAAACGTCTACAGGAAGTAAAGTTAGCTGAAATGGAAATTGAGAAAGAGAAGATCAAGTGCCAGATGCAAACTGAAATCGAGTTAAGAAAACTAGAACTATCTTCGAAAGGTCAAAGTGAGGAAAGCAGAAGACCGTCGCAGTCGTCACAGAGATTAAAACTGCCATACTTTACGGACCGAGACAACCTTGAAGCTTATCTTGACAGATATCAGGCATCAGCGAAAGTGTTAGGCATCCCAGAAGAACGAGTATGCTATTAGACTTAGGCGAGCTTTCTTACGGGCAAGGCACTAGACACCATGTTCAATTTACCTGTAGAAGAAAGAAACAACTACACTATCTTACGTCAACGTTTGCTGACAAAGTTCCAACTAACTGAAGCATGGATATAGAACAAAGTTTAGACAGTTAGTGCCAGAGACAAATCAAGATTTCACAGATTTTGTTAACACTGTAAAGAATATATTTAACAAATGGATGGAGCTTGCAGAAGTAGGGAAAGATTTTAATAAATTAGTAGATCTAATGTTAAGAGACAAGGTAGTATCTGCATGCAATTCTAATTTAGTGGCGTTCTTTGAGGAACGGAAGCCAAAGGACATAGACACAATGTCTCAGTTAGGGCAAAACTATATGACTGCACATCCTAACAGTTCTATTGGGAAACTAATGAGTGAGGAAATAGTCTGTGCAGCGTACACTAAACAGGACCAGAATCCAGTCATTAGACCAAGGGCGAAAAGTGTGGATTCAGCACAGAAAGGTGAGCAACAAGAACTTCAAGATAATGGTTTCCGAGGAAACAATGTTGGTAGAGTAGGACGGTACCCATATAGAAGAGGGAACTTCCAGAGACGTCCAAATTATGCCGGATGCTGGAATTGTGGGAGCTGGAGACACAAAATGGCAGATTGTGATGCACAACCATCAGATGGACCAACGAACAACAGTAAAAGGGAGATCACTTGTTTCAAATGTGGAAGGAACGGGCATGTCAGTCATCAATGTAGGATGAGAGAAACAGAGCACTCAAATGCAGCACAAGTAATTGAGACGCTGAACAATGAAGATTGTAGTGGGTGCAAACCTCTTTTTGAAAAAGACTGGTCAGCCAGTCTTAATATGTGGTCATACAGTGAAAGCAGGATCAGCAGTGCATGAAGGAGGAAGTCTGAAGATGCATCATGGGTTTGTTAATGATAGGCCAGCGTTAACAATTAGGGATTCCGGATGTACGTCCATCGGGGTGAGAAAGAGTTTAGTGCAACCCTCGGATTATACAGGGGAAAAGATTAGATCCATAACATTTAATGGGACAGTAGAATTCTACCCAATAGCCGTGATAACAGTAAAAACACCATACATAACAGGAAGAGTGACAGCATGTGTTTTAGACTCACCAGTGGCAGATCTCATCATAGGAAATGTTATAGGAGTTAAAGAGTGTACAGAAGAGGAAGTAGTTTATTGGGACCAAAAATATAGTGTAAGCAGTAATGAGGTAGTTACCACAAGAGAACCTAAATTAGAGAGTATAGCTGAGGTAGAAGAGGCACTTGAAGTAGACACAGGAACTCAGGACAAGGATAGTACAGCTGAGCAGATGAGAATGGATCCCAAATATAGTGCTAGTGGCTCCCAGAGACAAGATACTACTCTGAACAAATGTTCACATGGGTGTAGGAGAGTAGAACATAGGCAGTCAAAGAAAGGTAGATGGTGCTTCGAGAGGAAGAACAATGTTCTCACTCGCCGCTTTTCAGATGGCGGAACTGCATGTGGGCAAGTAGTATTACCGTTAACACATAGAGACCGATATACTAGAACAGCTCAGGATAGTGCAGGTGCAGGGCACATAGGACTAAGGCGTATGCAGCATAGAAGAAGGATGCCAGATATATTGGCCAGGATTGAATAAAGAGTTCAGGACTAAACAGAGACGCAAGTGTAACGGTGCAATATGCAGATAGGAAAGTTGAGTCAGGTCAAAAGAGTGTTCGCGACATTACTGACCAGGCTAGGGATAGCAAACAGATGTTGTAATTGTAGAGGTACCATGAGTCATGGGTACATGAAAGGTAGACACAGCATCGACAGGAATCAGAGGTGGGTTGATGCAAGAAAAGAACCACCTGATATATGGTCGGTACACAAATAGCTTGTGTCTTCTTAAAGATAGTAATAGACCTGTGGGTACATAAGTATAATGCTTTTCTATGATGTATTATTATTATTATGTGATGTATTAGTTCATGCATTGATACAAAAGATAGAAAGATGGTTGTATTTATGTGTGGGGAATATGGGAGTTTACTATGAGTATTTGATATATTATTAAGTGTGGTAGCTAGAGTAAGTTGGATTTATACTAACGACTACCCAGGCAATGTGTCTGGGTCACATATTTGATAAGTATGAGTCTCCCAACATTTGAAAATGATGTTTTCTTTTGAGGGTGGGGTAGTGTCACATGCCTGTGTTCAGTGGCATTAAGGTGAGTGGCCGTACAATATAAACAGTTCACGAGGTGAAAGGGCATTCACCGGAAAGAAAATATAAGGAGATAAACGGGGTTGGGTGTAAGGTAGAGGGGCTGCAAGAAGGGGCAGACAGTTGGAGCAGTGAGGTGGTGTTTGTGTGGATCATTGTGAGGGGGCATAGAATTGTTTAAAAAGACAGGGACAAAGATTGACGGGGAGTTGAGGTTTGGAACTCCGAGCTGAGAGGGAGTTGAGTGTAGACCAGACCAGGAGAAGGTCGTGGTCTGATAAAGTGAAGAATTGTGACGGAGTGTGGAAGATAACTCCGCACTGTGGGTTCCAGGGATAGTGAGTGGAATTCGAGACCCATAGTGGGTTACTTTGAGTCGGGCCTAGAGAGAGGCTAGTATACCTGTCGTGTGGGACGAGATTTTTGTAGCCTTGAGAGGCAATGTTATTCGAAGTGTTCCATTGGGATGGAGATATATTCTTAGAGAATTATTGTTCCTGGATTTATATGCTACATGTGTCTGTGTTAATTCAGAATTAAAGGAATATTATGTGCGCAAATTAACGCTTGTTCACTGACTGGTGTTTGGTGGTGATGCATCTTGATTAATCTGTTGTTCAACATCACATTGTTATAAGGACATACCCTAGACACAACCATAGCCACTCTATCTGTCACTTAGTCAACATTCACTTTGTGTCAATTGTGTATTCCCTTACTTTATAGGTATAATTGTGTATTCCCTTACTTCCTGAGTATAATTGTGTATTCCCTTATTTCCTAAGTATAATTGTGTATTCCCTTACTTCCTAAGTATAATCTAGTATTCCCTTACTTCCTGAGTATAATTGTGTATTCCCTTATTTCCTAAGTATAATTGTGTATTCCCTTACTTCCTAAGTATAATCTAGTATTCCCTTACTTCCTGAGTATAATCGTGTATTCCCTTACTTTATAGATATAATCGTGTATTCCCTTACTTCCTGAGTATAATCGTGTATTCCCTTACTTTATAGGTATAATTGTGTATTCCCTTACTTCCTAAGTATAATTGTTGCGTGTGCATGAACGTCTGTCCGGTCAGTCGCCATGTGCACATTTGCGCTGGAGAGGCTCAACCGTAAATCGGGAGATCTGCTCGCAACTTAAACGAGCAGCATCTTTTGTGGGCAGTTTCTCGCCTCATGTTTGTGTGTGGTCTGCTCTGGCGGTCAGTCCGTCTTCGGTGAAGGAAATCGTGTTGATCCTAAAAGTAATCATACGCTCATTGCTTGTCGCTGCTTGTCTTAAAACTGAAAATTAAAGGAATTGACGGAAGGGCCCGAGGCTCCCGAGAGCCAATATAAACAGGGATAACTGGCCGTGGCAGCCTAACGTCCACTGCATCTGTGTCCGTCTTCCAGTCGTCTTGCCATGCTCGCCACTGGAGCCAGACGGACACAGACGAGGGAGCGGGGACGAGGGTGTTGCGCGACCACCTCCTCGCTATACAAAACCAAAGCGCAAGTCATTCGTTCCTCATCAAATCAAGATGTAGTGTAATGAATGGTCATCGTAAATGAATGGTCAACGTCATTCATGATGGACGAACATCGCAAGTATAATTGTGTATTCCCTTACTTCCTAAGTATAATCATGTATTCCCTTACTTCCTAATTGTAATCGTGTACTAACTTTAATGTTGCATGTCCTTCGCAGGACGATGCTACCAATCTTAGGTTGGGTTTCTAGGCAATTTTACTTTCAGTAGTTTGCCATTGCTTTTCCAACGAGAAGTCAACGTCTAAGTCCATCTAACCGGTGTAAGAGATAAACTCACTACCCGGTCATCAGCTCACGGGAAGTTTAAGGGCGAGCGCTCTTAGCCTTTTGGCTACCTTACTTCGTAATTATAATCACTCATTATTTTACATTCTAAATACACATCTGCCGGTCTCTCTGGCTGAGGGGTTACAACACTTTCTCCGTAATCCCGTTTATCACGCAGAGTCTCGTAGCGGGAGAGAACTGGGAGCGGTTCGACCCCCGCTGGTGACTTGCGGGATACTGAGCCGGCCGCTCAGAAAGCAATGGCAAACTACTGAGCGTAATCTTGCCAAGAAATCAACAGACAGCTGAAAGATGCTGCTGTTGACAGCGATGTCCTGTAAAGGATATGCAAAAAAAAAAAAAAAAATTACACATCTGCTCTCACCTCCTAGGTGCAGCCCATCAATTCCAGATTATAATCAATTGTTCGTTCGCCTTAGAAGTCGAGCGTAGTTAACGTTGGATGATTTTTGCTTGTGGGCTAGAGTTCTCTGTCACCTGTGTCCCTCGCCATCAGGCGAACCCACTCCGTCTTCTGATATTCTCGTAATTTACGTCCCAAAGTCAAGGACCAGAATTCAATATTGTAGACCAACTGACCGGTGTAGGGTTGAACCGGTTAACGCGCCATCAGAGCACCGGAAGTTTAAGAGCAAAACTTCTTATCCATTCGGCCATACTGACCTCTAGAGAAGAAGATGTATGCTAAAAGGACGTGCTGCACGATGTTAAAAGTTAGTTGCATATCCTTTACATGGAGTTTGCAGTCAACACCGGCATTTTTTGCTGTTGTTGACGTCTTGGCAAGTTTCTGAACGACCGGCACCCATACCAGTTCGTAAAGTACCAGCGCAACGCGGTCTGCAGCCAAATCGCGCGTAGCTATGTTTCGAACGCGGGTATGCGGGATCACAAACAGCGTTCGAAACGTTTTCACTACAGCGACCACTACACGATGAAGTATTGTAAACAAAAGGGTTTAATGCTGCCGAAGTTTTAATGGAGTCCGAACAAAGACATAAACTATGACCGAGACGCCCGAAGGATGGAAAAACAGACACAGACACAGACAAGCGTTGCGAATAAAGTCTTTATCAACTGAACAACAAGAACGGTTTTAGTGTTCGGTCTCGTGGATTGGAGAAGCGTCTAGGGAAGTACTAATTTATATTGTTCGTGTTTCATATATTTTTATTTTTCGTCCTTGGTGTTCCTTTGATAAAGCTTTGGTCGAAACGTTCAGCTGTATCTGTCTGTGTATGTTTATAATTTTTGTTTTCTTATCTGTCGAGATTCTCAATGATAAGTTGTGTCTTTATTGGGACTACATGTTAATGTGTGTACCCTTGGGAAATTGTATATGAATATTACATTGGGTTTTCATTCACTCGCTTGGAACACAAGACACCATACACGTGTTACTACTTCTAGTGCACTGGTCTGATTATTTGCGTGTGGATTAGCTTTACCTATTACTAGTGTCCCTCGCCATCAGGCGAGCCCTCTCCAACTTCAGTGGTTATTACACTATACACCCCTAGGACTTCCTGACGAAGTGATCCAACCGTCTACCACATGCTATTCAACGCTTAGTTCTGCGTCGTTCAGACCACGAGTGCAGTTATTCCGGGCCCATCAGTCGGTCATCGTTGGAGTTAAGGGGTTGGCGTTGTGTGTCATGCTTTCAACAGGCTACTGACCGTTCTGTGGAGAGAGGTCGAGCCAGATGGTATCAAACCCAGTGCAATGAAGTCGATTCTCTCTCCTCTATCTTTACCTTTACGCTACAAACTACCGCACGTAACCAACGTAGTTCTTTAATTAAGTCAATTCTTTCGCCTCTGTCTTTATCTGTACACTACACATTATCGTAACCAACTAAGTTCTTCAATGAAGTCAATTCTTTCGCCTCTGTCTTTATCTGTGCACTACACATTACCGTAACGAACTCAGTTCTTCATTATCAAATAGTACGATTAAATACAGCAATGTAACCTACCCCCCCCCCCCCCCCCCAATGAAACACTCTTTATACTCAACCTTTGTCGTTGTGCGGAGAGAGACCGAGACAAAAGGGGTAAAACCGAGTGCAGTGAAATCATTTTTTTTTCGCCTTAGTCTTTTAACGGCCGGTCTCTCTGGCCGAGGGGTTACAACACTTTCTCCGTAATCCCGTTTATCAGTCTCGGGTCTCGTAAGCGGGCGAGAGCTGGGAGCGGTTCGTCCCCCGCTGGTGACTTGCGGAATAACTGAGCCGGCCGCTCAGAAAGCAATGGCAAACTACTGAGCGTAATCTTGCCAAGAAATCAACAGACAGCTGAAAGATGCTGCTGTTGACGGCGATGTCCTGTAAAGGATATGCCAAAAAAAGTCTTTTAACACCACAAAAATCATAAACCAACTTAGTTCTTCGTTTTCTATTATGTTGAGTTGAGTTCGAGTCCAGGACCGACATCATTGCACTCGGGGCATTCCCATACGCGCTCTACTCTCATCTTCAACAGCCAGCGAAGAGTTCCAATACTAATGGTGGCAATCTGTTTATATGTCCGTCTTGCTTTACCTCTCAGTGACGACTGTCTACCAGACCCTCTGACCACACCCTGCTGTTGCATTCTCTATAGAAAATTATAATCTATCTGTTCTTCTGCATTATTCACAAGCTCTCAAAGAGCCTTCACCAAATCTGCCTTATCATGCATCAAATCACCCTTAATAATGCGGCACAAAGCAATCTGTCTGCCTGCTCATTTCCAACCGCACCAGTATGTTCTGGAGAAAAGATCCAGCGAATGCTCACAACCCGCAATCTCTGAATCGATTCATGCCTTTCTACACGAAGCATGCTAGTCTTCACCCTTGTCGTTTTCTAATATTAAGATTTGAACTCGCACCGACACGCATCTAAGCCATTACAATATGACCAGCAGATGAGCGTTAAACCACAACGATCTGAAACTTCAATATGGCCTCTAGTATTACAGTTATAGTTATGTATTTATGTATTTTCACTCAATAAAATGCTTTTTGCGCACCCTATAAACACGATGAAGGCACCGTTTAGAAGTTATTGACTCGGAATAAGTGAACGAACTGGAGAGAAAGAAACACAGAGATCAGATGCCCAGGCAAAATACGCTAGCCAAGACAAGGTCTGCGAAGCGAGTGCTAATTTCCGTCAATAGTTTTATGAACTGCTCGTCCAAGCTTAGGGTGCTCTCACTGGGGCTGTTCAACTTGATTAGATCTCGCGGTTAGGGGAGCCGGGGTAGACAATTTAAACTGTTCACAACGATACCGAACCTGTCTGTCTGTCTGTCTGTCTGTCTGTCTGTCTGTCTGTCTGTCTGTCTGTCTGCCTGCCTGCCTGCCTGCCTGCCTGCCTGCCTGCCTGCCTGTCTGTCTGTCTGTCTGTCTGTCTGTCTGTCATTTTTTCTGCCATTCTTTATCATTTATTTGCTTTCCATCATCCTTGTTGCTTCCCTGTTTGATGTTTCAATCATGACCAACTGTATTTTGTCTATTACCCACTATTAATTTATCCCGGAGAGTACACGACACACAAGGAAAACCTACAAAACTAATTATACTCCCCAAGAAAGCCGCCACAAGCCCTTCACCATCAGAAAATGAGAGAAAGACACACACATACAGAGAAAAAAACAACAAGAGAGAGAGAGAGTGAGAGAGAGAGAGAAAAGCAGAGAGAGACAAGCAGAGAGAGAAGCAGAGAGAGAGAGAGAGACAATAATGAGGTGAAAATAGAGAGAAAAGTGTTGGAGAACGAGAAAAAGATAAGGTAAAAGAGAGAAAAAGAACAGAGAAAAAGCAAAAGATAGAATGACGGCAGAAAGCGTTTCATTAAGTAAAGTGCTCGACCTGGGAGCGCTACCCATATTGCCGCTTCATTTCGTCCGTTAAAGTCTCGGTGATCCCCGGTCAAGTACCCAATGAGGTATCCAGCTCTGTTCACACTGTTAGGTGGCACCGACTGTCAAAACATGACATTTTTGGGCACGGTATTCGCAAACAGAAAGAACAGAGAGGACTGATTCGGGAGGGATACCTGGCAGAGCGGCAAAATCAGTCTCATTGGGGGAGTGTGTGTGTGTGTGTGTGTGTGTGTGTGTGTGTTGTGTGTGTGTTTGTGTGTGTGTGTGTGTGTGTGAGAGAGAGAGGAGTGGAGATGGAGGTGCTCGGCTTTGGTGTTGAGAGACAAGTCTCACATGGTTGATACTCTTCTCGTTTCTCTCTGTCTCTGTTTCTCTTTCTGTTTCTCTCTCTGTCTCTGTTTATCTCCCCCTCTCTGTCTCTCGCTTTTGTCTCCCTCTCTGTGTGTATCTCTCTGTTTCTCTCCTTCTCTCTCTGTGTCTCTCTGTTTCTCTCTGTCTGTGTTTCTCTCTCTCTGTCACTATCTGTCACTCTGTGTCTCACTGTCTGTTTCTTTGCCTCTCTCCCTCTCTCTGTCTCTCTCCGTTTGTCTCCCTCTCTCTGTCTCTCTCTCTGTTTCTCTCCGTCTCTGTTTCTCTCTCTCTATGTCTCTCTGTGTTTGTCTCCCTCTCACTCTGTCTCTCTACGTTTCTCTCCCTCTCTCTCTGTCTCTCTCCCTCTCTTTGTGTCTCTCTCTGGTTCTCTCCCTCTCTCTATATACCTCTCTGTTTTTCTCCCTCTCTCTCTGTCTCTCTCCCTCTCACTCTGTATCTCTCTCTGGTTCTCTTCCTCTCTCTATATACCTCTCTGTTTCTCTCCCTCTCACTGTTGCTCTCACCTCTCTCGGTCTCTCGCTGTTTCTCCCCTCTCTCTGTCTCTTTTCTCTCCTTCTTTCTCTGTCTATCTCTCCCTCTCTCCCTCTGTCACTTTCCCTCTCACTCTGTCACTCTGTCTCTCTCCGTCTCTCTCTGTCTCTGTTTCTCTCCCTCTCTCTGTTTCTCTACCCCTCTACCTCTCTCCCCATCTCTCCCTCAATGTCTCTTTTTGCCTCTTTTTCTCTCTGTCTCTGTTTCTCTGCCTCTTTCTGTCTCTCTCTGTCTCTGTCTATGTCTCTCTCTCTCTCTCTCTGTGCGTCTCTCTGTAACTCTCTGACTATTTCTGTCTCTCGCTGCGTTCTCCCTCTCTCTGTCTGTCTCTATCTCTCTATGTCCTTGTTTCTCTCCTCCTCTCTCTGTCTCTCTATCTCTCTCTGCCCTTCATTCTCTTTCTGTCTGACTTTATCTGTCTGTCTGTCTGTCTGTCTGTCTGTCTGTCTGCCTGCCTGCCTGCCTGCCTGTCTGTCTGTCTGTCTGTCTGTCTGTCTGTCTGTCTGTCTGTCTGTCTGTCTGTCTGCCTGTCTGCCTGTCTGTCTGTCTGTCTGTCTGTCTGTCTGACTTTATCTGTCTGTCTGTCTGTCTGTCTGTCTGTCTGTCTGTCTGTCTGTCTGTCTGTCTGTCTGTCTGTCTGTCTGTCTCTCTCTCTCTCTCTCTCTCTCTCTCTCTCTCTCTCTCTCTCTCTCTCTCTCTCTCTCTCTCTCTCTCTCTCTCTGAGTTTATCATGACATCCGAAATTGAACAAAAATGCCAACTTAGGAGAAGTGCATTAAATTAAAATCTAACAAAAACACCAAGGAGCCCAGCAAGATGTTAATAAATTCACGCGTGTAGAAGAAATGCAATGGACAAAATGAAAATTACATAAGAATGACAAACGCGCGCGCGCACACACACACACACACACACACACACACACACACACACACACACACACACACACACACACGTGTGTGATTGCACTGATCAATTAAGTTGAGAAGAAAGCTGGACAAGCATGAGATATGTGTGATATGGTTAGTGTTGTCAGGATCTTCTATTAGGCTCGTTGGCTAACACATGTGAGACAGTACAAGTACAACGTAATTCGACGTAAGACATAGCAACACAAGTTCAATGGATTTATTACCACATTAAATACATAACAATAGTTACAGCAATGTACAACATATAACTCACAACCACAATACAGCTCATAGGTCTGACGCTCACGATATCAGTCGTTCAGCTCACAACCACGGAGATTCACACAAACGCCTTGCTCTCGACACACACGTCCGTTCAGATGTCCAGTCCCAGCTTGGTCTGAGATTAACACACACACTGTCCACTGCCTCTCGTGGGGTCACGTGGCTTTGCGTGCGTCTGTCGTCAGCGCTGGTCGCGTGTCAGGTAAGAATCTCGCCAGCCGACAACTCTTGTCCGCCGGGTGCCGTAACGATGTTGCTGCACACTTAGGCTCTGACATTCTCCCCGGGTACTTCAATGAAAGATGCCATCTTTCATTCATGATGTATGTATATACTGGGGTAGTGTTAATTTCATGTCAGAGACTACTCTTTCCCAGTGTTATGCATGAAAATACATATAAGGCATAGAAATATATACACAAAAAATGTAAGTTGTATTGACATGACAAATGAAGTACAATTTTTAACACAATTCAGGTTTCATCCCCCTGATGCCTGGTTACCTTCATTGCAATAATACCCAGTCAGATCAGTAGCACCAGCTTCACGCATCTACCTCGCAGCTATTTGAAAAAAAACGTAATAATATGATTGTTTTGCAACAACCATCTAGCCAGACTGAAATACGGCTTTGTATTAGTCGTATTAAACACTTAAACTCTGCCCTCATTTGGTCAGGAGTTCTTATGTTGGTTTGCAATGTTGGCAGCTCTATGACATGCTTGGTGGACGCCTACCTGCTGTGCTAACCATTTGAGCAACAAAATGTCTATCTATACAATACACATTAATGAATATGTTTCAAATTATGGCCCTTGATGTAATTCACAAATGCAAGGGAAGTAATTTTGACATTTAAGAAATTCCATACATTACAATAATTATTTAATTTCTTAGCGTCATTGCTTGACGTTTCTTCATATTAACGAGAAAAAGTCGGTAATATGAATACATTAATCAAGATATGATTCTAAGATTACACTAATCAAAATAAATAAGTACCCAATTGGTATATTATATTTTATAGATTCAAAAGGATTTTACAAGTGTCATAAATTTTTGAAATTTTGTATGTCGTCTGCTAATTTTGCTAGACTTTTTAAATTACACCGGAAATATATACGAAACGCACAATTTGGTTGATGTTACATTTTCTGAACACAAATGATCCGGTTTTATTTCGGAACGGATAGTAAAATGTTCTCACAGTTCGTGTTTGATGTTATAGTATCACAACGGATTATGATGGAATGTTCTTATTTCCGATGTGTTCACAACTTCTGGATAAAGATCGACTGTTCTTATTTCTGATGTTAAACGTCGAACAATTTGGATTACATTAGCTGCAGAGGTGGTGTAGGAGTCAATGTTCGGTCCACATTTGCACATGTTAAAATATCACGGTGAAGAAAATCACTCACAGTTGTCACAATGGTAAAGTTCGCTTCTGGTAAGTGGTTAAGCGTCTGTGACACTTGTTCTTGGTGTATATATACAATTAATATTGTTCTCATTCTAACACACACTACACAATTATACTACACTCATTACATGACTTGATTAAAATAAGTATATTATACATGTCGGTCTCCAAACCGTATCACAATTTTGATTATTGACCTTACACAGTAGGTGAATGGAAAAAAATTCACTCATTGGTGGCTGTGTTGGGCTGAGTGTAATATTACACAGTGCACTCAGACATTGCTTACTGGGTCTGTCGGACAACGGGACAAAAGGTCGGCGATTGTATTCATTCTGCCGGGAATATGGCGAACTTCAAAACTGAAATTCTGAAGCTTCAAGGACCAGCGAGCAATCATGTTATTTGATGGTACTGTGGAATTGATATACCTTAATGGACTGTTGTCAGTTTCGATGATAAAGTGACGTCCTAGAAGATATCTGGACAGCTTTGTTACACTTTCTACTAAGGACAATGCCTCTAATTGCGGAATGGACCAGGCCCGCTCTCGGGGTCTTAGTTTTCTTGATAGAAAACAAACGGGATGCAGGATGCCGTTGTATTCCTGCAATAGGACTGCACCGATCGCAATGGAGCTAGCATCTGTTCTCAATCTGAAAGGTAAACGAATGTTGGGCAATTTAAGGATGAGATTAGGTGTATTCTTATCAGAAAAGTGTGCCAAAACTTTATCAAATGCATTTCGTAGGCATTCATCGTTTACAACTTTTTCGGGTTTATTCTTGGTTAGTAAGTTAGAAAAAAACCTCAGTCAGTTCTGAAAAATCAGGAATAAAGTTTCTATAATAATTAATAAGTCCCAACAAACTGCGGACTTGTTTCTTATTTGTTGGAAGTGACAGTTTTAGAATTTTTGAGACAATTTTGTTGTCTGTCATGACAAAGCCATTGGATATTCTGTACCCCAAAAATGATATCTCTTGGTAAGCCATGCTCACCTTTGGAGGCTTCACTGTTAGTCAGTGCTGTCTGATACTAGGTAGTAGTAGTAGAACGTCCTGTCCAGGTGTCAATGTTATAGTTCCGTCGTTGTCTCTGTATGGACACAGATGTCGTCAGCATAGTGAATGATATTAGGAATGTCAGATAGGAGGAGTCGTATGGCAGACAAGGCTAGTCTGGAGTTACTGGATCTAAGGATATAGAGTGGGTTACGGTTAAAATCTTACAAAAGGATTTTTCAAATTTCATGTTGAGATCATTTTGAGTGCTATCTCCAAACCTGCACTCGTACATGTGTGTATACATTCCATAGTTCAAAAAATAATAATAATACACCATGTACAGTTGTGAAATGTAATCGTGCATGTTTGTATGATCTTTTGCAATTTGTGTATATTTTCCAAAATATGTAGGGTAATTTGTTTCTGATTTTTGTCAGTAATTCCACCGACTGATGTTTTACCTTATTCAGCATAGGTATTCGTATGAGTTGATTTAACATAGAGCTTATGAGTGGCAGTAACAAAATTTGATTTAACAGTAATGACATAAGTAACAAAGTCTGCTGGTTTGTCGTGAGTACTATCATCTGTGTTGTGTCATGATGATGTGGAAATTATAACTGTTTGTGAAGACATTTGTTTTGTATTTACAATCAGTAGTGCAAGAATAACTATCCACTGTGTGCACTTGGTTATGTGTGTAGTTAACAGAGAGTATAGTAGGTATAGTATATGCCATGATGATTTGTGATCTTTCCTCGGTGTTGTGAACTGTTTGTTTTCTGCACCTTTTTCTTTATGCTGATACACACCAGTTTCTGTTTCTTCTTGTTTTGAGATGGTAATCACGTTGGTATGGTGTGGTATCTTGGTCTGTTCATCATGTTGTTGTATGATGAGTGGGGTAGTTAAGGCAGTATTTGTTGTGATGTTAACTTTTTCCTCTGTGTGATTTTTGGACTCTGTGTAGTCTGTCACATTTGATACATTTCCAATTAATAAATCACAACATGGATTGTCTAACAAAGCACAAGTTACTCTGCCTGATAGGAAAGGTGATTTTATATTGGCCCATGCCATGGGATATTTCTCTACTGTCCCTGAAACAGTTTTGCAATAGATGTACTCATCTAGGTAGTCTTTAGGATCAGCTAAGGTCTTTCGAAGACCGATAAGACAGGACCCTGTGTCGCGTACACATGTGCATACTGTGTCATTGATGTAACCTTTATGGAATGTTAATTTTCCTAACGACAGTTTTGAGGTTTTGTTCAATTCCTCACTTTCTTGTTGAGCATTGACCTCTTTATATAAGAATGAGGTTGAGTGATGTTAACAACATTATTACAATATGGTACAAAGTCTGGTGTTGTCTTCATGTCTGTGATGTTCACTTTTCTTACGTTCTTTGCTGAACTGCATTTTGAGTCTATTGCCAAGTTAGCTTCCTCATTGGCAATAGGGACGGCGTGCCCGCATGTTAAGGTACCATTTTCATTGAAGGTATTACAGACAGTGCATTTGTTGGCACTAAATACATCACAAGCCTGTGCTGCATGTACAGGATGTTTTTCTGGATTTTCGTCTTCTGACGCTGAGCTATCGAACAAGGCGGCATTGGCTTTGTTGGTCATATGCCTGCCTCTACAATCCATACGATAGTGACCGTAAGCCTTGCAGAGAAAACATTTACGTGCACTTTTGAACGATCTACGTTCTACGTCTTGTCTGTTTACCATATTTTGCAAGTATGTTAGGTACCCTGGGTTTTTATCGCACATCTCGTTCAAATGGTGAGACAATTTACAGTGAGTGCATTGTCTAACTCTATCAGAGGTAGGCCTGTGTGGTTTTTGCCTACTATAGTTGTTCTCATAGTTGGCTGCTGCTACCCAGTTACTGTCAGTAGCTTCATGTGGCAAAACACTGTTTATTTGCCGTATAATAGGCCGACCCACGTCTTTCCATTTCTTCCACACTTATGCATTCATTCTCTTGTAAGAACTTAGAAAAAGATGATGGGACAGAAGAAATAACTTTATCTCGAATAATGAGATCTTCTAATTTATCATAATTTTTGTTAATTTTGGCTGATGAAGTCCATTTGCTTGAAAATGTCTCGGACTAAACAGAGGTAGTCAGAGAACGTTTGAGTTGATTTTGGACTCAGTTTACTGAATTGTTCTCTGTACCCTGCCTCAGTCTAACATGAAATGTGCCATTATTTTAGATTTAATAGTAATGGTACTCTTTTCTGAGGTCTTTGGGGATGGTTTCAATGACTTTAAGAGGTTCCCCAGATAGACTCCTCATATATAAAATATTCCATTCCGAAAGTGGAACTTGGTAATGTTCCATTAATGTCTCAAAATTTTGGGTAAAGGCTGCTATGCAGTCACCCGAGGTATAGTTTACGAACGATACCTTGGTACTTTTTATACTGGTTTTCTTTTTCCAGTCTTTCAGATTTCTTTGACTCTTATTCATTGCAGTCTCAGTGTCGAGTTGTTTAATTTTCAATTGTAATTCAAGTTTCGTCTCTCTTACTCGAGCTGCTATTTCTGCTTTCTTAAGTTCACTGTCTATCTCAGCTTGCTTTGTCTTTGCAGCCATTTCTACTTCGGCTTGCTTTAATGCTGTTTCAATCTCTGCCTGTTTCAAAGCTGTTTCTGCTCTATCTGCTTGGCAGCTTTTTCAAACTTCAGCATGTTTCAAGGCTGTTTCTGCCTCTGCTTGCTTGGCAGCTCTTTCAGGCTGCTCTATCTTCGCGTTCACAGTACTCAGCGTATTTCTTCTCACTCCATTGTGTTAATTCATCACCTTCTAACTTTAATTTTAAACCCATATCGATGAAATCAAATAATGACGACATGATGGAGAAAATATGTCAATGAAATCAACCACACAAAATATGTTGTAAATGGTTAGTAGAAAAATAACTTACAATTGATTTGACTATACGATGCGTGCCCACTAATGCATACGTAAAGTTAAAGTGAAGAAAAATATACTCAAGTGCCCTTGGATATGGTGACGAATGGTTGGGCAATCGGGCTAGAAAACTGTAGGGTCGTACTTCAGAACCACTAATGACCTCTACGGCAGGGTTATGGATGGTACGCAAAACCTGCTTTGTTTTTGGAGAGAAATAAGTTAGCGTGTGTTTGTTGGTGTGTGCCTGCAAGTCACTAAGTGTTGATTAGGTTTGGATGGCGTTGAGTATAATTGTATGTCGTAAATTTGTCGTCAACAGTGTTTCTTTCAACAGAAGTTACACTCTTTCGAAAACTCTTTGCGTTCCACAAACTCAATACACAAAAACAATCTATCTGTATTTGAACACTCAATAACATTGATGACACATCACTTACATCAAGATGACATTCAGTAAGGACAAAGACATCAAGTTTACAAGATGGCGACAAGGTCAAAATGGCGGCAAAATCACAATGTTGACAAGGTCAAACGGTGACAATTTTCACAAATCACAAATGTTTAACACGTTTACAGGATCAAACAATATGTACTGTACATTTACTAATGATCTTAAACATATTTAGACAATGTAGTAATGGATCACACTGAGACTTTTCCGATCACATGTACATCACTATAACCTTGACAAATTTTACAAGTACAAGAATTATAGTTTTAATTTAACAAAGACGAACAACACACGTCTAAATATATTAGGTTCTTAAGTAAAGACGAGCAACCCACGTCCACACATGTCAGGATCTTCTATTAGGCTCGTTGGCTAACACATGTGAGACAGTACAAGTACAACGTAATTCGACGTAAGACATAGCAACACAAGTTCAATGGATTTATTACCACATTAAATACATAACAATAGTTACAGCAATGTACAACATATAACTCACAACCACAATACAGCTCATAGGTCTGACGCTCACGATATCAGTCGTTCAGCTCACAACCACGGAGATTCACACAAACGCCTTGCTCTCGACACACACGTCCGTTCAGATGTCCAGTCCCAGCTTGGTCTGAGATTAACACACACACTGTCCACTGCCTCTCGTGGGGTCACGTGGCTTTGCGTGCGTCTGTCGTCAGCGCTGGTCGCGTGTCAGGTAAGAATCTCGCCAGCCGACAACTCTTGTCCGCCGGGTGCCGTAACGATGTTGCTGCACACTTAGGCTCTGACAAGTGTGCTTCTTGACATAGTCGCGTCTACTTCATTTTCCTACTTTTTCTTCTTCCTTTTCCACTCCTTCCTCCTCCTCCTCCTCCTCCTCCTCCCCCTTTTCCTCATCTTCTTCTTCTTATTATTATTATTATTATTATTACTATTCTTTATCTTTTTCTTGCTCCTCTTCTTCGTCGTTTCTCTCTTTTTCTTCCTCCTCCTCTTCCTCTTTTTTCCTCTTCCTCTTCTTCGTCTTGTTAACTATTTAACTTAGGTTTATAACATGTGTTTTTTGGTTATTGTGCATCCTTACATAGTAGTTACTTCTTCTTCTTTTTCTTCCTGTTTCTCTTCTTTTCGTTTTCTTCTTCTTCGTTATCGTCTTCCTCGGCGTCGTTGTCTTCTTCTTTTTTTGTTTTGTTATTCTTCTTGTTCTTCTTCTTGATGTTCCTGTTATTCTTCTTTAGAATCATCAACCTTATCATGATCCTTATCATCATTATCACCTTCTTTTTTTCGACCTCTATTTCATAAGCATCATCATCAGCATCATCATCATTATCATCACCGTCTTCCTCTTATTCTTCTCCGTCTTCTTTCTCTTCTTCTTCCTTTTCCACTCCTCCTCCTCCTCCTCCTCCTCCCCCTTCTCCTCATCTTCTTCTTCTTCTTCTTCTTCTTCTTCTTCTTCTTCTTCTTATTATTATTATTATTATTATTATTATTATTATTATTATTATTACTATTCTTTATCTTTTTCTTGCTCCTCTTCTTCGTCGTTTCTCTCTTTTTCTTCCTCCTCCTCTTCCTCTTTTTTCCTCTTCCTCTTCTTCGTCTTGTTAACTATTTAACTTTGGTTTATAACATGTGTTTTGTGGTTAGTGTGCATCCTTACATAGTAGTTACTTCTTCTTCTTTTTCTTCCTGTTTCTCTTCTTTTTCTTTTTCTTCTTCTTCGTTATCGTCTTCTTCGGCGTCGTTGTCTTCTTCTTTTTTTTTGTTTTGTTATTCTTCTTGTTCTTCTTCTTGATGTTCCTGTTATTCTTCTTTAGAATCATCAACCTTATCATGATCCTTATCATCACTATCACCTTCTTTTTTTCGACCTCTATTTCATAAGCATCATCATCAGCATCATCATCATTATCATCACCGTTTTCCTCTTATTCTTCTCCGTCTTCTTTCTCTTCTTCTTTTAGTTTTCTTCCTTAATGTTTTCATTACAAGGGTAGTGTTGTTTTTATATTTTAAATTATTATCCCAGTAGTTAATTCGCTTGTTTTTGCTGTTTTACAGTCGAACTATGTGTTTCTTTATGTCTTTATCCCGTTCCATCTTTCTAGATTTTTACATATTATTAATACCATTCTACATTTCAATCCAGTTTTCATTCTGAGCTTTACTATTCTTTTATTTTAAGTTTTTAATATTTATTTCCCCCATTCTGTTTTTTCCCCAACCTTTCCCATCTTATCCTCTTGTTATTTTCCTGTCTTTATTCCCCCAGCTTTTTATCTCATTTCTGTCATCATTTTGCCACAAAACACCAAGACATAGTTGACTGACTGACTGGCACCTTGCCGTCTTGACAGACGATAGTTTGTAAAATGGAGTTGTAACTCTCCATAACATAAAGCCTGGGCTGAATTTAGAGACCATGTGTTGCCCATGCAGCATGATCCCTTTCTCCGCCTGTCTAGTGTACTCCAGAGGAAAGGTAACACCAATACGTCTGGAACAAGACAAGCTGCAGAAGCTGCCGGATCAGCAAAGCAATGCTCTAACTGTCAGCCTATCGGAGCTTCTATCCTAGACCAGTTGCCAATCAAGGCTTAAGGCCTGGTCTGACATTCAGTCTTTAGGTTGCATTTCCTCGCACTAGGATAAGGCTTGTACCCTCCCAATTACGCTCCTCCGCCTGAAGCCGTCGGCACAATGTGGGGTGCCCAACGTATGGCGCTAACAGAAAGCAGGTAGTACCGTCTACTGTCATACGGTAGCTCGGTCATATCTAACTAAGACCTTCTTCTTCTTCTTCTTCGTTCATCCGGAGTTTTTTTTCGGATGTGATTGCGTTGTGCCTGTTTACAGCAGAGCTGCGTTCTTGCGCCGTTAGGCCGACACATCCGACTTCTGCGGGCATTTTTTGACCGGGTTAACCTTCCCGGTAACTAAGACCTAACATGTAAGAAAGACATAGTTAAGGCAAACTACTGAGCGTAATCTTGCCAAGAAATCAACAATCAGCTGAAAGATGCTGATGTTGACAACGATGTCCTGTAAAGCATATGCGAACCAAAATTTAAAAAAAACAAAGCTTCACTATCATCATATTTCCTCAATGCGTATTCTACCCAGTACAAGCGCCTCCCCTCAACTCCTAATTCGCTGGAAGCGGCCAAGACTGTAAAACAAATAATGCAATAATGCAAAAATGCAATAAAACAAAGTAGGTCTGTTTAGTTCACCCCCCCCCCCCTAATCAATATTATGAGGCGGACATGTACACATACATAGAGAGTCTCCGTGGCCAAGTGGTTTAGCCGCCTGCTTCGTTTAACAATTCCGATATATCAGTTTCGAAATAAACCATAGTCAATTTGGGAGCAGATCGATTTGCGTAGATTATTCACAAACGATGAGCGTCGGTCTTTCAAAAGCAATGGCAAACAACTGCATATCTTAACAAGTCTTAAAAGTCGAGAGGATCGACTTCATTGCACCATGTTTTATCCCATATGGCTCGGTCTCTTTCCGCAAGGCGGCCTACAGAAAGCGTCGCACAAAGCACAACTCAGTAGCTCCAGCGACGACCCACAGGAGTCTCCGAGAAAAAGCACCCGTGAACCGAAAGACTAGCCCGGATTCGAACCCACAACCTACACTTCGCCACGGAGACTTCAACTACTGCATTTAAAATTGCCTAGAAAATTCACATCGCTCAGTAAATGATGGGGCTGATTGCGGTGTCATGTAAATGACATCAACTAAATTTAACGATGGTGGATGATGAGGATTAATCAAGGACCATCAGTTTTATAGATGGAAGTTCACATTGCTCTTAACCATATGAAAACTGGCAAGACCCCGGGAACAGATAACATCACAATAGAAATAATCAATGCCTTTGAAGAATATGAAATAGACCATGTCACCAGACTGCTGAACGCAATATACGATACTGGAGATTTACAGTCAACATTTTTTGGGCATGTTATCAGAAGAAATGACTTGGAGAACTTGGTGACAACTGGCAAGATCGAAGGGAAGAGACCAAGGGGAAGACCGAGAAGTAAATACCTGGATGGCTTGGCCACGTGGCATGGCCGAGACAGGATCACGGAGCTGATCCACGATTCTGGTGATCGAGTGAGATGGCAGAACATGACCGCCCACGCTTATCGGCATGGCACATGATGGAATGAAACTTTAACACGATGATGATAATATTAACGATGACGATGATGATGTTAACGATGATTATACTGAAGATAACGATGATAAAGATGATGACACCACACATTTACGTACAGATTATAAAGCTCCTACTTCGAATTTTCGCGGATAATTCCTTAAGATTGAGGAATGCGCCATATATTATACCCTGCCGTAAGGCTTAGATCTGCACAGGTTCAAATCTCGGTACGCTTTGGTCTGCAGTTTCCTCTGTCTTCTACTTCAGACCAATCAATATCCGTGATCTATTGAACATGTTTTAAAACCATCGTTTGCTTCTGTCTCTCGCTTTCTGCATCCTGCTCTAATCTCTGTTTATCCCATTCAAAAGCGTATTCCGGGCCATTAACTGATTGAGGTGCCATCTTGCTGCTCTCCGAGCTTCAATGGCTTACTGCCGCCATTACATTCGAAATTTAGTTCCTCGTGGAGGTCTCTAAGTTTAAATCTTTGACCGCACTTTGCAAATCCACGTTTCCTTGGCTATTTTCTGAATTAATTTAAAGGGCTGCACTATTGTTTTTTTTAAAAAGTGTATCGAAACAGTATTTTTTTTTCTTAATCGAACAACTCAGATGCTGAGATAAGTATTCATTTGGTGTATCTGTTGTATTGTTGTTATTGTTTTGTTGCTCTTTGTTTATTAAATATATAAAGACTAGCTGACCCGGCCCAACTTCGCCCAGTCCTTGGTGGGGAGCATCTCATTTAATTCACATAAGTAGTCAATAAGTTCCCGTTCCCGTTACCGACTATCTGTCTGTCTGTCTGTCTGTCTGTCTGTCTGTCTGTCTGTCTGTTTGTCTGTTTGTCTGTTTGTCTGTCTGTCTGTATGTCTGTCTGTCTGTCTGTCTGTCTGGGCCCGGCTTCGCCCAGTCCTTGGTGGGGAGCATCTCATTTAATTCATATAAGTAGTCATATAAGTTCCCGTTCCCGTTACCGACTATCTGTCTGTCTGTCTGTCTGTCTGTCTGTCTGTCTGTCTGTCTGTCGGTCTGTCTGTCTGACCCGGCCCGGCATCGCCCAGCACCTGGTGTGGAGCATCTCATTTAATTCATATAAGTAGTCATATAAGCTCACGTTCCCGTTCCCGACTATCTATCTGTCTGTCTGTCTGTCTATCTGTCTGTCTGTCTGTCTGATCCGGCCCGGCTTCGCCCAGCCCCTGATGGGGAGCATCTCCTTTAATTCATATGAGTAGTCATATAAGTTCCCGTTCCCGACTGTCTGTCTGTCTGTCTGTCTGTCTGTCTGTCTGTCTGTCTGTCTGTCTGTCTGTCTGACCCGGCCCGGCATCGCCCAGTCCTTGGTGGGGAGCATCTCATTTAATTCATATAAGTAGTCATATAAGTTCCCGTTCCCGTTACCGACTATCTGTCTGTCTGTCTGTCTGTCTGTCTGTCTGTCTGTCTGTCTGTCTCTCTGTCTGTCTGTCTGTTTGTCTGTCTGTCTGTCTGTCTGTCTGTCTGACCCGGCCCGGCTTCGCCCAGTCCTTGGTGGGGAGCATCTCATTTAATTCATATAAGTAGTCATATAAGTTCCCGTTCCCGTTACCGACTATCTGTCTGTCTGTCTGTATGTCTGTCTGTCTGTCTGTCTGTCTGTCTGTCTGTCCGTCTGACCCGGCCCGGCATCGTCCAGCTCCTGGTGTGGAGCATCTAATTTAATTCATATAAGTAGTCATATAAGCTCACGTTCCCTTTCCCGACTATCTATCTGTCTGTCTGTCTGTCTATCTGTCTGTCTATCTGTCTGATCCGGCCCGGCTTCGCCCAGCCCCTGATGGGGAGCATCTCATTTAATTCATATGAGTAGTCATATAAGTTCCCGTTCCCGTCTGTCTGTCTGTCTGTCTGTCTGTCTGTCTGTCTGTCTGTCTGTCTGTCTGTCTGTCTGTCTGTCTGTCTGTCTGTCTGTCTGTCTGTCTATCTGTCTAATCATTTATTGGTTGCAGTTAGAACAACCTTAGATAAACGAAGACCAACTTACAAAAAGCATTAGAAAGAGCACTTGCAAGATCTTTACATCTTCCCCAACAATTAACTTGGGTAAATGGAGCAGCGGCAGCAGCAGCAGAAGAAGAAGAAAAAGGAGGAGTAGGAGCTGGGAGGAGGAAGAGGGAGGAGGATGGAGGAGGAGGAGAAAGAGAGAAGAGGAGGATGGAGGAGGGAGAGGGAGGAGGGGGAGGAGAAGAGGAAGAGGGGAGGAGAAGAGGAAGAGGGTAGGAGGTGGAGGAGGGGAGAGGAGGAGGAGGAGGAATATAACGCTTATGCCTGTAGATTTAATAATGGCTGAAGTTGTTCCGTGTCTTCTTAGAGTTGGCGACAGTGTAAAGAAATATAAAATCTTCAAACTTGATAGAGATAAGGTAACTATTATTTATTCATTCTTTAAGCAAAAAAAGATGAGTTACAATGTTATGCATTATGCATTATTTTTATGAAAACTTTGAAAATGCCTTACAGATTGTATCATTATTTATTATAACTCATATGCCGGTACATAACTATGGACAAAGAGTTTATAAATCTTTGAAAACGATGCCACAATATGACTATAAGTTATACAGAAAAGTTATGCCCCTTGGAATAACTTTAACAGAGTTAAGTCCCTTGAGATATATGAAATTATAATGAAAAATGAAAAATGAAATAATGTTGGGTAAGCAGCCGATTTCACACTAAAAAATATGACAGTGGGCTGCGCTGGAATGAAAGGAAGACGTGTAGAAAATTTCATCTCAATCGGATGGGCCGTTCGCGAGCGCATAAAGGACATAGGGACATACAGACAGACAGACAGGCGGACGGAGATCGCCTTTTATATATAAGATTTCGGGAGAAACGCACGCCTACATGTTTGCGTGTGTATTTATATTTTTTTTTGTTAACTTTGTGGAGCTTCCTAATGAGCGCAAAATCATAACAACAAAGATCAGATGCCTTAGAAGGGCCTAGGAGGTAACCACGAGAGATAGAATTAGCAATTACACAATAAGAACACGACTACGTCTGAAACCAATCGTGCACTCCGTTAAAGAACAACAGATTTAATGGTTCGGCCATTTCGCAAGAATTCTCTGGTACCATGTGCCGCAAAGAGCCACATTGAAGAAATATAGTGGATGGGAAGCCAGCAGAAGACCATGTAAAAGATATAGTGATGATATCAAGAACAACCTTAGAGAAATGAATACCATCTTTGTTTGTTTGTTTGTTTGTTTGTTGTGGATTGTTATTTTTTAAGTTGCATATCCCTTACAGGACGTTGCAGTAAATACCAGCATTTTCCAGATGCTATTGATGTTCTTGGCAAGATTACGCTCAGTAGTTTGCCATTGCTTTCCGAGCGACCGGCTCATATACCCCTTACGTAACAAACGCGACGCGATCCGCTGCCGAATCTCGTGCAGCTGTGTTACACACGTGGATATACGAGGTTACGGAGAAAGTCGTTAACCCCTTCGTCTGAGTTTGTAACTTTTGTTTGTAACTAAACAAACATCTACAGCTCCAGTTGTTAGCAATTCTGTAGTCGCTGTAGTGTCTTCTCCGTGATTTAATGTACAGTCTTGTGTATGTATTTGTTTGCTGATGAAGGCTAGTCCCCGCAACTTCCTGTGTTTTCCGTAATTGTGTTCTGTGTAATTTTATATCATATACACAAATAATTGAACCATCACACAACTTTCAGATGCCACGCTGGCACATTGGCTAGCACGTTTGCCTACCAAAGCGTGTCAATATGTTCGAATCAACGCTCTGGCGGATGTTCTAAATGGGTACCAGGAAATATCAAGAGAAGCAGAGGCGGCCGGATTAATATTGCCACATCAGGAGCCGAGTGCAGATTGGGCTATAAAAATACAGATTTATCACAATATATCCCTTTACAGCTCAAGGCGTGGTCTCGAAGTATGGTGTCCGCCTCGAGTGCTGGAGGTCCCGGGTTCAAGCCCCGGTGCGGACCGGGATTTTTTCATGTGGACTTATAGCAATAAAATTTCCCCTGGTCTCTGGGTAGTGAGATCGGACGCCCGTGTGTATTGTTGCGCACGTAAAGAATTCCTTGGCAGTTCCCAGCTCAGTGCACGAACTCCGTAGCACCGGCGAGGATCCTTAAACACTTGGATAGATTTCTAACTCCAAATTTTCCCCGGGCAGCTACTATTTTTCGATTTCCTCGCTGCGAAAAGCGACTGAGCCATATGGGATTAAAACCCGGTACAATGAAGTCGACCCTGTCGACTTTGAAGCTCTTTTGTAAAAAGCCTCCAGTTTGTCCACTATTTTACTACTCACACTAACCGTGCAGCGAGACCGGATCATATTTGAACATATACTTTTGACCAATTTATTGTCATAAGACTGGTTTTATTAAGAGCAGAATATATATAAATATATATATATATAGATAAATGAAGAAAAAGAAACATATCGGTGCACTAAGAGAGAGAGAGAGAGAGAGAGAGAGAGAGAGAGAGAGAGAGAGAGAGAGAGAGAGAGAGAGAGAGAGAGAATGGGAGATAGTGTCAGATAGCGGCAGGTAGAGAGAATAAAACAGCTGAGAAAATAGACAGACAGAAATCGTAAGACAATAACATAGTTATAGATAGAGTGATACAAAGAGTCTACAAAGATACAATTTAAGGAGATACAAAGAGATACAATTTAAATTTTAGTACTTTGACATTACTTTCTGAAATGCCGACGCTCGAGCCATTATGAAAATCAACGTAACGACGTTTTCACAAATCGCCAGCGGCAGACCTCAAACCAGTTTGTCCGCAGGGCCGTGCCGTGCTATGATACAGAGAGGCGGCCGCATCAGGCGGCACCGTAAGGGGGCTTCATAAAGGGGCGGCATTTTTTAAAGAAAAAACAAAACAAAACATGTAAGGGGCGGCATTTCGAAGACTTGCCTCATACTGAGAAAATCTACCGCACTGCACTGTATGTCGGGATTGTGAAACTGCTTTGACTATTGCTAACCCACAGACTACGACGAGACAATCAGAGGAATTAAAAATAATATAGAGATAGAAACCGAAAGACACTAAGATATTAGGAGATAGAGAGCGATAGAATCAGAGGAGGAAGTACAATGAGGAATGAGAAACAAAGCGGCTGATCTGACTGTCAAGCTACAAAGGTTGTTCAGATAGTAATGCACCACTTCATTTGGTCAGCTAATAATTAAGATGGAAACATGAAATTTTGAACATTTCACATATTGGCATGTACTGATTGTGAGCACTTAATTGCAACCCACCGGTCAAATAATGTGGCTGTCCTAAACCCTTGAAATGAACCGTGTTAGCATCTTTCGTTATAACCAGCGAATTGAGGTAGAATGTCTCGTTGCAGAGAAGGAAACTATTGTGAATATTCACAAACGTTTATGTGATCTGTATGGAAGTTTAGCAGTCAAGAGGAGTACAGTCAGTAGCTGGGTTCAGAGAATCAAAGAATCAGAAAATGGAGATACGGAGCTGCTTGACCGGCCGAGCTGTGGAAGTCCTACTACAGCCACCAATGCAGAAATGTTGAAATGCGCTGAGGTCATTATTTTTTACTGATAGGAGAATCACTACTCAACAGTTGGCCTTACAGTAAGATAGTGGGAGATAAAGAGAGATAGAAACCGAAAGACGGTAAGATAGTGGGAGATAGAGAGCGATAGAAACCGAAAGACAGTAAGATAGTGGGAGATATCGAGCGATAGAAACTGAAAGACAGTAAGATAGTGGAAGATAGAGAGCGATATAAATATAAAGACGGTAAGATAGTGGGACATTTTTTCCGCATATCCTTTACAGGACATCGCTGTCAACACCAGCATTTTACCACTGTTGTTGATTTCTTGGCAAGATTACGCTCAGTAAGTAGTTTGCCATTGCTTTCTGAGTAGCCGGCTCACTTATCCAGTAAGTCACCAACGCGGCGAAAACCGCTACCAGGTCTCGCGCACTGCTTAGGCCAGGGCTAGTGGGGGATTGAGAGCGATATAAATCTAAAGTCTGTAAGATAGTGGGAGATAGAGAGCGATAGAAACACAAGTGCAAGGAGGAATCGGAAACATAGCTGCTGATCTGACAGCCAAGTTACGAAGCAATTAAAGACAGTGACAAATATAACGGACGGTAAATAATACAAGAGACAATTATAAATTATGAAAACATGATGAAAACGAGGTGTTGATACAACAAATGTCAGTTACCAGCTTCAAATACGGTGTTCTATTTCTGGTTAAATCTTGGCTTGTCACGCCAGGGATAAGATTTTAGCACACGAACAATACAGAAGTGAAAATGAAGTTGGGGTGTCGCGTGATGTGTGAAGAAATATATCGCATATTGGCCACTTAACAATTCGAAACGCGGGAGAAAGTCATACATAGAGCGTCGGCGACCAGGACGTAATATTTGCAGACAGGTCGGAATATACCGTCACCGGAAGCCCAGATAGAAAAAAATATGAATCTCACTAGATTGGTGATGGAGAGAGGGGGTGTACTAGTGTATTAAAGAATAACAAAGACGATACAGTAGGCGTGGGTAGAGGAAATGAGATGGGAGGCGTTCGTGAATTACTGACATTCAAAATAAGTGTGTCACCACAGATAGACCGAAGGAAGAACAGGCGGACAGAGAGACAGACTCATTGACAAAACTTCAGACAGGATAAGGGGGGAGGGGGGGGGGGGGGGGGACAGATTGAGAGATAGGTATAAGAAGACAGAGAATTAGATAAACAGACAGACAGACAGACAGATACAGACAGACAGACAGACGGACAGACAGACAGAGAACCTAAGAGATCACCACAGAGGATAATAAGTTAACAACTGCATGTTCTTTACAGGGTGACGCAATCAGCCCCAGCATTTAGTGGCTGCTTGTGATGTTCTATGCAATTGTATGTATAAAAGTTGTCCATCACTTGATCAACGGCCGACCACATACTATTGCGAATATCAACGCAAGCGACCTGCTCCCAAATCCCGAGGGGCTGTCTTTTGAACCTGGAATAGCGGGATTGTGAAACTGCTTTCACTATTGCTAACCTACAGACTACGACGAGAGAATCGGATGCATGGGAGAGTAGAGAGATAGAAACAGAACGACAGTAAGATAGTGAGAGATAGATAGAAAGAAACAGAAAAACAGTAAGAGAGTGAGAGATAGAGAGAGATAGAGAGATATAAATCGAAGGACAGTAAGATAGTGAGAGATAAGAGCATTAGAAACGGAAAGACAATACGATAATAGGAGATACAAACCGAAAGACAGTAAAAGAGTGAGAGATAGAAAGTGATAGAAACCGAGAGACAGTAGGATAACATCAGACAGAGAGGTAGAAACCGACAGACAGTAATATAGTGGGAGATAGAGAGCGATAGAAACAGAGGAGAAAATACAGGGACGAAATACAAACAAAGCGATTGATCTGACTGCCAAGTTAAGACGCAGTTAAAGACAATGGGCAACACAAAAGAAAGTGAAGTACAATATACAATAAGAAATCGTGAAAATATGAAGAAGACAATGAAAAGCTGAAACACTGAAAAAAGCTGAAAAATGTCAGCTATGAGCTTTAAATACGGTATTCTATTTCTGGTTAAATCTTGGCTTGTCACGCCAGGGGTAAGATTTTGGCTTACGAACAATACAGAAGTGAAAACGAAGATTGGGTTTTGCGTGATGTATGAAGAAATATATCCCATATCGGCCACTTGGCAATGCGAGTCGCGGAAGAGAGATATACATAAAGCGTCGGCGACACGGGGTGTAATATTTGAAGACAGGCCGGATTATACCGTCACAGGAAACTCAGCTGGATAAATAAGAATCTCTCACTAGATGGGTGATAGCAGGGAGGGAGTTTACTAGTGTATTACGAATAATTAAGATGGGTAATACTAGTGTATTAACAAATAACACAGACTGAGTTGAGTTAAGTTGAGCTAAGAATTTACATCACTGTACTCATGACATTCTCATACGCGCTCCGTCCCCATCGTTCAACAGTCAGGGAAGAGTCACACTACTAATCATTGCTACAGCTATCTGATTGAAAGTTCTGGTCTTCCCTCTCGGTTTTTAGATTCTACCAGAAGCCCTGCCAATCCCGCGCAATCTCATCCTTTCCACATACTTGTTTTTATTCTGTTTCCCCACCTTCTCCACCTGGTCCCACAGATGTACGACCACCTCCCCCTTGTCCATAAGTAATCTACCACCCAATGGCGCCAGTCTATCAGACTGTTCACTCCCCCCCCCCCCCTTTCCTCCCGTACTCCCGCATGGCCAGGGCAAAAAAATCCATACAATTCTCACAATCTGTGACCTCTGAAGCGAGGTGAGCCATTCACACGAAACATTCCTTTCTCCGCCTTACTAAGCATACTCCTTGAGTCCGTGATGAAGAATAACAAACATGTGTAATACTAGTGTTTTTTTTTTATTCGCATATCCTTTACAGGACATCGCTGTCAACAGCAGCATCTTTCAGCTGTCTGTTGATTTCTTGGCAAGATTACGCTCAGTAGTTTGCCATTGCTTTCTGAGCGGCCGGCTCAGTGTCCCGCAAGTCACCAGCGGGGGACGAACCGTTCCCAGCTCGCTCCCGCTACGAGACTCTGCGTGACAAACGGGATTACGGAGAAAGTGTTGTAACCCCTCAGCCAGAGAGACCGGCACTAGTGTATTAAAGAATTAAAAAAAAGATTGGCAATACTATTGTTTTAAAGGATAACAAAGAGGATATAGCAGGCGTGGCTTGGGGAAATGAGATGGGAGGCGTCCGGGAATTATATATATTAAATAATAAATGTGTCACCACAGACAGACAGACAGACAGACAGACAGACAGACAGACAGACAGACACACACACACACACACACACACACACACACACACAATCACACACACAGGCAGACGACTAATAGGGTATAGATTGAGGGATATGTATACGAAGCTTGAGATACAGATAAAGACATTCAGAAAGAGAGAGGCATAGAGAGAGACTGGCGGCGCGCAACAGAGAGAGAGAGAGAGAGAGAGAGAGAGAGAGAGAGAGAGAGAGAGAGAGGCGGGACCCAGAAACAAGGCAAAAACTGCATGTCTTTTACAGAACGTTTACTTTACAATAAACTGCAGCATTTATTAACTGATTGCGATATTATTTGTAATTTTTCGATCAGAAGTTTGTCATTGCTTTGTTAATGGCCGAGACCACTGTGAACATCCACACAAACGATCTACTTCCAACATTGTTAGCGGCTGACATCGACACTTTATGTCGGATTGTGAAACTACATTCATCACCACTAACCCACAGACGCAGACAAGATAATAAAAGAGATAAGAAAACAGAGCGATAGAAACCTAAAAATAGTAAAAGAGAAAAAAGATGCAGACTGGTGGAAGGAGAGGATTGTAAAAGGAGAAATTAGAAACAAGGGGATTATCTAATTGCCAAGCTAAGAAGCAATTAAAAACAATGGAAAACAGAGAAGTGCAAGAGACGATCAGAAATCGTGAAAACACAAGGAGTTGATACAACAAATGTCATTACTCTGGTGATCATGTGAGATGGTGAAACATGACCGACCACGCCTATCGCTATGGCACAAAAATAATGATGATGCTGTGTTAATCAGTATTAGTGCTATCAATCATGTCCCGAAATTATCCCAAACATGAGCTTGCAAAGATGGCGGTTTTTAGCACGTACCCTAACAGTTCATATGTGAGGTAAGAGGGGAGTTGGTGCCGCTACACGTGAGTGTAATCTGTCTTAATTGTGCAGACTATTTATATTGATGAATTATTTAGAACTGGAAACACGCTAGTTTTATGCAGGCAGTTGGAAGAGTTCGCTCTGCAAATAGTTGATCAATCATTCAGGAGAGGCTGGCACGCAGACACGTTCACACTGCATTGACAAAAGTGGGCACAGCATTCCACCTTCTCCTTGCCACCATATTAATTGTTCTTATTATTCTTGTTCTTGTTCTTTTTGTTCTAAGTTCTCATTCTTGTTCTTTTTTTCTGTTTCTTATTCTGTCTCCTCTTGTTCGTCGACGTCGTAGTTGTGGCGTGTTCCTCTTTTTCTCCGCATCCTCTTCTTCTTTGGCGTCTGTTTCTCTTCCTCCTGCTGCGCCGTCGCCTTTAAAAAAAAAAAAAAAACATCTTTCGCCTTCATTTGTCCTTCTCCTTCTTTTCCTCTCCTTCTTTTCCTCTCCTCCCCCTCTTCCTCCTCCTCCTCCGCCTCCCCCTTCTTCTTCTTGAGAGAGGTGGGGTAATTTTTCAAGGCTGTTCTGTATCACGTTTCCCATTTACCATCCCAGCTATGACAATATGTTTCAGCGCTTCTCCTAACATAACGTGACCGATGAAGTCACCCATTGCCCTAAAACCGGCACTACAAGTAACTCCCGAAGAAACAACAAAAATAAAATAGATATAGATGATCTCTTGTTTGACCGCCAACCACTGAAAGTGGCTTAGAGAGTGAGTACAACAGCTGATGATAAACTCGTTCAGTTAAATTTTTTTGTTCGCGTATCCTTTACAGGACATCGCTGTCAACATCAGCATCTATTAGCTGATTGTTGATTTCTTGGCAAGATTACGCTCAGTAGTTTGGCACTGCTTTCTGAGCGACTGGCTCACATACCCCGTAAGTTACCGACGCGGTGAGTAACCGCTACCGATTCTCGCGCACGTCACGTTACTCACGAGAGTATACGGGATTACGGAGAAAGTATTGTAACTCCTAAGACCAGGGAGATCAGCCAGTTCAAGTTAGTTATGTGAAAATGGCAGGAGATAAAACAACAAAGAAATATTGCAGTTTGTATTGAGGAAAGCACCACTGAATGAGATCAAGGTCACACAATGGAAGGACTTAATTAAAGAGTGACAGACAGGGAGGGACACAGATGTACCGCGGAAAGGGGGTTTCAATTATTGAGGTATTGATAATATTTTTTTTTTAAACAGATGTCGTTATCAATGCGAGATAGACAGATAGGTTGACGAACCGACAGACATGCCACAGAAAACTGGGACAGACAGTGAAACCGGTCGACAAAACGAACACACCAAGGAACGAACTTTAATTTCAAAGAAATACGGATTGGCAAGCTAGTCCGTCTAACATTGCTCTCTTTATCTCCTGTAAACACTATTTCATTCACCAGACACAAAGTCAGAACACTAAAAGGCTTAGTTATACCCCCCCCCCACACACACACACATACACACACCCACACACACACGCACGCACGCACGCGCGCGCATGCACACAGTCATGAGATCGGTTTATAGAAACCAGACATACAAAGACAGACAGAACGAAATGACAGAAGGGAGGCGACCCGACAGACAATCAACATATACGGACAGACCGGTAGATAGGCTAACTAACATATCAATAAAGCCGGACAGATGGATGGACTGACATAAACTGAGAAATTAATATATTAAATCATTAATCTATTTAGCTTTACAGTCTTGGGCAGTAAATGTAGCTGGGTGATATTTATCATATCATCTCTGGAGTGCCCATTGGTCCATTAAAATATGGGTATGTGTCCAATACGCCTTAAACGAGTAAGAGAGGCCTTTACTTTACATTTTACCCAATGCACAAAATAGCCTTAAAGCATATGAAAGGACCCGTTACACTTTGTTCACTACTGTCAAATGACAATTCATGCTGGTCTACTAGGGCACTGGTGGAAAAGAAGACATATATATGGGCTAACTATATGCTGTCATATTTCTGTATTGACAGATGATAGTTTGTTACATTGTGCTTCACAAAAGGCATTATAACTGCAACACATGACGGTGGATACATGTGAACACATGGTCATTTCCATCTCACTCTTAGTCTGGTGTCTCGCACGCTCAGTGTCAGACCTATCTGCAATCATTTTCTCCGTTGTCTTATTCCATTGTTGATCTTTGCCTTCAATGCAACACGATCAGCGGCGACCTACTTCCGAGGTGTAATATCAATGCTTGTATCAATCATGTCCCACTTACACATATCTTTGCATCGTAGTGGAGGCCGACCCCGAGATCTCTTACCCATCTGTAAAAGTATGTCCTTTCGTATTCTACCATCGTCCATCCTCATAGTGTGTCCTTGCCATCAAAGTAACTAACTAACAGTTGGTGCAGTAAACAGGAAAGATATTACAAAATATCGAGAGAGAGAAAAATGTGTGAGTTAATATTAGTTGCGAGAAAACAAGGACAAAGTAAGCGTGACAAACGGCAGAAAGCCAAGCAAACACATAGTTTAATACAATGTTTTCCCCATAGTGAATTTGGAGAATGAATAAACTGCACGATTTATTGGGTAATGTGAGACGACATTTCTGCAGTATGCACCTAACGAGACGCAGCGAAATATACCAGACAATAAATCGTGCATTCGGTTTTCAAATACAAATATTTCTTGAAACAGGGTAAACTAGAACCAGACAGGTTCCATTCTTAAATATTGCTGCAATTATGTTTAAAATCAGGATATTTTCCTCTTCAGTGTGAGGGTTCGGGGGCGAATCCCTAAAATGGGTGTCAGGAAATGTTCTGTGAAGTGAAGATGACCAGCGGGGTATAGAGTACCTCAGCCACGCAGTATCGATTGGTCTATAAATAAGGGATATACGCGCCATCGCTGAGAGATTGCTACTCTTGGCCTGCGTGTGCGTGAATAGTCCGTCTGTGCAATAGATATCTGGTTGATCCTGCCAGTAGTCATATGCTTGTCTCAAAGATTAAGCCATGCATGTCTCAGTTCACACTTTCTCACGATGAAACTGCTTATGGCGCATTAAATCAGTGGAGGTTCCTTAGATGAAACGATCTTACTTGGATAACTGTGGCAAGATGATGAGCCGGTAGCATCTGCAGCCTACCATGTTCCTCAGGAGAAAAAAAGGCAAGGCCGAGAGAGGGAACATGCTGCATGGGCAACACATATATCTCTGATTCCAAGCCCAGTCGTTGTGTGATGGAGTTGTAGATCCAATCCACATACTTTCGTCTGTAAAGACGGTAAGGTGCCACTACACATATGCGCCATATACACAACAAGCTTATTGACGTGATATGCACTTCTTTTTTTTTTTTTTCCGCGTTTCCATCCTGTTTCAGGATATTGCGGTCAACACCAGCATCTTTCAGCTGTATGTTGATTCCTAGGCTAGATTACGCTCATCAGCACGCCACGACTTTCTGAGCGACCGACTCCATACTCTCATAACCACTGCTAATTCTCGTCGCGTCACGTGACGAGAGTATTCGGAGTTAGCGGAGAAAGCTGCTAACACCTCGGCCACGGAGCCGGTGATATGCACTTGTACTGACGTTTAAACATACAATAACAAACTATAGATACTTAGTTAACATGAAACGTCACATTGGCTCGTAAGGCATGATTCTTGGAAGAAAAGGCAGAGAACGACCAGCACGAAGAAGCACACTGGACACTGCGGACACCTTGGCCATGGCCGGAGCAATAGCCAAAGATCGAGAGGCTTGTCGGGGCGGCGTAATGAGGGCGACATTCTGTAGAGAACCTGCTACATGTCGTTGATGTTTACAACTCAGAAATCAGAGTGATATATCAGACAGTCAAAGCGCGGATTTATGACACGACTGAACCCCGACCGTTATAGTGTGGTTCATAATCCCCCCAACCCTACAGACACACTCAATGAGGTCTTTGTTACAGTGCAGAACACGCTGAACATATACAAGAATAGCCATGGCTGTAGTCGTGAAACAAGAAAGGCATGTTTTGTTGGTGTGTGTTGAAGCTAAAACTAATTACCATAAATCGTGAACTTAAAGAACCCCTTTTCACAGATTCAGTGCCAAGGGAGGAAAAAAGTAGGCTTAAGCTAAAAGAAAATGAAATGCGAAAATGGGAAGTAGGGGTTTGTCACAGTTATGACTTTAATGTTGTTATTATGTTAGCAGACATGTTGTTTTATACATCAAATTAAAAGGGGAGGCATAGGGAAAACTACTGTATGTAAGTCTCTGGCAGATACTGGAAATCGTTTAAGACGATTAATCATCGCATGACATTTAATCAGTTAAAGGTGTTGCAAAGTTTGTGAAATTCGTCTGCTTCTTAAGAATTCTCTCTGGAGCAGATACTGGCGATCATGTCTCTGTACTCCTGTCTGTTATCTAATATTTTAATATCGTTAATGTATCTTATAATGTAAAATAGCATTGACACCAGAGTGGAGCGACATCGTTGCACCGGGTTTTAACCGAACTGGCAAGGTATCCCCCCTCCCCCCCCCCCTTCCCAAGAATGATAATGCAAGAGAACAAACAAAGTGTCCAGAACCTTCTCGGCGGGCCTGGGATGAGAGCCACGTTCTGCAAAGGTTCTGCTACATGATGATGATATCTCATGACTTAGGTCCCGGAGCGTTGTCATAGAAACGAATTACGGGGAGGAAAGAAACTGGTCACCCACTTCGTACGGTTATGCTATGTTGTCTCTTGTTGTATTATGTTATGCTATTTATTGTCGACCGATGTCATTGCACATCGGGCATTCCCATGAGTGCGCAGTCTGCCGATTCAGTAGTAATTCCAAATATCGAGGAGGTCTGTTACTTCATATCCATGAGCGGCGTATCAGAGCTACGCACACTTACACTGAGAGCTATTCTATTTCGAATTTGGTTCTGAATCAATATCTCCGTGTGATTGTTATTCAGGCTAAACAGAATGCTACTTTTGAGGATAAAACTATGTTTAAACTTCTTATCTATCACACCTTTGTACGAGTTCACAGTTCAGTTTTGTACAGACACTGAAGTTAATGGCGTCTGTGGGGGTACAATCACCCACAAACCGGTTTCGAAGTCGCTCGTTGGCCATTTGGGGGGAAATTGCTTTGCGTTGATTATCACAATGATATGAGTGTCAGCCGTTCAGAGACCGGCTTCACATGGTTAAGAATTTTCCATTCAATTTCCATTTCACATTTTGATGTCACTTTCTTTCTTTGATATCATCATTGTTACCGTTTTCTTGATATTCAAGGAAAGACCTTTCATTACACTCTTTCTACAATGTCCAACAATTGTTATTGATCTCTGGCATTTTCCGCCATAAGTACTCTGTCATCTGCATAGCGTAAATTGTTTATATTATAACCTCCTGTTAGTATTCCTTTCTTCTCTTTTATCTTTCTCATTTTTACTTCGCTATGGAGAGAGAGAGAGAGAGAGAGAGAGAGAGAGAGAGAGAGAGAGAGAGAGAGAGAGAGAGAGAGAGAGAGAGAGAGAGAGAGAGAGAGATTCAGTGACAAAATGCATCCCCTGTCGTACTCCTAGTTTTTGGGGGGTTCATAACTGCCCTCTTTATTTCCCATGCGAATTGCTACCAGATATACATTATACCTCACATCTTCTCTGGCTGTGGGGTTACAACACTTTCTCTCTGTAATCCCGTTTATCACGCAGAGTCTCGTAGCGGAGCGAGAGCTAAGGCGGTTCGACCCCCGCTCGTGACTTGCGGGATACTGAGCCGGCCGCTCAGAAAGCAATGGCAAACTACTGAGCGTAATCTTGCCAAGAGATCAACATACAGCTGAAAGATGCTGGTGTTGACAGCTAAGTCCTGTAAAGGATATGCTAAAAAAAAAAAAAAAAATTGAAGACATGCAGTTCGACCCGGCCGTTCGGGGGGCAGGTGTTATATATTCAACTTGCCTTGCCAACAGGCGTACACGAAGATGCTGCTCCATCCGAGCAATCACCAGCATAATGTATCACTTCCATGTTCTGATGTTATCATCACACATCACAAGTTCCCTAGCAAGAATCTGCTATGGTTATGTGAAGTGGTAGGACCATCACATTTCGTAGGCCTGAGTGCACGGGGGATAGGTGGTCAGTCTCTCTCTCCCGTAAACGAACGTCGAAAGCTTTTCCCCCGCTTGCTTTGAACTCAACCGTGGTTCATACACGGGCTACTACTTCTAGTAGCTTGCCACTACTGGATAGTACACTGGGCTGAAAGTTTGCTCGTGGATTAGCTGTCCCTGTTGCCAGTGTCCTTCGCTTTCAGGTGAACCCAATCCGAATTATGTGGTACTTGTAAATTACGTCCCCAAGTCAAGGACGAGAAGTCAATATTTTAGTCCAGCTTACCGGTGTAAGGGTTGAACCTCGGCATCGCATACCGGATGTTTAAGAGTGAGCTCTTTTAACCATTCGGCCAGGCATATCGAGAGTTGACTTAGAACTTTCATCGAACCGCCTCAATGCAGAGTCTGAGGAAAGTCTTAACCTTTACACCTAACAGTCCCGCTTGATGTTCTCATGCCAGAATACAAGACAGGCAGGAATGTTTTCTCTCTGTCTTCCAGTATCTCGTTTCCCATGATTTTTTTCCGTTGTTGTTTCTACATATAACTGTGTTAAAATATAAACAGCGAAATCACAAACAATGTGTTGCACGATTTATTGTCTGGCTATTTCGCTTCAAATCCTCAGGTGCATATTGCAGATTTATATATCATATAAAGTCAATAAATTAAAAATACTTCGGCTGAAACACTTAAAGCACATAAGCCACATGTATTGTTGGAATGGGGAACATGTGTTATCCCCACGGTAATTTCAAATTTTAGAACGTGGTAAAATGTACCCAAATAAAAACAGCCAACAAACCGTGTCAACATATTCAAGTTCACCTAAGTTACAGCCTTCCCGCTCGCCGGGTCACACCTGGTGTCATCGTAAATATCAGGTGACCAGAGACATTTCAACTCCAGGACAAGTGACAGACCAGCTAATGCACTTGTACTACAGGCTGGCGTTACAACAATACTGCACGTCTTCTGCTGGACGTTGCAGTCAATCCCAAGTTTATATTCTAAGCCATGTTACATACAACTGACCGGTGTAGGGAAAGAACCTACGACCCCGCCATCAATGTAGAGGAATATTACCTTTTCGGTCACACTGATTCTAAACTGGCTGTACAAGCACGCAGCCCACAAGTCAACAACACTGGAGTCGATGATTTAGGGCTTAGTGGACGCAGTTTCACAATCACCCGAAATAACGGCTCGAGGGCTTGAAATCAGCTGAAGCCGACTCGGAAGCAGATCGCTTTGCGTTGATTTCGATTGAATGAGCTGTCATGCTCTCAGAAAGAAATGGCACACTACTGAGCGTAAAATTGCCTAGTATATCACAGACAGCCATTAAATGCTGGGGTTGATTGTAACGTCATGGAAAAGAACATGCAACTAAGTTACAACAATCATAGAATAATCGGGAGACAAACAGGGCGAGGAATTAAGCTGGAAGAGAGGAGACCTTCTGTGATTGTTTTTCAATCTAAATAGCATGCTACGTTTGAGGATAAAACTTTGTTTAATCTTCTTATCTATCACACCTTCCTACTCTGAACCGTCATACTCTGAGCTCAGTTTTACATAGGATGTGACATGAATGGCGTCTGTGGCTGCAGTCACCACAGTCTCACAATTCTCACATTCTGGTTTTGAAGTCAGTCGCAGGCGATTTGTAACAGGTTGGTTTTGCGTTGATTATCATAATAGTATGAGCGTCAGCCGTTCAAATAGCTTCTGAAATTTCATTTGCCTAGAAAATCACAAACAGCCAATAAATGCTGGGGTAGATCACACCTTCCACTTCTGAACACTGTACACTAAGCTGGGAGAGAGGAGAGCTACCAAGTTTTCATCTATGCTTGTGTATGTATCTATGACTGTAACTTTTGCAAAAGCTTACGATCTATAGATTCTATCCGTGTGTTCGCTATCTGCCAAAAAAGAGCAATCTGGACATTTTGATGGAGGATAAGTCGCAAAGAACAGCTTATTACAAACGTCAGAACAAGGCAGTCACCATTTTTGGACACATCATGAGAAGACAAACACTGAACTATGTTGTGACGGTCGGAAATATTTGTGGAACGATAGATAGAAGAAAACAGCGAGAGAAAACTCTTGACAATCTTGTGTCATGGATAGAAGGACATCAACACACGAAATGATCCACACAGCTACAGATGGAAATTTGTGGAGAAACATGATAGCCAACGCCAGCCGGCATGGCACTTGATGATGATTATTTGCTGTTTATCCACAGTCATGTCTTGTTACGCATCCCTCGTTGTGTCTGACTTCAGCGTGAATGCGTGTACAGGTCCATTTAAGGCAACGAGCGCAATCTACACTTGAGTAAATTTACCTAAAATGTTCACTAGGGCTTACTCTCAGCAGTTTTGATCTTCTTCTTCTTCTTCTTCTTCTTCTTCTTCTTCTTCTTCTTCTTCTTCTTCTTCTTCTTCTTCTTCTTCTTCTAATCTTCCACCTCCTCCTCTTCCTCCTCCTCCTCCTCCTCCTCCTTCTTCTTCTTTCGGCTTTCAACTCCCATTAGAACATATTCTCAACCAGCTCAAGCCAAGCAAGCCCTGTGTAGATTTGTTCACGGCTGACTGGATTATACAGCTAACGTTTTCTATAGGATAAGGTAGTTATGCCAACCCGCCCTAATCGTCTCCTACGACATGCATAGCAAATCATAATTTTACTTTTCTTTGTTTCTTTTATGGGCCCCAGTAACACACTGGAATTATTTAACGTGCACAACTGATATCCCTTTTACACCCTTATATGAGAAGGGTAGATTTCCGATTTCATTACCCATGATATCACTGGGCGTGTGACATCATTAGACATCAATGGCTCTAGTAAAATTCTCACCCCCTGAGGTGGGTTTCCAACACGGTAATTGCTGAGTATGAGGCAAGCATCATAACCTCTCAGCCCAGCCTCCTCCGTACCTATAACTACAAATCATGTTACATAACAAACTACCGACACATTAACTCTCTAACAGCCTATGCCGAAACATTGGCTGTTCTAAAGCTGCAGGGCATTCGCCTTATGGGGAGGGACACTGGTAATAACAAGAGCTAACCCACGCGCAAAAATCAGTCTAGTGAATAGTAGCCGTGTGTAGACTATGCTTAGGTTCAAAACATGCGAACGCAAAATAAAACAAAATGACGAAGAAAATAATTCTTTCAGATGTAAGCAATGTTGTAGTAAGAAACGCTGCCATTACATAGTATGTAATGCATTTGTGGTCACATTTATAACAGCAGAAATACTACTTATGAATGGGTGAATAACCGTATGAATACACTGAGGCAGGAAAGTCAAGTTCACATATGAGAAATGATATTTCAATGACTATCACGTGTGTGTTATGAGTAAAGTCAGACAGTTTGTACTCACTTGAAATCCTTCTCGTGGTGCGTAAGATCGACATATCCAAGGGTTTTGGAGGACGGACTTTCGCCAGACACGCCCTGCTTCTTTGCCGGACCAGGCCGGACCGTAACTTCAGCCTGGTTTTCATCTATGGTGGACAGAAGATCCGGTTTGGTGTCTTGGGTTTTAAGTGTATCCACTTTAAGCTGGAGAACAGACTTTAATTTATGCACTTCCTCTTTGAGGCGACTGATTTCGGCGTCCTTCTCCTTGATGAGGTCATCCTTCTGCCGAATCTGGGTGTCATACTGCTCAATGATTTTATCCCGACGTTTGATTTCGTGCCTGAGCTCCGGAATCAACACCTTCACCTTCTGCACATCCATAGACTCCCCATCAACGGTGAAATGTGCGTTAGAACTAGCCCCGTTGCCCATTTTATTAAGTTTGGGTACTGACTGGGCCTGCGAGTTACCGCCAGTGGACAAAGGGCCAAATCCTCTGCCCGAGGACCCTCCGGTCTTCGTCTCTCCGTGGTAGAAATGATGATGCTGGAAGTATTGCTGGTTAAATTGTGAATCAGTGGTGAATCTTGAGGGTTCTGCGGCTACGCCTCGAGGACCTCCTCCTCCTCCACTCCCACCAGCGGTACCTCTTCCTTTGGCGGCATGAGCAACTTTCTCGCTGTCGTTTGTACTAGAATCCGCAGCAACACTGCCGGCGTTAATTTTGGAGCCCGGAGTGGTGGAACTTGGCAGTGGCATGTTTGTGGTGGTTTTCTTGACGTCAGAGTCTGTCGCCTTCTCTGATTGGCCAAGAGCTGCGCGAGGCGGCAAGTCCGGTATTCTGATACCAAGAATTAGGTTACGGGCTGCCAGGGATTTAAGTCACTAAGGAACACTCAGCCTTGTTTGTTTGCTGTTTTAATTCAGGAAGTTTGCAAATCTGGCCACTCAAACTGAGGCGCCATTGTTCAAGTGTAATCCTTGCTCGCAGCGCCTCGTCAATTATGCCACCTGCACACACACCAAAGAAAAAAATTAGTGACGTTCTACACATAATGTAATCAACAGTACTAAAGACAGTTATGGATTTCTTTACGCCACAATGGGAACTGTATTATTAACTCAAACTAACATATAACCAAATGTGAGCAGTGGTCGCGCCAGTTATGGATATCCTTAGGCCATAATGGGAACAGTATTAATAACTCAAACTAACATACAACCAATCCCAATTGTTATCAGTGGTCGCGCCAGTTATGGATATCATTAGGCCATAATGGAAACAGTATTATTAACTCAAACTAACATATAACCAATTGTGAACAGTGGACGCGACAGTTATGGATATCCTTAGGCCATGATTGGAACAGTATTATTAGTATTAACACAAACTAACACACAACCAATTGTTAGCAGTGGTCGCCCCAGTTATGGATATCCTTAGGCCATAATGGGAACAGTATTATTAACACAAACTAACAACCAATTGTTATCAGTGGTCGCGCCAGTTATGGATATCCTTAGGCCATAATGGAAACAATATTATTAACTCAAACTAACATATAACCAATTGTGAACAGTGGTCGCGCCAGTTATGGATATTCTTAGGCCATAATGGGAACAGTATTATTAACACAAACTAACAACGAATTGTTAGCAGTGGTCGCGCCAGTTATGGATATCCTTAGGCCATGATGGGAACAGTATTATTAGTATTAACACAAACTAACACACAACGAATTGTTAGCAGTGGTCGCGCCAGTTATGGATATCCTTAGGCCATGATGGGAACAGTATTATTAGTATTAACACAAACTAACACACAACGAATTGTTAGCAGTGGTCGCGCCAGTTATGGATATCCTTAGGTGATAATTGGAACAATATTATTAACACAAACTAACAACCAATTGTTAGCAGTGGTCGAGCCAGGGCAACGCCCGGTACTATTTGTGTAATGTGACAAGTCCGTTATATATCTCGTCATTACTCTCTTTGGACAACAATCATCATGTCGCTATTTGTGGCTGATTCAGGTCCATAATTATTCATCTGAGCCAGGTTTTGACCCTAATATAAATTCTCTTTGAGCTTGAACAGAGTTGGAGTAATGGTACAATCGAAGTCCGTGCACGTCGGCATCTGATTCGGTTTCACAATGACGGAATACAGGGTTAGAAAGTCAGCCCAAGGAGATTTGGAAGCAGTCCGCATTGCGTTGATTATGACAATGAGACAGCCGTTCAGAAAAACAATGGGAAACTTAAATTAGTTGTATCTCCTTTACAGGAGGTCGCAATCAATCTCAGTATTGTTTTGACTGTGTGTGATGTACTAAGAGATGTTTACGTTCAGTAGTTTGCCATTATGCCGGTCTCCCTGGTCTAGTGGTTACACGACTTTCTCCGTAATCCCGTATACTCTCGTGAGTAACGTGACGTGCGCGAGAATCGGTAGCGGTTCTCGCCGCGTGGTTACTTATGGGGTATGTGATCCGATCGCTCAGAAAGGAATGGCAAACTACTGAGCGTAATCTTGCCAAGAAATCAACAATCAGCTGAAAGTTGCTGATGTTGAGAGCGATGTCCTGTAAAGAATATGCGAACAAAAAAAAAACAGTTTGCTATTGCTTTCTGACCAACCGACCCTCATACCATCAAACTCAACGCAACGGAACGCTTCTAAATTCTATGCGGCTAATGTCCAACCCTCGACTCCACAAGTCAGGGAATCGTGGAACGCGTTCACTCTCCTCAATTCACGGAACATCATAGAAAGCCAAACAACGCAGGCGTTGATTGCCATGCCTGGTCAAAGGACACGGAACTAACTTGTAGGTGCGTGCAGAGCTTTAAAAAACAGCAGGAACTATTCAGTGTGCAAATTTCTTTATTTAACAGATTCGGTGACAAACAAACGTAGATTTGGTAGGAAGGAATGTGTGCCACAGTTATGACCTAAATATTGTTAATATGGTAGCAGACACGCAGTATTTTATAGCAGCTTAAAGGGGGTTGCATAGGGAAAACAACAAAGTATATAAGGCCATAGCAGATATGGGAAGTTGCTTAAGGCGATGAATTATTCCATGACACTTAATCAGTTATCATTAATTTGTTGTGTGTCTATCTAATCAAGTCCTGACGTAGAGCAACGAGTCCCTTGTTGTGTAACAACCAGATAATAATTAATGTATCGGGAAACATTAAGATGCCACTGCAGTGCATTCAGTTTGTCTGCATTCAGTTTGTCTGCATTCAGTTTGTCTGTCACCAGAGCACAAAATAATAATGAATGAAACTAGAGTATGTAACTAGTTATATGATGATGATGATGGCGAAGGAGTTATGAAAGCAATTGGACATTCCGCATACCGCGTTCGAAACATAGATGCGGGCCATCTGGCTCTTACGTACACATGTAGCCTTCGAACAGACCGCCTTGCGTTGGTTTCTGTACAATGGTATGAGTGCCTGTCGTTTATAAAGCAATGGCAGACTACTAAGCGTAAACTTGATACGAAATCATAAATAGCCACACACAAAAAATGCTGTGGTTGACTGCAACATCCTGAAAAGGATATGTAAGTAAAAAGAAGATGATGATGATAATGATGATGATGATAATGACGATGATAGTGATGATGATGGTATTGTTAACAACTATGACTCGATGATGTGTAGCCTGGGATTTTTTATTTTTGTTTGTTTGCTAAAGGGTCCTTTCACACGTCTAACAGCGCATCGAAATATCTGCTACACCCATATGTTTATTGACCAATCGGCACTGGGTGGCTGATTACTCCTTTACTTCCAAAGTCATTTCCTGGTAGCCATTTTAGGCTGTGTCGACCTGGGACGACATACATACAGGGCGCAGAAAACTATACAGGAGGAGGCGGGGGGGGGGGGGGGGGGGGATGAAGCAAAGCAAATAGAAAGTTCGACTGAGGTCCTGGAGATTTAGATGTACAGAAGAATATATCGTATTTCATGGGCACAAAAACAAACAGCTACCGAGTTTGTTGATAGGCACTTTAGGAATATATAGCAGTCTTTTGGAATTAGAGACGCGCGTCGTGTCTCTACGCCACTGCTCCACCGTTGCCGTTGATCTAGTAGTTGATGGTTTTGCGTGGATTTCAATAACATGGGAGTCGGTTTATACACAGCAATGGCAAACTACTGAACGTAAGATTATTTAGCAAATCAAGAAACAGCAATTAAATGCTGGGATTGATTGCAGAGTCCTGTACAAGGACATGTAACTAACTTTAATTGGAGCCAGAGTGCCTCTACACCACGCCCTTCCCTCACTTCAACCAGAGGAAAGATAAATGTGATGTCAATTGTCCTTGCCGCGAACCCGCAGTCGAAAAAAAATCACCTTGACCAAGTCTGCAGGCTTGATGGATTGACGTCACCATGGGACGTTGGACAAGTCTGTATTTAATGAGCTGAAACTGGACGAGCGGGAATAAAGTCCTCATTAGAGACACAAAGTAACCTTTTTTTTTTTTTTTTTTCCCGCGTTTCCATCCTGTTTCAGGATATTGCGGTCAACACCAGCATCTTTCAGCTGTATGTTGATTCCTAGGCTAGATTACGCTCATCAGCACGCCACGACTTTCTGAGCGACCGGCTCCATACTCTCATAAGTCACTTTTGCGATTCGAACCACTGCTAATTCTCGTCGCGTCACGTGACGAGAGTATTCGGGGTTAGCGGAGAAAGCTGCTAACCCCTCGGCCACGGAGCCGGTACACAAAGTAACCTGCTGCAAAAAATCAAACCGTTGACATCCCACAGTTTGCGATTGGGTTTTCGACATGAAGACGTGGCGGTGATGTTTGATGGTGAACATCATGCCGCTTGACTTAGTAATTATCTATGTCACGGTAATGTATTTGTCAGTGCGTTTGTTTGCCAAGATAGACACATATCACAAAATTCAGAAATAGGCAGTGATCATCGTCTGGCCATATTCCGAGACGACAGAAGCTAGAACGTATTGTGGCAACGGGAAAGATTTATAATGATACACACTACACAGTTAGAGAAGATTCTCGAATGTCTTTGTCATCGTACGGAACAGTGTTAGGGCACGAAATGATGCACACTGTTGGAGATCGCAATGTGTGAAGAAGCAGGATCACTACAGTTGACATGGCACTTGATGACTACGACAATTGACAATAACAACGATGATGATGATAACGATGATGACGATGATGATGATGATGATGATGATGATGATGATGATGATGATGATGATGATGAGTTGGACCAGCCTAATAAAATTGGTTAGAGGGCATATCCGGGATACCACTTTCGGGATGTTCTAGGAAAAGTTTGAGAAAGAAAGGAGACAACTCCACCTCATTATGTCATTACCTATAATATGTGAAATCCTCATAAATATTCAAACGGAACAACCTTTACCTTGAACCCATAAGTAGTGCGTGTGTTAAACTCGCGCCCTCGGCAGTGAAATGACAGAGTACAGCATCCTGTGTGTCTGACTGATGCAATTTGACCTAACTAGTCAAGGAGCGGCTGGCTGAGTGGCTTGATTGCCCCACTCCCCTTCGAGAGACCCTGGTTTGAATCCTCGGTAAGGTGTGGATGTTTTTTCTGTCAGGAACAAAAAGAACATCCTAACCTGCACAGTTCGCGGCGACTGCACTAGCCAGGTAGCCTTAATTCCTCGGGCTCAAGCCCTTCCTGTCCTACACCGTAAGGTATTATAGGCAGTAGATGGCAGTTGTTTGACAGTCATTGTTTGCGTACTAACGTGTCAGACTGCTACGTTCCTTTACACCCAAGCTAGAGGAGGGAAGAACAAACAGAGAGACAGTGTAATACAAATACATCCAAGTTCAGAAGAGGAAATAATACGTAAGGCTGACGGAAACATATATGATTGGTGACATAATTGAGTGTTTCTCGTCTGATTTCACCTAATTTACTCTCTCCCTCTCTCTCTCCGTCTCTGTCTCTCTTTTCTGACTGTCTGTCTAAAGGGCAAACATCAAACACCTTCGGTTCTCTGTCGTGTTATGATGAATGGAGTGTCGTAAGTCCTCTGTCTATCCACATACAAATTACAAGTACATCTGAAATAGGAATGGGTTCGCCTGATGGTGTGGGACACAGGTAAAAGGGAAAGCTAATCCACAAGCAAGCATTTGTCCAGTGCACTAAAAAAAAAAGTAGTACCACGTGTATGGCTATGCTTGAGTTCAAAGTGAGCGTAAAGTTGTTTTAAACACACACACACACACACACACACGCACGCACGCACGAACGCACACACACACACACACACACACACACACACACACACACAAGATACCTTTACACCCAAGGGTAGACGAGGAAAGACAACCTGAAGAAACCTAGCTCAATAACAACATAATAACTCGGGAAAATGAAATACCATGGCAATATTACTTGCAAGTTGAATTAGACCGAACAGAATTAGAAGGCACACATTAATGGAAATTCATAGTCCCCAGAAGACGAATCAGGATTCGACCAGCACGAAGGTCGTCACAGGTGAACTAAACAATCTGAGATTCGAAGAGTATCAGCATCTTGTCTCCAAAACTGATATCGTCATCATCATGAGCCCTGCCTAGGCGTTCATGTCTTTCCTCACTTCTCGGTCTTCGGTGTTCTGAATCAACTCTGTTGATGATACTGCTCCATGCCACAGTTTCAGCCATGTAGCTTCATTTCTCTTGGTCTGCCCCTGCCTCTCTTTCCCTTGCCGTGGCGAAGTGGTCAAGCCGTTTGACTCGGGCTCCGAAGGTTGTGGATTCGATTCCAGGCCGTGTCCTTCGGTTCACGAGTTAAATTTTTCGGAGACTCCTGTGGGTCGTCGCTAGAGCTACGGAGTTCGTGCTTTGTGCGACGCTTTCCGCGCTGCGGAAAGAGACCGAGCCATATGGGATAAAATCTGGTGCAATGAAGTCGACCCTGTCGACTTTTAAGCGACTTTTCCCCTCGATCTTTCCTGTTGTCACGATGTTCTCCAATGCGTCTCTTCTCATTACATGACCAAAGGAAGCGCCTGTCTCTTTTGTATTCTTGTATATAATGTTTTAGTCTCATTAGCCTCTTTCAGGCACCTGTTGTTAGTTACTCTGGCAGTCCAACGGATTGGCAACATTCTTCTCAGGAATCACATCTCTGTTGCTTCTAAGTTCTTCCTAATTTGTTCATTTACATTCCAAGATTCACTGCCATACAGAAAATCAATAAACTAATATTCCCTGACCATATTCAACCTCCTTGTGGCCTAGAAAGAACAGTAATTGAAGGAACACAGTAACGGATAGCATGATTCCTGGAAGAAGAGGCAGTGGTCGCATTACACGATGGTGGAGATAGGATAGTAAAGACATCCCGCCTGTCATAAGTCGGGGTGCCCCACCGGCTAGATGAAAATATTATTCACTGGCGAGCAACCCTAAATAGTCAGAAACTGACTAGGGACAAAATCTATATGGCTGAACTACAGATTAAGCCCATGAATATCCAACGTACAGCTCCAAGTGGCTCGTTACAAAATGAAATGAACTGTGCTGAATATTCGCCAAGGAATGGGAAAGAGAAGGTTAGCTAAGATAGATGTTTAAGTCTAAATATATTAGTATAGACGACTATCTCAGTACAGGTTTTTCTCTCTGACTGCTCCCTTCCTTGGTGTCTAAGTGAACCCCCACCAATGTACACAACAACACGTATGCACAATTGGAATTAAAATATAACGAGAGAACTATGAGTTACAATATTACAACATTTATTTACTAATCATAGACATCTGATGGTTTTTAATATGAGGATGATGAAATCCTATAACTTATTGTGATGAGAAACATTACGTAACTTTACTTGTTACTTCATCTATCTGGAACTGTGGTCCAGATCCCCACTCTCCAGTAGACTCAACAAAAGAAACAGCTTGCCGGTATTCTGACGATCCTGTCAGTCCTGACACTCCTAGTCTTCACTCGTCCTTGAGATCTACAACATAGGTGCTCCTTGTGAGAGCTTGAAAGAAAGTGAAGAATGTGTTATATCTAGTTCTACATCAGCACAATCCTAATTAAAACATATCATAACACAAACATATACAATGACCAGTCTGGCCAAGTTTATCTTTCAGCTCTACTGCGTTCTCCGTCCTCCTTCTCCCTACTGTCGTTAGTCTGGGACGGGCTTTTCAATTGTCTCACACGCCTGTAATTATTACATTTCTGCCGCCCCATGTCCATGTCGCTAATACAGAAATTGTGTGTCATACAGCCGCTCCGTCCAAAGTTGGGTTAGCAGCTCACAGGGTCGGTAAGGGTATTATAACAATGCCTGATCATCCGGGCTTGCAAGCCGTGACCAGTAGCTGTGCCAGGTTTCCATGCATTACCGTGGACGCACGCCCACAATACACTGAGAAAGTTTAGCACCATATACCCCATACCAATTGTGGGTAATGTCTGTACCATTACACCTCTGCTTCCAACACAATCATTGGCCAATGTGCCAATGCGCAGACAATAGCATAACACTTCATATTGGTAGGTTTGCATATGACAAATCAATATATCAAACATCCAATACACATAAACATATTGATTAAACTAGACATATTATGATACTTTAACATCATAGCATAATGCACTAGTTAGTTTATGAAATTACACATACATACATCCAACATATCCGTAAACATTATATTACTTCAAGATGGACATCTAATGATACTCAACATAATAGCATCAGGCATTATTAATGAGTACTAATATTGTATAGCTACAAAATGAGATATACAACAAGTCTAATTGAAGTGACCACACAGACCAGCTATATTTGCTGAGCTGCCCGGTTGAATCACCACTTAGTTACTGCTGTTGTAAGAATTAAATAAATAGTCAGTTGACTATATTCTGTACAACAAATGCACACACCAAAAAGAGACTAGTCTAGTTTAGAAAGAGATGGCAAGCATCTGCTACGACACCTCAAGTATATCTAGACAAGACCTGCCTTCCATAAGTTTCTACTTCTCAGAAGAGTAGCACTTACAGCACAATGATATTGAACACAGAACTGAAGAAGGAATAATTCACACTCCAGTACCCTACGACAATGATAGTTCTTGCAATAACCTAGATCAGATATAGACTGAAAGTCAGTAACTAAGAAATAACTTTTGTAGTGAAATCTAACATAATAAGAATCATACATATGACCACAGAACATTGAGATAGTTCCTACCTGTTCAGAGATTTTTTCGTTTCTAACATGACCAGAGCTAGGGACCCTTATTTAAGCTGAGTCCAGCAGACCCTATTATCTCCTTGTCACCTTTCTGTCTGGTATGACAGAAACATGCTGACCTCCTAAGGTAATTAATTCTATTCAAGTGTGGGGCCAGTTCACACCTCTTTTCTCATGCAGACTGACTTATCTCCCCCTGGCAGTCATAAATCTATTCTGAACCACTAACCCTCACCATAGTGTCACACCTGGATGGTTTTGAGTTGCCAGCCCCAGATCAGTTTCACAGTCTGCCCTACAGTGGGGGTAATTGTCAGTTTGACCTGTAACACCTTTAAGCTGGACTGCCTGGTTTTACAACCCTAGTCTGATGGTCTGTGTGATTTCATTCTGGGTTTATTGCAATTCCCACCATCCTGTTTTAGTAGCCAGCAGCCATCTGTTCTGACACTTCACAGTTGAATGGGTTCCTTTTGCTACAACATTTTATGCCTCTATGTGTGCAGGCCTGATTGTTCTGTCTTCCATTTCTCCTCCTTTATTATAGAGAATTGCATTTGTTCTTCTGTAACTTCTCTACATGGTGAACCGAAAATTGTTCTGGGAAGTAAAGGCTGCCAATTCGTGACAGAGCTTCCCCCTAAAAAAAAAGTTTCTGCCAGAAATCTTTTGTCAAAGCACGCCGTACATCCCAGAATAATGCCTAAGCACTCTCCGTTCTGTATCTGCCTAAAGGTTTCCAATATTCCTTGTGGCAGTGGGTTGTCCTGCCTCTGCATACAGACGTCCCATTTCCATAACCCAAAGATACTCTGGATAGATCCTTGTACCTGGTTTTCGGCCGGGATTCCATGCAATAGCTTGGTAAAATCCGGTAATTGTCAGGAGGTTGTAATTTTACCCCTCTGGGAAAGATCACAATCAACGGGATTCTTCTACGCCTCTGGGCAGCAATTGTTTTACACCATTCACTCACGTGATTTACTCCTTTCAGCCGAGGATGTACCCGTAGTGAGGTCTTGCATAAGCTGGCCACAGCAAAGCTTGTCTCCGTGATTTTCCTCCATCCATTATAGATCCTTAACATGATTCCATCAATATCTTCCTTTTGAAAGGAATAATGTTACACATCATGGTCCCATGATATAAATTCAACTGGCGCTTTCCTCCTTCAAAGTCGGGCGTGACAATCGTCCCTCCTCGGTGTCGCGGTTTCTTCCCCTGATAATCAGTTAACGGGCTGGGTTTTGTCTGCATTAGAGTTTCGTGTGAAAACCGTGCTAGATATTGGAAATTTAGTGTGCCAAGTTGTCCTGCCTTGAGAAATAACATAGTTATTCAAGGCGATAAAGTGGTGTTACTTTTGAATAAAGTATCCACAAATAGCTGATCTACTCCTATCAAATCGACCTGACTGAAGGGTAGATTGAGTCCTAAGAGTGTTGATTCCAAACCACTCTTGACTTCTGTTACTTCAGGTCCCTGTTGCTGGAATTCCCTGATAACTTCAGCTAATGAGATGATAGGCGTTTCTTCCTCCATCTTGTGCAAAGAATTTTCTTCTTTAGCAACTACAGACAATGTTGTCTGCACAATATCAGAGTCCATATTCTGGCTCATGACAATTCCCTGTGTTTCCTGAGTCTCCGAACTGGTATACTGTGAGATAACAACTGGAAATGTTTCCTGGTCTGGATGTTCCTCTCTGGTCCTGCTTTCATGGGCTAAGTCCAGTTGAGGTAAATCCTGCGGTGGGCTGTCTAAGCAATCCATCACAATAGGTAAATATTTGAACTGAGATCTAGTGTCTTGTCCTGAGCTGCAGCCTCAAAGATCACAAGGGGTTCCGGGTCTTCCTTCATCCCTCTGTCAGTCAAATTTAATCCCACTTCATCCTCTCCTGAGCTGAAGGGAATAATAAAGTCGGTTACCTTTCGATCTCCGACCTCCTTAAAAGATGTCCTCAGGTCATCTTCCTCTTGAGTTTCACCTCTCGTTGAAGTAAAATGAGATTCCTGGGAGTCTTGTACTGGCGGACCAGTTAAACCACATATCTTGTGGTACGAACAGTTGTCCTCTGGGTAACTGTTAGTAGGCAAATTATCTGAACTGATAATTAGTGATTCTTCCCGCGTTGCAGTAATGAAATTCACCTGGGATTCAGTTACTTCCATCCTCCCTATTTCAGTCAGATGTAATTCCACTTCATGATTCTGTGAACAGAAGGGAATGTGAGAATCGGCTAGGTCTCCGCCTGCGACCTCATTAAAGGTTGTCTTCAGTTCCTCTTTCTCTCGAGATTCATTTCTCATAGAAGTCAAGTGGTTTTCCTGAAGGTCCTGTACTGGCGAACCAGTGAGACCACAATTTCCGTGGTGCAAACAGTTATCATGTTTGTGACTGTTTGAAGTGCCTTTGGCACGTTTTTTCTTCCCTCTTTTCCGTTTAGGACAGGGTCGAATGAGAACCTGTAGTTCCCGGTCCACTAACTCTGATTCCGCGGTGGGTGGCAAAGATGTCCCTTCCTTCCTGGTTGGGTGAGCATCCATATCTCCTACCTTATGTTCCGCTAGAAAGGTTAGCTTCTCTGCATTGACTACTTCCATATGCTGTTTATTAATCTCTGCTTCTTCAGTTTTGCTACGCTCTTTTGCTTCAAATAACTCATCGATTGTTTTATTCATCTTTTCCTCCGCCATGTCCCACTCTTTCATCTCGTCTCTGATGTATATTTCTAATTGTTCTCCTGTTAAGCCCTCTATTATGCCTAACCTTCTCGTGGACTCTAAGTAATCTGTGCGCGCCTTCAGATAATCTAGATCCTGGGAAGGTGAGTCCATATTTGCTAATGGTAAGCTCCTATGTATCTATCAAATTCAGAGCTAAGCTAGAAAGACAAGAGTGAACCAATGACAGCAGAATCAAAACCAATGTGTAGAGTTAACCTCAGCAGTGAAAGACAACTGAAAGTAATATTCAAGTAGTTTCTGGCGACCGCAGTGAAGTAAGTGTGAGAGATATACTACACAGTAATCAATACTAATATTTACCTAAATAAATATTAAAATGCACTGCATACATGTCATAATGAAAATGGCATAAGTAAGCATAAAATGGCAAATCAATCAAGCAGTTAAATCATCAAACACATCAATGTAAATATGATTAAAGTGATCAGTTATCATTAAATGATGAATGATACACTAAATGATAAGAATTAAAATACTTATCAATAAATGATAGATGAGGTAGTTCTCATAAGTTCTTATCTGTTATACACTTTTGAAAAGTTATATCTATACTCTGTAACTTCCTCAACTAAAATTAGCTACATCTGATGATAGTCTATTTTGATGACTGAAGATTACAAGAGTTAACTTTTAAAATCGTATGTCTAGGGTCTAGTACCGGAGTCTATTGAAAGCGAGAAGTCCGAATTCAAATACCGTACGAGAAGCCCAATCTGTAGGATTGGGTTAAAATTAAATCCCCGAGACGAGACACCAATCTGTCATAAGTCGGGGTGCCCCACCGGCTAGATGAAAATATTATTCACTGGCGAGCAACCCTAAATAGTCAGAAACTGACTAGGGACAAAATCTATATGGCTGAAGTACAGATTAAGCCCATGAATATCCAACGTAACAGCTCCAAGTGGCTCGTTACAAAATGAAATGAACTGTGCTGAATATTCGCCAAGGAATGGGAAAGAGAAGGTTAGCTAAGATAGATGTTTAAGTCTAAATATATTAGTATAGACGACTATCTCAGTACAGGTTTTTCTCCCTGACTGCTCCCTTCCTTGGTGTCTAAGTGAACCCCCACCAATGTACACAACAACACGTATGCACAATTGGAATTAAAATATAACGAGAGAACTATGAGTTACAATATTACAACATTTATTTACTAATCATAGACATCTGATGGTTTTTAATATGAGGATGATGAAATCATATAACATATTGTGATGAGAAACATTACGTAACTTTACTTGTTACTTCATCTATCTGGAACTGTGGTCCAGATCCCCACTCTCCAGTAGACTCAAAAAAAGAAACAGCTTGCCGGTATTCTGACGATCCTGTCAGTCCTGACACTCCTAGTCTTCACTCGTCCTTGAGATCTACAACATAGGTGCTCCTTGTGAGAGCTTGAAAGAAAGTGAAGAATGTGTTATATCTAGTTCTACATCAGCACAATCCTAATTAAAACATATCATAACACAAACATATACAATGACCAGTCTGGCCAAGTTTATCTTTCAGCTCTACTGCGTTCTCCGTCCTCCTTCTCCCTACTGTCGTTAGTCTGGGACGGGCTTTTCAATTGTCTCACACGCCTGTAATTATTACATTTCTGCCGCCCCATGTCCATGTCGCTAATACAGAAATTGTGTGTCATACAGCCGCTCCGTCCAAAGTTGGGTTAGCAGCTCACAGGGTCGGTAAGGGTATTATAACAATGCCTGATCATCCGGGCTTGCAAGCCGTGACCAGTAGCTGTGCCAGGTTTGCATGCATTACCGTGGACGCACGCCCACAATACACTGAGAAAGTTTAGCACCATATACCCTATACCAATTGTGGGTAATGTCTGTACCATTACACCTCTGCTTCCAACACAATCATTGGCCAATGTGCCAATGCGCAGACAATAGCATAACACTTCATATTGGTAGGTTTGCATATGACAAATCAATATATCAAACATCCAATACACATAAACATATTGATTAAACTAGACATATTATGATACTTTAACATCATAGCATAATGCACTAGTTAGTTTATGAAATTACACATACATACATCCAACATATCCGTAAACATTATATTACTTCAAGATGGACATCTAATGATACTCAACATAATAGCATCAGGCATTATTAATGAGTACTAATATTGTATAGCTACAAAATGAGATATACAACAAGTCTAATTGAAGTGACCACACAGACCAGCTATATTTGCTGAGCTGCCCGGTTGAATCACCACTTAGTTACTGCTGTTGTAAGAATTAAATAAATAGTCAGTTGACTATATTCTGAACAACAAATGCACACACCAAAAAGGAGACTAGTCTAGTTTAGAAAGAAATGGCAAGCATCTGCTACGACACCTCAAGTATATCTAGACAAGACCTGCCTTCCATAAGTTTCTACTTCTCAGAAGAGTAGCACTTACAGCACAATGATATTGAACACAGAACTGAAGAAGGAATAATTCACACTCCAGTACCCTACGACAATGATAGTTCTTGCAATAACCTAAATCAGATATAGACTGAAAGTCAGTAACTAAGAAATAACTTTTGTAGTGAAATCTAACATAATAAGAATCATACATATGACCACAGAACATTGAGATAGTTCCTACCTGTTCAGAGATTTTTTCGTTTCTAACATGACCAGAGCTAGGGACCCTTATTTAAGCTGAGTCCAGCAGACCCTATTATCTCCTTGGCACCTTTCTGTCTGGTATGACAGAAACATGCTGACCTCCTAAGGTAATTAATTCTATTCAAGTGTGGGGCCAGTTCACACCTCTTTTCTCATGCAGACTGACTTATCTCCCCCTGGCAGTCATAAATCTATTCTGAACCACTAACCCTCACCATAGTGTCACACCTGGATGGTTTTGAGTTGCCAGCCCCAGATCAGTTTCACAGTCTGCCCTACAGTGGGGGTAATTGTCAGTTTGACCTGTAACACCTTTAAGCTGGACTGCCTGGTTTTACAACCCTAGTCTGATGGTCTGTGTGATTTCATTCTGGGTTTATTGCAATTCCCACCATCCTGTTTTAGTAGCCAGCAGCCATCTGTTCTGACACTTCACAGTTGAATGGGTTCCTTTTGCTACAACATTTTATGCCTCTATGTGTGCAGGCCTGATTGTTCTGTCTTCCATTTCTCCTCCTTTATTATAGAGAATTGCATTTGTTCTTCTGTAACTTCTCTACATGGTGAACCGAAAATTGTTCTGGGAAGTAAAGGCTGCCAATTCGTGACACCGCCCATGAACATGCACTAAGCAGGGGAATCGGCGGAAGACAAAGACTCCTTTTGAGACTCGGGATGAGAGCCACGTTCTGCATACGCCCTGCTACATGATGACGAAGCTGCAACAAAATATTGCGAGCTCTACCGACAAACTTAGGCCTCGCCCTGTTGTGCATGAGATGGTTATTCTATCTGCTGGGCCACGCATCTCTCTATTACAGGAAGGTCCCGATTAACGTCGGGGTTACGTTCTTGGAAAACACGTAGGAACTAAGTGAAACGACGTATAGTGAAACACTATTTCCCATATAATTAAATGAAATGCAGTGTATTATGTAATGTTTATTTTGATGGTTGTTGATATTTATTGGCTAAATAGAGGTGGTTTGGAGGGCGAGTGGTAGAGTTATTGGGACATAGAGGCATTAAAACCACGATTCTCTCCAAAACTATCATCAGCACTACTAGAACTGCTCACACCCGCTTTCTTAGCTAGATCTTCATAGAGAGACTTTGCTTTCTCTTGGATAGCCATCTTGCTCACAGGCATATTCCATTGGTTCTGGTCTTCAATCCTGACGACCAATAGTGCTTCCTTGTTCTCCATAAGAGTATTTCTGGTACGCATGGTCTTGAAATATTTTGGTCGCTTGAAGCGTCACGAAAGTTTGGAGAGAACAATAATGGAAGGGTATATGCCTGGGAAGAGAGGAAGAGGAAGGCCAAAGAGAAGATGGGTGCAGTATGTGGCGGATGATCTCCAGATGGGTGTATCAGACGCGGGACATCTTGCTTATGATCGAGAGGTTTTCCGGAAGGTTGTTATGGGAGCGAGGTTCTGCGAAGGACATGCTACTGAATGAATGAATGAATGGTCTTGGAAGCACTCAAAGGGGCTACGTGTTTAGCACCCTCTTTGATTTTGTTAGCACCTGCACGAATCATCCTTACCGTGGTTGGAGGTAAACCATGGACTTTACCGATGTCAACAGCCCGATCTCCAGTCTAAAAACAACGTAACACATCTAACTTCACCTACGAGTAACACTTTACCTGGTTCTCTTACAACCAGACACACTATCCAGCACTTACCGTGCGCTTTGAATTCATACACGATACAATCTTGGGAAAACGCACTGCACAAAATGTAAAATGGCGACGTTAACGCAGCATAGCAACACAGGTCACGGCGTTATGCCGGAACGTAGCGACGTAAAGTGAAGTTATGTCCCATTGTGACAACGACGTTATAGTGAAACGACGTAAACCGAAGCTACATATAGCTGAGCCCTCCTGCACTTGTTAACCTTTTATTTAATGCTACCATATAGCGATGAGCCGGCTTCCTGGCTTAGAGGTTGGCGACTTTTCTCCGTAATCTCATATACTCTCGTAAGTAACGTGACGACGGTGAGAATCAGCAGTGGTTCGAATCGTGCCGGTAACTTACGGGGTATGTGAGCCGGCCGCTCAGAAAGCAATGGCAAACTACTGAGCGTAATCTTGCCAAGAAATCAACAATCGGCTGAAAGATGCTGATGTTGACAGCAATGTCCTGTAAAGGATATGCAAACATTTTGTTTATATAGCGATCACTGCAAACAATCTGACATTGAAGCTAAGGCATTTAAATATTGCTAAGTATAGACTAGAAGGCCGGTCTCCTGGCATAGGGTTTTAACGTCTTTCTCCGTATTCCCGTATACTCTCGTGAGTAACGTGACGTAAGCAAGAATCGGTAGCGGTTCTCACCGAGTCGGTAACTTACGGGGTATGTGAGCCGGTCTCTCAAAAAGCAATGGCAAACTACTGAGCGTAATCTTGCCAAGAAATCAACAATCGGCTGAATGATGCTGATGTTGACAGCGATGTCCTGTACTGGATATGCTAACCCAAAAAAAATAAGACTAGAAAAGTCGATGTGTAAGGGAGATGAACGGTTCTCTAACTAACTAGCTAACAAACAAACAAACAAACAAACTAACTAACTAAACTAACTAACACCCGGGAAGGTTAACCCGGTCAACAAATGCCCGCAGAAGTCGGATGTGTTGGCCTAACGGCGCAAGAACGCAGCTCTGCTGTAAACAGGCACAAGGCAATCACGTCCGGAAAAAAACTCCGGATGAATGCAGAAGAAGGAGAAGAAACTAACTAACTAACTAACTAACTAACTAACCAACTAACTAACTAACTAACTAACTAACTGACTAACTAACTAACTAACTAACTAACTAACCAACCAACTAACCAGCTAACCAGCGAACTAACTAACAAATAACTAACTAACTACTAACTACCTACCTACCTACATAACTAACTAACTACCTAACTAACTAACTAACTAACTAACTAACTACTAACTAACTAACTAACTACTAACTAACTAACTACTAACTAACTACTAACTAACTACTAACTAACTACTAACTAACTACTAACTAACTACTAACTAACTACTAACTAACTACTAACTAACTACTAACTAACTACTAACTAACTACTAACTAACTACTAACTAACTACTAACTAACTACTAACTAACTACTAACTAACTACTAACTAACTACTAACTAACTACTAACTAACTACTAACTAACTACTAACTAACTAACTAACTAACTAACTAACTACTAACTAACTAACTAACTAACTAACTACTAACTAACTACTAACTAACTAACTACTAACTAACTAACTACTAACTAACTACTAACTAACTAACTAACTAACTAACTAATAACTAACTAACTAACTAACTAACTACCTAACTACCTACCTACATAACTAACTAACTAACTAACTAACTAACTAACTAACTAACTACCTACCTACCTACATAACTAACTAACTAACTAACTAACTAACTAACTACCTAACTACCTACCTACATAACTAACTAACTAACTAACTAACTAACTAACTACCTACCTACCTACATAACTAACTAACTAACTAACTAACTACCTACCTACATAACTAACTAACTAACTAACTAACTAACTACCTACCTACATACCTAACTAACTAACTAACTACCTACCTACCTACATAACTAACTAACTAACTAACTAACTACCTACCTACATAACTAACTAACTAACTAACTAACTACCTACCTACCTACATAACTAACTAACTAACTAACTAACTAACTAACTACATACCTACATAACTAACTAACTAACTAACTAACTACCTACCTACATAACTAACTAACTAACTAACTAACTACTAACTACCTACCTACATAACTAACTAACTAACTAACTAACTAACTAACTAACTACCTAACTACCTACCTACATAACTAACTAACTAACTAACTAACTAACTACATAAATAACTAACTAACTAACTACCTACCTACATAACTAACTAACTAACTACCTAACTACCTACCTACATAACTAACTAACTAACTAACTAACTAACTAACTAACTTACTAACTACCTAACTACCTAACTACCTACCTACATAACTAACTAACTAACTAACTAACTAACTTACTTACTAACTAACTAACTAACTAACTAACTAACTAACTAACTAACTAACTAACTTACTAACTACCTAACTAACTACATAACTAACTAACTAACTACCTACATAACTAACTAACTAACTACCTACATAACTAACTAACTAACTACCTACATAACTAACTAACTACCTACATAACTAACTAACTAACTACCTACATAACTAACTAACTAACTACCTACATAACTAACTAACTACCTACATAACTAACTAACTAACTACCTAACTAACTAACTAACTAACTAACTAACTACCTACATAACTAACTAACTAACTAACTAACTACCTACCTACATAACTAACTAACTAACTAACTAACTAACTACCTACCTACATAACTAACTAACTAACTAACTAACTAACTACCTACCTACATAACTAACTAACTAACTAACTAACTAACTACCTAACTACCTACCTACATAACTAACTAACTAACTAACTAACTAACTAACTAACTAACTAACTACATAAATAACTAACTAACTAACTACCTACCTACATAACTACCTAACTAACTAACTACCTACCTACATAACTAACTAACTAACTAACTAACTAACTAACTAACTAACTTACTAACTACCTAACTACCTAACTACCTACCTACATAACTAACTAACTAACTAACTAACTAACTAACTAACTAACTAACTAACTTACTAACTACCTAACTACCTAACTACCTACCTACATAACTAACTAACTAACTAACTAACTAACTAACTAACTAACTAACTAACTACCTAACTAACTAACTAACTAACTAACTAACTACCTAACTACCTAACTACCTACCTACATAACTAACTAACTAACTACCTAACTAACTAACTAACTAACTAACTAACTAACTAACTAACTACCTAACTAACTAACTAACTAACTAACTAACTAACTTACTAACTACCTAACTACCTAACTACCTACCTACATAACTAACTAACTAACAACCTAATTAGCTAACTATCTAACTAGCTAGCTAACTAACCAACCATCTAACTAATTAACTAATCATCCAACTAAGTAACTAATCAACTAACTGAGTAACTTGCTAACTAGCTAACAAATTAACTAACTAATTAACCAACTAACTAACTACTTAACCAACCAACCAATCAACCAAACAACCAACCAACTAATTACTTTCCTTTTAAATCACCCAAGACGAGAATTACTTTAAAACGGAAACTTCAGTTTGAGAAACTTACAACTGCTGCTCATTGTGACCCAGCCAGAAACAAGATTGATTTCTTTCTTGAACGTGACATGTCACGTGAAAAATGAAATATCTTGTCACGTCAATAATGAAATACGTTTCCGTCATCTGTATTGTGGAGAAAACATATCTCCAACATACAAGACCGATTTCTGATAAATATGAAAATAAGTATCGCATTGGCGTGATTAATATATTTGCTCATGTAGAAGAGGGGATATATGTTAGTATTATTTCTCTTATACGACGGTTCTCAACTTGCTGGGTATGGGGTTTGGATGTTATTTTTCACGGAAAGGAGTCTTCTTGGCGAAGTGGTTAAGCCGATGACTCCTGCTCTGAAGGTTATGGTTTGATTCCAGGCTTCAGCATTCTGTTCAGGAGTGCAATATTCTCGGAGTACGTGCTCTGTGAGACGCTTTCGGCAGTAATAGTAATAGTAATTGTACAGTGCGTATTTTTAATGACTGTGCAGTGTTTGAAAATATTGCCGGTCCAAGTTTTCTATTTACCTATTATGTTGCATGAACTTTACAGAGGGTGAATACAAAACTTGGACTGGCAATATTTTCAAACACTGTACAGTCATTAAAAATACACCCTATAATAGTAATAATAATAGTAATAATAATAGTAATAGTAAACCATCATTTTACACACCTTGATCTCATCGGGCATATGGTGCTAAATCCATATTTATATATACTAATCGGCACTCAGTGGGTGATATGGTCAGTATTACCCCGGCTGACTATACTCCACACGATATTTCCTAGTACTAGTTTGAGGCTGGGTCGATCTGGGAGCCCATACAGACTTTTAAAACTCCGCCCCGATACGGATTCGAACCTATGACCACATGAATGTTGCCACAAGGCAGGTGCCTGTTACACGCTAGACAGAGAATTCCCGACTATGCACTGAATCCAAGGGATGCGGGAATGCGTCACGGGAATGACAACGTGACGCCGAGGTAACGTAAACATAGGATACGCTGTGGAGAGATAGGAAGAACCGGTCGTGTTTTCATGGAGTGGCACAAGTGGATGTTTGGATGCGGTGATTCAAGGATCTTCAAGTGAGGAACAAGTGGAGGGAATTGTTGATAACAATCCATGGATGGATAGAAGAACAGGGAAACGGACCTAGACGAATCTTGAACGAACGAGACAACAAAGATCTAAAGGAACTGTAGAATGGAAGACAGACTGTCAGGGCAAATGATACAGAGTTTAATGTATATTCCTGGTTAATTTTTAGTAGTTGTTGTCCCTGTGGTAAGGGAGCGCTACGAGGCCACTGGGATGTTTATAAGTCTGCAAGGCCGAAAATTAAAGGACTTGAAATCGTTTGCTGACCTGCGTGTTTTATGTTCCTGTTCACTGGTTTATTAAGGTGAGAGACTTTGAGATTTTGTTATCGTTACACATTGACGAGCATAACTGCTTCAGCGTGGATCTCAATTTATTATTATTGTTCAGCAGAACGGGAGTTACGTCAAGGCAAATGGCAGGCAACCGTCTAGCCGCTTCACTAGCACAGCTCCCTGAACAGGTTCAAGCAAAAAGTAGGTGTGGACTAAACAAACATGGATGGCGGAACATGGGAAGAAGGGGTGTGTCACAGTCATGACGTAAAGTTTGGTTATATGACAGCAGACATGGTTGTATTATAACGCCGTTGCAACATTTCGGCGATATATAAGCTCATAGCAGATACACTTAATCAGTTAACTGCATGAAGCTAATTGTAAAAGTGAGTACGGCATACGGGCATAGCGCATATGTGTTTAAGTTCCTTTACAGACGGATATATGAGTGAAATCGACATGGCACTTGATGTTGATGCTATGAGTGAAACATGTCTCGATGGCATATGATGTGTACGTGTGTGTGGTAGGTTATGTGTGTCATTAGTCATTAGTCATTGGTCGAAGTTCCAACTTCACGGCAAACGGATCTTTCCCATTATGCTTCGTTCCTGTGTCAGTGAATACCACACAAAATGCCCCTCACTGCCCCCTGTGTGTTGTCGTCACTTACGGATTGCTGTGTCCGTGGTGAGCAGCTGCTTGTTCTGCCTTCTTGATCAGAACAGGTTATTATTTTGTTTAATCACGAATAGAACACAACCGATTGAAATACCAACTACGTCACTAGTTTATGCTCATCATCATCATGTGCCATACCGATAAACGTGGGCGGTCATGCTTCGCCATTAATGATTTAACACGATCACCAGAGCCGTGGGTCAGCTCTGTGTTCATGTCCCGACCATGCCAGTGGCCAAGCCATCCAGGTATTTACTTCTCTGCCTATCCCTTGTTCTAAATCTTGCCAGTAGGCATTAATTTCTCTAGTTTATTTGTTCTCATAATGTTTCCAGTTGTGATTGTCTAAGTCTAATTTAAATATTGAGCACAACCCACTACTGGCAACGCCGATCGCATTCTGGTATGAACCTAAGGCCTATCCACGTCAATATGGAAGCACTATACTCGAGTTTCGCCCTAGTTTGAGCTCGTCAGTAGTGCATATCCCTGACCGGATCCGGAAACAGTCCCGGATCACGCGTGTGAAGCGGGTGTGTAACCATGCGGCACACACTTAGTTAGTTAGTTAGTCTTTCCTCTTGAGCCTAAGGCGGCGCATAGGGCAGAAGTCCTGTCTCTACATGCTTGGCGGTTCGCTGCTACCTGTTGTAGATCTTGGATATCTACTTGGCCATTGATTGAGCCTTCTCTAATGATGGTTCTACGCAGGGTCTCTCTTGGTCTTCCCCGTTTTCTTTTCCCTACTGGTGACCATATGAGGGCTTGGTAGGGGAGTCTTGACTTGTCCATTCTGAGTACATGGCCGATGTAGTTCCAACGGCGTCTTCTTATGAAATTGGATACTGTATCTTGCTTAGTCTCTTGTCTTATTTGCGAATTGGTTCTGAAGTCTGTCCAGTGGATGTTTAGAAGTCTTCTAAGACATTTGTTCTCAAAATTGTCTAATTTTGTATCTAAAGCTACCGTTGATTTCCAACTTTCACATCCATACGTTAACACTGGAATCACACAAGAGTTGAAGATTTTAAGTTTTGTGTGTTTGCTGAGTGTCTTTGACTTCCAGATGTTTGACAGTTTATTGAAGGCACTAGATGCCAGTGAGATTCTAGATGATATTTCTGGTGTTGAGTCCCCTGTAGATGTCATTTTGCTTCCTAGGTATGTAAAGCTGTTGACTTTTTCAAGAACCCACTGCACACACTGGACACACCAAATTATCACAACAGAACATCACAACGCTACCTATCGTAGGCTATGCTCAAGATTTTTCTTTTCTCTAATTTTTCTAATCAGCTTATGGTTTTCGTCTCCTTCATGTAGGACTTGCTCGTTGGTTTTTCTGTCTGTCCATAGATTTCTTTGCATTTCCCTCAGAAACCAGATTTCCGATTCCATTAAATGTGTTTCACATTGTCTGTTCTTGAACGCGCCTCACATCCATCCATCCATCCATCCATCCATCCATCCATCCATCCATCATGTGCCATGCCGGTAAGCGTGGGCGGTCATGTTCTGCCATCTCACTCGATCACCAGAGTCGTGGATCAGCTCCGTGTTTCTGTCTCGACCATGCCACAAGGCCAAGCTATCCAGGTACTTGCTTCTATGTCTTCCCCTTGGTCATCACATCCATACAAAAGTACATGTTCTATTTATCATTTCAACCTATTTTTCCTGTTGCCACTGACATCTTTTTATTGTCAGTATGTTTTTAATCTTGCTAAAGGCTACCTTCGCATGGCGATTCTTGTTCTAATCTCTTCAGACACCTCCCATCAAATGTTAATAATAAATGTTAATGATAGTTGAACCGGTTCACTTGTTTAAGCTAGGCACGTCGGATTTGTATGTCTTGCAATAGCCCCACGGCGAACACTTCTGAGGCGAAGTAATAAATAAGGCACCAACCAACCTCACTGAAATCTACGGGAACGTCGTGAGACTGAAACTAATTGCCACGTTTAGGCAGAACTAAGGAGAAGGTGTCAGTGCCAGCGAGGGAGAACCGTGTCTTCAAGGTAGATGAATTGTGTGATTTTTTTTTTTTCTCGCTCACACTCGCTTTGAACTCAAACGTAGTCCATACACGCTACTTCTAGTAGTGATCGGCTGATTTTTGCGTGTTGATTTGCTTTCCCCCATTAACAGTGTCCCTTGCCATCAGGTGAACCTACTCCGACTTCAGAGGTACTTGTTATTTACGTCCAAAGTCAAGCACGATATGTCAACATTTTAGTTCAACTGTCTGGTGTAGGGGTTGAGCCCCTTACCTCGATATCAGCACACCGGATGTTTAAGAACACTGGTTCATATCAATTCGGCCATGCTGACCTACGGTGTGTATGTGGTAGGTTATTGCTGCGTTCATAGAATGTGATTAGTGTTTCCGTGCTGTGTGATTGGTGCGTTCATACATGATCAGTGTTTCCGTGCTGTGTGATTGGTGCGTTCATACATGATCAGTGTTTCTGTGCTGTGTGATTGGTGCCTTCATACATGATTAGTGTTTCCGTGCTGTGTGATTGGTGCGTTCATACATGATTAGTGTTTCCGTGCTGTGTGATTGGTGCGTTCATAGAATGTGATTAGTGTTTGCGTGCTGTGTGATTGGTGCGTTCATACATGATTAGTGTTTCCGTGCTGTGTGATTGGTGCGTTCATACATGATCAGTGTTTCCGTGCTGTGTGATTGGTGCGTTCATACATGATTAGTGTTTCCGTGCTGTGTGATTGGTGCGTTCATAGAATGTGATTAGTGTTTGCGTGCTGTGTGATTGGTGCGTTCATACGTGATTAGTGTTTCCGTTCTGTGTGATTGTTGCGTTCATACAATGTGATTAGTGTTTCCGTTCTAGGTTATTGGTGCGTTCATACTGGATGGCATAAGACAGTGGCATGGAGGAATAACATCAATAGAACTGATTCTGAACACCAAGGACTGAGATCTGTGGAGAGACATGAACACCCTGGCCTGAGATCTGTCTAGATACATGAGTACACCATTTCACAGGATACACTATGAAGGCTATATATGTATGTGTGCGTATTTGTGTCTGCCTGTGTGCAGAATAAACACTTGTATTCATCAAGTGATGTATATTTCTGTTTGAATCAATAGCTACTAGTTCCGGTGGATGACAGACTTCTCCAGTAATACCACCTACACACTGAAGCAGAAGACTAGACAGCGGCTTCTCCTAAAGAGAAAACTTAGCTGTAAAACATTCAGGGTTCTGTGAGGCTCAACAGTCTGAGAAGCCCTGTTAAATAAAAACAACGAAATATGGACGTCGGCAAGGAAAACTCATATCAATGCTTTCGATAAATAATGAACCAATATAGAACTGTTATCATCTGTGCCAGTTTCAGAATATGTTTCTTCATTACATCGACATAAATTCCCAGCTAGTCAATGCCTCCTTTCCACTCTCACATTCTTTTCGTCTTGATATTATAAAGGAAGAGAGGGGACGGGGGAGGGGGGGGGTGAAATAACCGGTATTTGTGAGTTGTCAAGGTGACCTGCCAATATATATATATATATATATATATATATATATATATATATATATACACTGACGTCATTAAATGTGGGTAGGGTAAGGAGAGTGGACTCGCATTAAGATGTGTGTGTGTGTGTGTGTGCGCGCGCGCGTGCGTGCGTGTGTGTAAGAAAGCAGTATGTAACACCATGAAAAATATTATCTGCAATTTATATCTGACAGTCTTCCGCTTATTCTTCTCTTCATCCAGTTACCTCAATGAAGTGTTGAGGGATAAGGTAAACATCTGTTTCGTGCTTGTTCTAATGCTCTTTATAAGTTGGTATTCATATCTCTAAGGTTGTTCTTGGTACCACCACTCCATCTTTTAAGTGGCTGTCCACTTGCTCTGCATCCATTATATTTATTCGATGTGCCTCTTTGTGACAGATGGTACCAGGGCATTCTTGTAATGTGGCCAAACCTTTTAATCTGTTGGCGTTGTTGTTGTTGTTGTTGTTGTTGTTGTTGTTGTTGTTGTTGTTGTTGTTGTTGATGTTGTTTTTAATTAAATGCATGACTAGTTTAAGAACTAGTCGTTTTCTAATTCTTCCTTCCTACTTCTCTCTCTCACGGTTACTCCCGCAGCTCTTCTATAACATCTCATATCTGTCGTTATTTCTTTTGCATTATTAGTTGCAGTCCATGTTTGACACTGGTAGCATAATGGCGGGAAAAATGTTTATTATCAGATTTGCTTTAGTATTTATTGGTATCTTTCTATGCGACATAACTCTGTCAGTCGAGATATGGAGAAGAGTTCGGAAGCGAATCATGGAAATTAAGATACAAGTCAGGAATTATGTGAAGGGTTCTGAAATGTGGTGTTATAGAATACTAAGTACACTGTAGACGGATAAAAAGAGCAACGAAGATATCTTGAAAGACGTTAATACACCATATATCAGAAGGAGAAGTCCATATCCTTTGGGCATGTCACGAGAAGAAATGCGTGGCTGCTGGGCTTCTGGTTGACTGCCACTGCCGTCGGTGATGAACTGTATGTTCGTGGACTGTGTAGGTGAACATCTAGGAAACATCCAGATAGGAAAATGACTGCCGATTCCATCAGAGATGAATTGGGTGTTTCGTGGGGGACTGGTGTGTTGACATTCTGGCGGCGGCATTATGCACAGTGTATCTGTGCGGGCTGTTGTTTGTCGAGACTCCTGTCTTTTCCACTTTTCACATTGGGCAGTGGGGAGCGTTTTGTGTGATATTCACTGGCACAGGAACGGAGCATAATGGGGACGACCCGTTGCTGTGAAGTTGGAACTGCGACTAACTAACTAACTAACTAACTAACGAGAAGAAAGCTCAACATAATGTATCCAGGACGCCATAGACCGAGATATGTACAGAGACATGAAAGTTTACGTCAGCTGATGGGGCACATGATGATGATGCTGCTCTCATAGGAAATATGCAGGCTCTTAGTACTTTCCCTTTTGGTCTTCCATCCGTTCCACTCCATTACTGTACAAAATGCTGTTGAAAGTTAGTTACATATCCTTTAATCGATGTCAACCCCATAACTATTTTTCTGTTTGTGATTTTTTGACAAATTTACAATCAGTAGTTTGCCGTTACTTTATGAATGACCGGAACTCATACAATTTTCTTTCTAATAAACACGCGAGGCGGTCTACAAAATGTTGTAGGCTTCATAATTCAACAATTATATTCGTACTTGTGTAGGGGGTGCCCATAATTAGGAACACAAGTGCAAGCAAATGGCTCTTTTGAACGTCTAAGACGCATTTGGGTATATGGTTCTAGAAAGTGAGGGTTAGATTGGCCACATATTCCTCCGTGTGTGCAGGCCTACAATTAAATCACTGACCCTTAGTAGGAAAGTACCTCTGGACAAATCTTTTTATTATTATCATTAGTAGTATTGCAATACCGGTTTTGTGGCGAGACATGGTCGCCTACACCACATGAACTTACTTACAGAACTAAAATAATAATAATAATAATAATAATAATAATAATAATTCATTAACGATTGAAATCGAACGAGGGTAATACAAGGGACATTACCCATAACTATTTCATGTAAATGTTAGTAAAAATGCGGTTGTTTCTCTTCGAATAAAATCTAATCAAACAGACCGCCCATTTCTCGTTTTCTTTGGCGAACGGGTCACTCTTAGTGTGGGGGAAAGGAGAGATGTGTGCAGCATTGTACATTACAATTAATACAGCTCACTCCTTTAATGTGTTATAGTGAGCTTGGCTGTCCAGCACTATACTTTCCTAAAAGATGGTTCTCCGTAGCCAAGCCGTCTGCTTTGAGCTGTGAAGGTTGTACTTTCGTTATCAGACAACGTTGCTCAGGCCACGAGTTACGTTATTATTTCTTTCTTCCCTGGAGACGTTTGGGGAGTCACAGCTAGAGGTATTGTGTTCCAATCCAATCAAATCTTTACAGTGCAAACTAAAATAAAAATTCCGTCTCGTTCAACCTGCTTCTACAGCTTCGGTTATAAATGAGGTCTGTTTTTTTTTTTTTTTATTATTCTGTTTGCCGTGAATTGTGATATTCTTTCCTTTCTTTGCCCTTTTTCGAGTTATTCGCAAACAGGACGGGTTATATTTTCTCCTCTCTGCTCTTCGAGTTCGGTTGGGTCTTATGGGGCTCACGCTGACTGACATTTTCATTATTGTGTTGAATTGGTCCTGATGAGAACAGGTCCTTAGGAGGACATGACAGATTATATCGTGTTCTATCATAATATACTATATATAGTATTGACTGGTACCTTGCTGTCTTCACAGACGATAGTTTGCAAAATAGAGTTATACATCTCCATAACACAAATCCTGGGCTGAAATTAGAGACTATGTGTTGTCCATGCAGCATGATCTTCTCTAGGTCTGTCTAGTTTACTCCAGAGGAAGGCAAAACCAATACGTCTCGAAGAAGACCAGCTGCAGAAGCTTGGTTATACTAAGCGTAATCTTCACATATATGATTGGTTGCAATGGAGCTGTAAGATTGCCTATCTCTTGCTTCCTCTTTCCTAGTTAGTTCCTTTTTATATCTATTTATTACAGCGTTGCCTGGCTCGTGCACATGTGGCGTCTCCGGTTTCCTACGACATGACTGTAGCACGGCTTTATGTTGTAGATTTCCATTTTGAAGTGGCGGTTCCTCGGTAGTTAGTGCGCTTGCATTTCAATACAATGTTCTGGGTCGAATTCCAGTAGACGAAGGATTATTTGTTACGACCAGGACGGCTCTAATATCGCTCAGCCTCATTGAAGTTGATAACTTACAACGTCCAGAAGTTTATGAGAATTGTCTCGGAAGAAAAGGCGACGGTGAAGGGAACCGGACATCCCACCCTAACTGTAATGACCTACTATATGTGAAGTTCCTTGATAAAGACTTTGATTGAAACGTTGGCTTATATATTTGTGTGCCTTTCCTTTCGTGGACACACCCAGTTAAATTCTGTGTTAATTGGAATTCCACGGTCAGCTCGGTTGCAGTCGTAGCGCTAATTGTGCGTGGTTCAGCGTCGGGGACCTGGGGCAATGAGCAGTTTCAAAATCCCGAACAAAGGTGTTTAAAAGATGGTCGAATTCACTGCACCGAGTGTTATCCTATATGGCACGGTAGTCTTTCCACAGTGCCGCCTGCTGAAATAGTCGCACAAAGCACGAACTCCGTAACTCCAGCGACGAACCCCAGGAGTCTCCGAGAAAATTGCGCTCATGAACAGATTGTCGTAGCCCGGAAATGAAGCCATAACATTCGGAGCCCGGAATTGAACCCATAACATTCGGAGCGCTGGATAGGCGGCGTAAGCACTTCACTAAGGAGACTGTCTTCACAATCCCGACTTAGGGAGGTCAAGATCAGCTGCACTGTGCCGTTAGAGTCTGTACCGCCCGGTGGAGTATTGCTGCATAATAAGGCAGATGCGGTAGGGCGCTTTGGCATCACGAGACACTGTGGAAGAACAGATACGGAGAGAATGTTGCAGCAGGGAGGACCTACAAATCTGAAATACACTTTGTAGTTTGAGAAAAAGTCAGACGGAAACATAATTAGTCAGCATATGTTGGCATTAATATTGGGACTCTTCGCTGGCTGTTGAAGATGGGGAAGTGGGGTTTATGGGAATGTCCCGAGGGTTGTGATATTGTTTCTTGACTCAAGACAACTCAACTCAAGTCAGCCACAGGTCCTTTGGAAGCAGATAGCTTTGCGTTGATTTTCACAATGGTATGTTCATTGGCCGTTCAGAAAGGAATGGTAAACTACAGAATGTAAAAGAGAATTTGCGAGTGAAGCAACGCTCCTGTTTTCTTTGGGATTGCAATAAATTTCAGCAGGACGCCTTGTGTGGTTAATTGTCACTGTCATGATTGTTTAGTCAGGTGACCAGCAACACGGAACAAGTAAGGAAGCCAGTGAAAGCACCAGAGATGCATGGCTGTTTGCTTCTGCACTGAACCAAACATAGAGTGCTCTAACGACAAAATATATGTGCGCCAGCGTATGAAAACATCGCCGATTGAGAACTTAATGAAGCATTTAATCGAGATATAGTTTAAAGTAATAATTATATGAGATACAAAATGTTAAAGAAATGATTGATTGATTGATTGATTGATTGATTGATTTAGGAATCGACATCACAGCATTCGGGGCATTCCCATAAGCGCTCCGTCCCCATCCTCAGCAGCCAGCGAAGAGTTCCAACACCAATAGTACCAGTAGCAATCTGATTATATGTCCGTCTCGCCTTTTCTCTGAGTGTTGAGCGTCGGCCAGATCCCCTCGTCACTCCTAGCTGTCTCATTCTTGCCAGACTATGGTAATCCATGGATTACCATGTTAAAGATATAATTGAGAAAAACATGTAAAGTATATCACTGTTATGAAATTAGCCTGATCATCATAATCAAGTGTCATGCCGATTGGTGTAGGCGATCATGCCTCTCATCTTGCGATCTCCAACAGTATGTATCAGTTCATTCGTTGAAACCGTCCAGTACCATAATAACAGGATGTGAGCAACCCTTTCTAATTATATTCCACTATCTCTCCTTCTGCAAATCTTTCCAGTTGCCACAACCTGCTCTAGTTTTTCTCCTCATGTGATAGGACAAAACTGACCAACGCCTCTTTCTGATGTTTGTAGTAAATTGTCTTTGGGTTTTAGCCTTAGACTTAAATTTTGGCTGTGCAAGAAATGTCCTGCATTCTTTGTAGAACCACATATATAAGGCCACGGGGATTTTGTATGCTTTTGTACCAGTTGCACAGGATTTATAACCATTTGTAAAAACGGAGTATATGTAATATGCAATAATTCTCTTCCTATCCTCTAATAACGAGGTTTTATTCCACAAGATCTTCTACATTTTATAAAATGTAATTATTTTATCCCGTGTCCAATAGTGGTCTTTATCTCTGTGATCTATCTTACGTTTGATGTTATCCACGTGTCTAGATACAAATACTGGAGATGTAATGTAATGTTTTTCGCCTTTACCGAGAGACCACGGTTGAAGTAACAATTGTCTGGGCTTTTCTAGCCATGAAAGAAGAAAGTAATGGAAGAAAGTAAGAAATCAAGAAAGGGGGTATGGAAGAGTGAAAGAGATTTGACAAATTTAATAGTTGAAAGGTCATCAGACGTAGGGATTTGGCAGGGTCTGTCTGGAATTCTGCCAACATAATACCGCGAGACAGGTCGAAATATAAGCGCTTTCAGCTTCGATGCTATTGGTTGCCTCAATCATGGGATTGAATAAATTATTCAAATGTGGTAATTTAAAATACTGTTCCTTATTTCGCGTCTCAAGTTCTCACAGATAACAAAACAAGACATGATTGCACAGACAGATTTAAACGTCTCTGTGGCATTACGACGCCAATGTATTGATTGTTATTGCATTCGCTCGCTGTGAACTCGAGCGTAGTCCATACACCCTCTACAGCTTCTAGTGCACCGGACTTAAATAGCTATGATTATTATTAGTATCATAGTCATCATCGTCATTAGTATCTTCATCATCATGAACCGTGGTAATGTACTGACTAGTGTATTTAGTTAGTTAGTCGACAGATAATCCTCATTGCACATCGAACCATTCAGTCCATAAGTGCTCGGATCCCCTCCACAGCAAATCCCGCAGCGTATTGTGGCTAACAACGCCAGTTCTGTGTTGGTTTATCAATCTTCTTTGGCTTCCTGCGTAGTGTTCTTGTTTGGCCACCCCTCTTTTAATTTGCTGTTCTCGAAGTCTGGCCATGGTTGTAGATTCACAGTCATCACTTGGTTCACGCAAAAGTCTTACTTCTCGTAGAGCATTCAGAATGTCAGCCTGGTCCATGGCGCGTCCGCCCTCCACAGTAGCCTCACCTGCGAGCTTGTCAGCCCGCTCATTTCCTTGTACTCCCGCATGCCCTGGCACGAAGATGAAACTAATCTTTGCCAGCCGAGACCGCCCCAGAGGCAGCAACCATTCTCTTCGGATCGACCCCTCCTCTATCCTCTTGATCATGTTCATTGAGTCGCTAAGGAAACATGCCCTAGTGAATGTCTGTGTCTCGAGCCATGTTATTGCTTTACTTACTGCCATGACTTCCATAGTCAGGCTACTTGTGGTTTCAGTGAAAGCACCAGAGTCCTCCTTCACAATTCTCCCTCCGGCCCGAGCCGTAAAGGCCCATGAGCTTCTCACATGTCGGACGACCGACCCATCTGTGTAGATGACAGCATCACCGTCTAGCGAATTCTCGAAAATCAACGCTTGTACTTCAGCCTCCACAGCAGCCGGATTTTCTTGTCTGCATTTTCTATCTAGTTGGATGCAAACTGAAAAGGATGTGCAGAAATCTGTTGGCACTTGTACCCACTCCTCGCCAGGTTCTAAGTCCTCAAGTGAACACACCTGTTGAAGAATGTCTTCGGCTTGACCCATCCACGACCGTCCTCTTTTTAACCTGCTGCCCTTCACCTTCATAATTTCACTATGCAGTGGATGTTGTGTGTTTGCGTTAACTCTGAGGTAGGCGCGTGCTCTGCAAACTTGTATTCTCTCTTCAATGGTTGGAAAATCAAGAAGGTAGCGCATCGCCCTGCATGCTGTATCTCTTGTACATCCAAGAATAATGCGCATAGCTTCATTCTGTATCCTTTCCATCCTTTCTATCTGCTTACGGCTGAGAGTCAGGATTGCCATTGCATACTCAAAAACAGACATGACCAGCCCCTCGTACAGAAGACATAGATGGCGCTGCTCACAGTTTGCTGCCGCCATCACCCGCATCGCAGCCAAACCCCGCTTGGCCTTTGTTATCACCTGGTCTATGTGCTCATTATAAGCAAGGCTTCGATCAAACCGTATCCCCAGGTAATTCATTGCCTGCGTTCTTTCCACCGTCTCTGAACACAGCTTTACAGTTGGTGTTGGAGTGTTGACAATATGATTATTCAACGAGAACCAAGTCACTGTTGCCTTTGTTGGGTTGACCATTGCCCCAGCTTCATCACACCAAGTACTTATGCGATTGAGTTCGGTTTGTAGTTCCACAGCAACCTGCTCTCTATCCTTACCCTGACGATACACTAAAACATCATCGGCATATGACAATGTCCTGCCAGGTCCAGTGATCTGCTCACTGGTGATTCTCACTGTGTAGGCGTTGAACAGTACCGGAGATAATGGTGATCCCTGTGGTAGGCCAGGATATATTGTTGTTGGTTCCGAAGTCCAACTGCCACATCTAAAAACTACTTTCCGTTGGAAGAGGGCTGCAGCGATCCAACTAAGGAGGAATGGACTTACTTTTAGTTCAAGAAGCTGAAGCATTAAAAAATCCAATGGTACTCTGTTGTACGCGTCCTCAAGATCAATCGCTGCAGCAAAGGTTTCAATGCCTGAGTGGAAACCTTCATAGACATCATGGGCAAAAACTGCTGCATTGGTCCAGGTTTCTCTTTTTGGACGGTACCCACCCAGGGTAGGTGGGAAAACACCTTGCCTCTCTAGCTGGCTTGATATTTTCCTGGCAATTACCTTCTCCAGCAGCTTGCCTATTGTATTCTGCATGGTTATAATTCGATATCCCTGAATTTTTTTGTGGTCTTTGTCAGGCTTCGGCAAGGGAATCAGATAGCTGTGTAACCACTCCTCCTTGATGCTAGCACTCCCTATACTGTTGTTGTACATGTCTGCTAGTTTCTCTAGCTCGTTGTCGGTACACCTATTGATGTCGTCGTATCTTATGCCATCAGGCCCTGGAGCGCTGTTTTTTGATCGTCGAAGCACAGCCTTGATTTCTTTCACTGTCACTGTGTCTTCATCCGAAGTGTTCTGGGCCTTGCACCTGTCTGAGGTGACCTCCTTGGCCAGATTTCGGCCTCCCATGTCTGTCTGGTTGCTCTGCTCTAGATAGCGTTCAAAGAGGGCTTTGCCCTTGTCCTCGTCAGTCCTCTGCCAGATGAGGTCAGCACCTTGGAAGTCAGAAATGCTCTTATTCTTGACTACACCACTCATGCTTTTATGTAGTCGCCAGAACAATTTCAGTGACTTGTCTGTGCTTACTCTTTGACACACCTCTGCCCATTTTTCGCTTTTAACCACCTTGACCAGTTTTTTGAAATAGCTTACTTTTGTGTGCATCTCTCTTTCTAAGTGCATGCAGGGACTAGGATGACCAGCTCTGTTCTTCTTGGCATTTTGCCATCTCCTTACAGCACTACGCTTATCCACCCAAGCCTTCTCCACCTCGAAATTCCACCAAGGTGGCTGCTCCCAGCTTTTTTTCCTGCCCTGAAGCTTTCTGCGCTTGTCACGTCTTATTTTACTCACCACATCTTGCCCTGTACTGTCATACTGGAAAGTCTTTACCTTTAGCTTGTGCTGCCTGGTTCTGCCTTTCTCCACCAATATGCTGCAAGGGTGGTGGTCGCTGCCGTGGTGTCCTAGGACACCCCATCTACACACTGTAGTGAGTGAAGGTGAAACCAGCGCCAGATCAATAGCACTGTCCTCATCGCCTGGACGGCTTGCTGTCCTGGTGACACAGCCACTGTTGATACAAACCAGGTCAATGGTTTCAAGTGCAGTCTCGAGCTCCTCCCCCTGTGTGTTGGAGGAAATGTTTCCCCATGATCTGCCTTTAGCGTTGAAATCGCCACAGAAAATAACATTTCTCTCGTGACCTAATATGTCACTTAAGCACTGCCACTTCTGGGAATCCATACTCGCGTTGCGGGCATAAACATTAACCAACACGAATGGTATACTGGATTGAACTCTCAACGCCTGTATTTGTATATCGTCACTGTCCCAACTGGACATGTCTAGCTCTGACGCCACCATGCTGTCGCGAACGAGAATCGCCATTCCCAGATGTCGTCTGTTGTAGAAACATTTGAAGCCGGCAATTCGGAGTAGCTGATCGCCCAGTCTCGTCTCCTGGAGCGCTACAATGTCGTTCCTGTAAACCAGGGTTTCTAAAATAGAGCCCCGTTGTTTTACGCTGGCGCAGTTCCAATACAGAATACGGATATTCCTGAGTCCTAGACGGTGACACTTGAGTCTAAAACG